>KK115047.1:99124-114341 GCA_000611955.2 Stegodyphus mimosarum | reverse complement strand
AAACACTTTTTCCACTACTGCAAAAGGGACTTCTTCCAGAGTTTCATTTGAAATCCGTTTTCGTCATCTTCTTCACAGCATACATAACTCTCTATTCGCTTCATATTTACTAATCACCTTTTTCAAACCCTGTCTCGACATAGGCCCTTTGCATAAACCTTTCAAGCGTCGATATTTTCGCAGTGCAGTTGAAAAATTACTGCCTTTCTGATAAAACAATTTTGTTAGTAAAGATTGATCTTTCTTCTCTAAAGGCACGATGAAAAATGATTTCATGGCATTGACTACTGGCTTTTTAAAACGCTCCAAATTTGCGTAATGTTCTTTCTACGTTGCATGAAAAGCGCGATCTGTCATTCAAAATTTGAACTATCTTTTTTTTCCGTAGTCTATATAACGTATGTACCAAGTGTCAACGAAATAGGTCTACCAGAACGGGCTTTACATAGGTCTAAATAAGGTAACTTTATAGCTAACTGCACTGTACAATGCTGTCCTCAAGAATAAAATGCATTTCCAAAGCAGTCCACAAAGTCTGGTTGAACAGGCTTGATTTAGAGTGTACAAAAACTTTTTCACTTCATTCCCCCTACTCGATTATTTCCTTATATAAGATAACATAACGATTTCGCCCTGAAAGATGGAATAGGAGGAGGAAGCTAGAGTAGGTAACTTTCTGAAACATGCATTCACTCCGACAGACGTTAGATGAAAATAATCTGTCTAGTTTTAAACTCTTTTATATCCTTTTAATTTGCATAACCTTCTGGGCTGAGCAAATATTTGTAACTTAAGCCTACCTGTTAGTAAAACTGAAATAATCGTCACAAGCTCTCTTTTAAATGCTGGTAACTAACATTTTAGTCAATGTGTTATTTTACAGATATTAACTGAGGTGTCAAAACATTAGACGTACAGTTCTATTAGCATTCAATTCCTCCATGCGTCCAAATAACTGCAATTGTGCAAAGGATGTTGAGTCAGAAAGGTGTTGGAATGTTGTCGAGGATATATCAAACCAGGCATATTTCTGTTACTATCCAAAATTCAGCTAGGCTTGATATCGCAGCAGGGTTATTTAGTTACATCTGCATAATTTCTCGTTAGTTCTCAACAGGTTTTGCGTCTGGTAAGTTCTGCACTCGTGGTGTTCTTGCTCCACATTGGAAGTCTTCATTGACTTTTGTGTTGGTCACTAAGCCTGTTTTGCGCGTAATAGGTGGACATAATTATCCTGCTTTATAAGCGCCACCCCTGGAGCATGTAGTGTCTATTAAAGTGTGCCACTTATCCAGGGAGAATTATGTGCATCATTCCTGTTACAGAAAACTTTACATAGGCAAGAACGGTTGAATCTCATACAGACATTGAGCATTGCGCAAAATTACTGACATAACAGGTATTTATACGCGATATCACCCATATCAGTGCACTCAACTTCTCGAAATAACTAAAACACAATTTTTTCCACAAGATCACAGAGCACCAATTATTTGTGGTTCGGTGTCGATGCTCTTTGACCTAGTAAATATCCATTACTTGTTGCTATGGTGACAACAATGGATTCTGTTTTCGCTGATGATTATCGCAGCGTATAATACAATTCTCTGAGTGATGGTTACCCTCGAATTTCGGTACTGAGAAACGTTAAAGTTTCGACATTCTATTGGAATTATAAAAATTTCAAATTATCATAGCTTGAATAATCAGAGTTCTACTGCATTCTAAGAGAAAATACTTTGCTTGCCTAAGTTGACATCCTCTGCAGTTTTTCCCAGCATGTTTCCATTGGACACTAGTCCACGTATACACTTTTGCTCATGAGTTTATTCACATTCTATGCTATGAGATCTAATTCTTCATATATGATTAAGTAAATGCCAGGTTATTATTTTAAACTTTTATGGTTTATACATCAAGAAATTTAAACGAAATCTTATGTGCCCGAAAATATTTTATTTACAGTAAATCATTTTCATTCAAGTGCTAACTGAAATAAATGGTTTATGATAACAGTTTTGAAAAATAATCAGCTTATATTATTTTTATTTATGCACTAACAGGGAATAATCAAGCGTTTCAAACTGATTCATTTTTTGGCAAATTTTAATAAAGTACAAACTGAATTCAGATTGTTTTCCTTAACTGCGCTTGTAGTGTTTGAGGCCAAGGGAAAACAATGAAACTGCCAAATAAATTAAAGAAGATCACTGTTCTGATCAAGAAAGCTCAAAACGCGTGTATATCTTACATTTTACATCCTTTTGAATAATAGATTATGATTGATAAGATACTGTTTTAAGTATTTTTTGTTTTGGCAGTGGGAGGTACATTACTTATTTATTTAAATTCCTTTTAAATTTTCTTTATATTTGAAAATTTTATTCAGCAACAAAAAGTAAGTATATCAAAATTAGTTTTAGTTGCCAAAAATATTAATTTAATTTTTAATTAAAAATGTGTTTTAAAATTCGTAAATTTAAGACCGGTATAACTCGCTGCTTAATAGTGGTAAGCACGTGCTTTTTGTCTAATTTAAAAGTAATTTTATTTAAAAAATTCTGAGAGCTTTCAGATTTTATATTACGCCTCACGGGCGTCTTTCTAACGTTTTGTGTGTTACCTTTATTTATAAAGCATCATGTTCTTCGCACTTAAACTACATAAAATTCAAGTTAACTGCAATATCACAAAATATTTAAAAACAGCATATCTTTAGAACTTCCGATAGACAGTCTCGAGCGTTGGAGATAAAATTGTTTTTTTCTGTTCGGTGTTTCCATTTTTCGCTTTGAAATCGTTGAGTTTGTTAATCAAAAATTCGCTAAAGTTTTACAGCGTGTGAAATAGAGAATACAACAAATTCGAAATTCAAAATTCGGGCTTCCAGCGCCCATTTTCTGGTGGTGGATTACGTTATTGAAATTTGATGGCTCTAGGTACCGTCGTTTTTTCACAATGCGAGAAACATACTTACGTTCATGCACATTCTCCTTTGTTTAATTTCTTTAAAAATAATACTGGGTAAATAATAATATTTAAAATAATAAGATAGTTGTTAGCAACAATTTGAAAAGCCTTTTACAGTGATTTAGCGGAAATTCCCAATTCGAGATTAATAGCTCTTCTGAGCTAATGCTCCTTTGGACTAAAAATAGGTTATTAAAACGAGAAAATGCTATAATTATTTATTTTATTTTCATAGTATTTCATATATTTATTTCTTATTATATACTTTATTTCCTTTAATTTATTCTATGGATTTCCCATAATTAAAATAATCCCCGAAAATTAAAATAATGTTTTAATATGACTAAAATGAAATATGAAAATAGTTTAAAAACATATCATCATTTGTAATATGATTTAGAATAATACAAATACATTAAAGCAATGAATATTATGAGAAAAACTGCATTTAAAAATTTTAGTTTAGCTGCTTTTTAAGAGCACAGATACACTCATGGAATAAATTCCGATGCGATCTTCAATTAGATTTTGATATAAAATTTTCTGGATTGATTTATTAATGTAAAATAATATTTTGTAATATAGTTAGGTGAGCTATTTTTTTAATAATTTAATGAGAAGTTCGATGATCTTCCTTACTTTGAAGAAAAGTTTCACTTGTGTAATTACTGCTTTTTGTCGTTCCTAGCTGCTCCGAGAACCTGCTACTATCAGGGCAACAGTTATTCCTGCGGCCTGAGCATCGGTTGCTGGTTCCAAGGCAAGAGATCCCTCGATCTTTGCAGCGGGGGTGTCGTCTGGTCATGCTGTGTGCCAAAGAACGCCGAGCCAAACAAAGTGGCGATTGTCAAATCTGCCAGTGAGAGATTTTCAAATTATACCTTTTGTACCTTTTACTGTACTTTATACCTGTAAACATAATGTGTAGATGTAGTATATTAGAATTCCATTGATACCAGGTAGCTAGACCGGATACCAGGTAGCTAGACATCCAGGTATCCGGGTCACTTGTTCCTTGCCTGAATGAAATTGAGCTTCTTCTTAATTTATTTACGTGTTTTCCAATTTTTGGTGATTTAGAATATTTGAAAATAGTTTCCTAAAATAATACGTGCAGGCTTTTAAGAAGCTCTTAAATTAATTTCGATAAATGAGCGCGTAACATATATCGATTTATATCGATTTTCGACAGATATATAGCGTGTAGATATTAGTGATAAAGCGAATCATACACTGGTATGTATAACATATAATTATCAATAGAAAATACATTGCTTATATTTAGAAATTCCGTCAGTCAGTAAAGTATAAATACTGTGACTTTTCTAGAAAAAATCTAAGTTGACGTTAGTTGACGATTTGACGTTATTTTCTTAATTATTTCATTTTTATTCAAAAATATACCGTAAACAAAAAATCGAAATATTGTCATTTTCATAACTGTTAAATGCGTAGGTGGATCGACAAGCACAATCAACTCAATCATTTGGCTATTTGAAAAATTCGTATGATATGTAATTTTAGTTGTTCCGGTATTTGAGGTTCTGTTTTACATGAGAATTCTTTTCAAGAATTAATGGAACATAAAATTATTTTCCTGTATAGTTACATTTCCCTTTTTCTATTTTATCATTTAGAGCCAATTAAAAAATAATATGTCTCTGTGTAAATTTAGTTGACTCGAAATGGATTGTGTTTTATTTAAGCAAATATGTAATATATCTTTGTCTACTTTTAGTCACATTATACGGTATTTCTCCCGCCTTCTTAGCATGCCTTCGTGGTGTATGCCTCGGCGAGTATTCGAGAGGTCTGTGGTTCGAGTCTTGGAAAGGGCATTGCGCATTTTTCATGTCTCCTACTTAAAAAAAAAAAAAAATACCTAATGACTTTACAAGGGGTGCCCGAACTACAAAAGATGGTAGATAATGGTTCTCCACCACCAGGATTTGGCGACTGGGTCCCGTAATCCCCAGTCGCCCTTTAAAAGGGGAAGCATATAAGGTATTTCTCCCTCCTTCTTAGCATGACTTCGTGGTGTAATGGTCAAGCACACTCGGTGCGTATTCCAGATTTCCGTGGTTCGAGTCCCGGCGAGGGCACTGTACATTCTTCATGTCTCCTGCTATAAAAAAAACATACGTAATGACTCTAGAAACTATAAAGTCTTAAACGAAGATCTGGTGCTCCGTCCCCTTTTGCCTGTCCCTGTCTAATTTTAGTTGAGTAAAAATAAAAATAAAATCATGTATTGCATATTAGATCCAAATTGAATTGTTTCAGTTTGGATTTATTTGCCGTGTTCACACGAATTTAGTCCATAAAAAAGCATCTTTATTTTGTGACTTTTTTTGGGGGGAGAGGGGAGAATACTTTTTCCAGTCTTTCTCATAATTCTTTCTCTTATTCAAATAAAATGCAAAAAACGGGAAAAAAAAATAATGAAATTATTTCACTTGCATTGTAGTAAACATATATTTCATCTACAGGAGGTGGAAAAAGACAACTGTTCTTTAGCTTTTTTGAATATCCTGTAGAAATATTAGGTTATTTTGAAGCAGGACATGTGAAAAATGAGTAATGCCTTTGCCGGGATTCGAAACTCGGACTTCTCGAATACGCGCCGAGTGTGCTGACCATTACACCATGAAGGGGAGAAATACTTTCATGCTGCAAGGAGGGAGAAAATAACTTATATACTCCGCTTTTAAAGGGCGACTGCGGATTAGGGAACTCAATTGCCAAATCCTGATGGTGAAAAATCATCATTCACCCTCTTTTTTAGTTCGGGCGCCACTATACAGACATTAGGATTTTTGATGCTGAGAGACGTGAAAAATGAGCAATGCCTTAGCCGGGACTCGAACTCGGACCTCTCTAATACGTGCCGAGTGTGCTGGCCATTACACTACGAAGGCATGCTAAGAAGGCGGGAGAATTACCTTATAATCCAAATGAGCTACGTGCTTATTAGTCTTACTGAAACTAAAGTCCTAATATGTATAGTTTTATTGTAGTTTTTTAAAGCATTTTAATTAGTACGAGCGATGCTTATAAGAGAAGGACAGCTATCTGATGAACCGTAACAAAAGTCACCTACTAACCAGACACTACCACGTGCTTGAATAAAATAAATTCAACTGCAACAGATAAGGATCTGCAAATCCATTCAACATTACTGGATCGAGCATTGTTATTTCAACAACAGCATCAACAGGGCCATCATGATGTCCGAAAACAATAGCAGAATTATCAAACTATTCCCTAGATGTGACAGCGCCATTTTAACGCGTCTTCAACGCCTAGACCTGCAAAACAATGTAAGAATGGCCTGAATTGTAGCAATGCAGTTATATCTTAATATGCGTAAGCGCCAGACTGCGGAGTTAGTGTTCTCTGCTGATGTAAAGAATAAAGATGGATTTGAACTTTATTTCGGTTTTCTGAATGAAACTCATATCAGTTCATATTCGAATTTTTAAATTTTCATGAATGTTCTATCACAGGGCTGATTTTATTGTTAAAAGAAGGAAGCTGTTATATTTTTATTCTCATTGTTTATCATGAGTTCTTGAACTTTTTGGATATCCATAAATAATCTTCAATCATCTAAAAATCTCAGGTCATAAAAATGGATTCTAGTTTTTATATTGTGGAATAAGCACTATAAACAGACTTGGAGTGTAGACTCTTTACTTGGGATTCAACCAGCCGCTATGGCATATACTAACTGCATTAATTACTGTATTTACTGAAGAATCTTTTAATTTAGGGCAGCGTTTCTCAAACAGTGGTACGTGGATCACAAGTTGCCGTCTTGTCAGGACTTCTGTTCCTTCTAGTTACCTTTGCAAACATAACTGGACACCTGAGTAGGAACCGGGAGCTTACTCAAAGCTATGTTAGTGCGTGTGTCGAAGATACAACAAAGATAAAAGGGTTAAACTGACCCTTTTCACACAACGTACAACCATTCCCACACTTCGGGACACAGAAACCAGCACTTATGGTCTAAAATGTAGAAAATGAGAAATAAACTAAATAAAAACTGAGATATTTTACAGAGAATAGAAACGCTGAGATTGGTCTTTTTTAACACTACGTATGTAGTGAGCGGAATGCAAAAAGCTACGTCTATACGTCTTCAAATAACAGCGAGAACTAAGCTCTGGCCTTACAGGCAGGCATGAAAAGCTCGCGCGTGGTAAAGCAGCGAGAAGTCGCTCTCTCTTTTTTTCTTTTAGGAAAAGCCATGTCTTAAATAATTATGCAGTTTGCAACCTTATTTGCATAAATAATTCTGCTCTTACTTATTCTGGCTGGAAATGGAAAATAAGAGAGGATAGCAAAGTTTTAAAATAAAATAAACGTTAGTAAAACTTAAAATCCGTATAAGCTTCGATTTAAAAAAAAAAGAAACTAAATAACAGAGTATACCACGCTAGAGCTGAAAATTATGGTCATATATATAAAATGGCAGTATAATTGAAAAAAAATCTTTAAACCATTCACAAGCCATTTTCGTAGAAAACATTTATATTTATTACCGTTGAAGAACACTCGGTACACTCAAGGTACATTGCTAAAACATTTACTAAGTATCTTTGGCTTGTGGCATAGAATACGCCAGAAGAATTTCAATCGAAACGTATCTTAGATCTGTTTATTATACACTCTTTTGGAAAAAATTCGAAGTATCAAGAAGGACTTTTGCGATCGTGACGTAGTTTGGTATGCAAAAACATCTTGATCGAACATGCAAATGATTAACGTTTCAAGGCAAATAAACAGGAATTGCGACCATAGCGCGGATTTCTAGTGGGCAATTCGCAAAGTGTAAAACCTGTAACAGAGGAGGAAAATTTATCTGGTTTTGTTGCTGCCATTGTAATTACGTAAAAAAGCAACTAAAGATGCCATTACGACGATATCGAAAACCTTACAGACAACTAAACAACTTCGAACGCTGCCGCATTGCAGGATTGCATGAAGCTGGGTGATCATACCGAGCAATAGGCCCCCACCTGAAGAGTACAGACACTGTTGTGCAAAGATATTGGCAGCAATGGTTGCTACAAGGAAATTGCAGACCAAATGAAGGCTCTGGGTGGCTAAGGAACACAAATGCGAGGCAAGATATGATGATTGTTCGCCAGGCCTGAACCGCCCCAACGGTATCATTGTCGACTATTCAACGCATTACAGCCACGTCTATACCTCTCCTGATACCGTCCACCGTCTCACGGGGCTTGTCTGATGCGAGGTTACGCTCACAGAGGCCTTTAAGACGTTTCTTTTTGACCCCACAACATCGGCGGAGTCGTCTGGGGTGGTCAGTCATCTGCTTCACCACCGTGTTCGTGTTTGGAGAGGACGGGGCCAGCGGTCCGAATCAGCCTCTGTTTTACAAAGGAATACAACCATAACCTTGGTGTGATAATGTAGGGCACTATTTCTTATGACAGAAGGTCATTTTTAATCATCCTCCGTACATCTTTAACAACTCAACGATATGTTGATGCCATCCTGCGGCCGGTTGCATTACCCTTCATGGCACGTCATCCTGGGGCCATTTCCCAACAAGATAATGGCAGGCCACATACTGGTCGCATATCTTTGGACTGTATCCGTGAAATTGGTACTCTTCCTTGGCCGCAAGGTCCAATCGAACATGTCTGGAACATGGTAGGCCGCCAAATTCGGGCACCACAAAATATCGCAGGTCTGGAGCGACAACTGAAGAATGCCTGGCAGAATGTGTCGCAGGATGACATTAGGAGCTTCTACCATTCCTTGCCTCGACGAATTCAAACATGCATTGCCGCCAGGGGCGGTTCGACCAGCTACTAATTTGAACACTCAGTGGGTGATTGTGAGCCGTGAACAGGAACTATGATTTGAATTTTTAATCATTGTATTATCTGTGTATGAGCTACACACATATTCAGTTTCATCAAAAACAACCACTTCCTTTATGATGCTTCGATTTTTTTGGCAAAAGAGTGTATTTCACTCAGTAGCTATACAAGGTCTAAATAAGGTAAATGTTAACTAAAATAACAGGCCCCATTTTCACTGCTGCAACCGAAGAAGAAGCTTTTATTTAATCTTCGAAACTATTTCTAAACCTTTATACCATTTACGCTGATTCCCTTTGCCCAATATCTTCTACCAATTGATTACTAGTATAATTAATTTAATACACTTTATTTACAAGTACACTTTTTATTAATTTTATTTATTAATGTATACATAAAACTATTGTATTATAGATCAAGATATTAGTTTCTTATGTTTTTTATTTATCGGCTTGCAGTTTCATGTTATTAAGTGAAGCATTTCAATTATTCCACATAAGCTATTGCTGAATTTAAACATGTCTTCTTATTCTTTTAAAGCCTGCGGCAAAACTTACATCAGGGATTCGAAAATCGTCGGGGGAGAGAATACGACTTTCGGAAATCAACCCTGGCACGTAAGTTTATCAATTATTTGATAATGATTTATTAATTAAAATAATTTTAACTAATTATTGTGTCAATTTTTTATGTATTTGGGAAAATTAGGTACTGTTCAAAATTGATAAATATTTATATAATTTCAATTTGTTTTAAAACCATACGAATTAGATAGTGAACAATATTATTGTTTATACTCCATTCAGTTGTTTTAATAATTTATTTCTGCTTGAAATGTACTATTTTCATGGTCAAGATGTCATTTCCATTGATGTTTAATATTACCAGAACAAAGGAGAATTCCACATTATCGTTAATTCTTCAACCAACGGTACAGATTCTAAACATTCAAATGCGATGTGTCAAAACAATATTTACTAAAAGCATAAATCAACTGCAAAATTCAGAAAATATCTACCAGAAGCAAACATCAACTTCTAAAAGCCATAGTCGCTTGCAGCGAAAATACATTTTGCATCATTTTTACAGGCATTTTACATCCTCGTCAGACAAGTGATGTTTTATGTCAGTAGCGATAGCTGTAAATTAGTGGTGGGAATCAACTGGCTGACACAGATTAGACAGAGCAGCTTCCTAAAACATTTTTAATTTGGTAAACCGGTTGTTAAAATTGATTTACTATATTTATTTAGGCAAATACTTCATAACCAATTTTATGTTTTATTCAGGCAACACATCATTCTTAAAATTTTGCTCTTTTCCAACTGTTTTTGATTATTTATAAGCTACTGCGCTGTAGATTTTCCAGTGTGTAGGTGTTATAAAGTCTTCAAGATGAGTCTAATTTTGTTTACTAATATTTTATTTTATTTATTCTCTTTCACGAACATTTTAATTTGCCATAGAATCTAAAGGTGATGCTTTCGCTTTCATTTTAAGTATTGCTTGTTAATCAGGTAATTTTGCCGACAGGTGGCACTACCTTCCTGTTCGCTTTACTGCAGTAGAGTGTAAATACGACCGTTACGCCCGCTGCTTTATAAATAGGATAGTTACGCCTCTGAATAAGGACATGTTTTTCTTCGAAATCGATTGAGTTTTTTTGTCTAAATCTGCGCCAAATACAAGACTATTTCTTTACTATTTTAAAGTTAAACTTTATTTTCATTATAGATGCTAAGGTATAAATAAGATTTCATTCAATATGCAGGTTTTTCGATTATAATCCTATCGTAAAACTGAAAACCTCAAATGTCCGAAAATAAATGTGAGCCACTAAAAAAAAAAAAAAGTCTAAAAGCTTTCAAATTTACGTCCAAAGGGGCGTTTTTTTAGCAATTTTTGGGTTACTTTTATTTATTAATTATCATGTTCTTCGCACTTAAATCATAAAATTCAGTTGAACAGCAATTTCGCAAAATAATTTTTAAATGAGCATATCTTTAGAATTTCCGATATGTAGTCTTGCGCGCTGGAGATAAAACTGTTTTTTACTATACTGTGTTGCCATTGCTCGCTTTGAAATCCTTGAGTTTGTTAATCAAAAATTCATTAAAGTTTTACAAAATATGAAATCGATAATAAAACAAAGTCCAAATTTCAAATTTGGGCTTCCAGATGCCCATACTTGCAGGATCACGCTATTCATAATGGATTACATTATTCAAAATTTAATGGCTCTAGCTACCGCTGCTTTATCACAATACAAGAAGCATACATACATTTATGAAGATTCTTCATTATTTAATTTCTTTAAATATAATACAGGGCGATGATTTGCTGGCAACAATTTGAAAAGTGGAACAACGCTATTAGTGAATCGTCGCAAAATGCCAAAACGATAGTCCTTCTGGGCTCTTAGGACTTAACAAAACAACAATTATTGAGACTAAGAGATTATTAAATACATCTATGTCAAAATAATATGAAAAAATGGAAAATGTATGATATCATGCAATTCCAGTATCTAGCAATGGCAGTGTTCTCGAATTTGAGAGTAACCCGCTACAAAATTTACGATGGATACTTGAAACCACAGCAATAGCGAACTCTATGTTTAACAGCATATGCGTATAATAACACAGTTATGGTTACATTTCTGTAAAACATAAGGCAGCAAAACATAATTCGCTGTACGACTAAATAAAGTGACGTAAAATATGTTTAAAATTACCAGGTTTGTTAGAAGGCAGTTCGGGATATAACATTTGAAAAAAATGGGATTTTCCCTGAAACCGTCTTTTAAAATTTAATATGGTTTATCAGTGAAAATTATCCGAAGACATGGTTCAAATGGAATAACATGCATTTCATAAAATACTAGATAAATTTACATAACATGAGAACGTTCTATATCTTCTGTATATTTGAAAAGTGAAAAAATATGTAACGTAATTCTATAAATATACTTAACGTTTTTGATGAGATATATCATGTATTAAATGCATTTTTAAATCAATCAGATGAAAATGTTAAAAAAAAATACTAATATTCTTCGGAATTGCATTTATTACTTTTAAATAGCTTAGGTTTAGTTTCTTAATCAGTAACACAGAGATCACATTTGAAAGGTCTTACATTTTCTCGAATGGCCACAGATTCGAATGAAAAGTGAAACAAGGCAAAATTGTGGTCCAAAACTGATAGCCCTTTTGGGTTAAAATAGATTCGAACACAGGATTTTTAGGATGAACTTGAGTACTGTAGTATAAATTAAAAAGCGTATAGTCATTGTTTTTCAATTTTTGTTGTACTTGACTGCAATTTCCGGATAAGGTAAGCCTGTGAAAGCTAAAAAATGAGACTGTTAAAAGACCAACGACTTCTTCAAATAACTTCTGCGAATAGTGTCCTAGAGCGAATTCAAGCCTTCAAGAGCCTCCTATTCATGTTAACTCTTCCTGAAAGCTTGAGATATTTAGCACAATCTATTAAAAAAAGTACCAGAATGGAAAAAAATACCATTTACGTTAAGTAATTTGTTTTCTGGATAATGAGATTGGAAATAAAAAATTATTTATGAGGAGTCTTTGGTTCAGAATTTGGACGTTTGTCTGTTAACGAGTTTTTAAAAAAATCCATTCACCAGATGAAGATCTATGTATAATTTTAGCAGAAGAAAAGTTAAACAAAAACATGAGAAACAAACAAGTCGAAATTCATTCCAAAAGAAGGCTAAGTTTTGTTAGTTGTTAAAGCTCAAGAATGTATGCGATTCGTATATCTGAATTTGATTAAAATGTAGAGAAATGTATTTTAGAACTGCATTGTAGAGAATTGTACTGTAGAATTGCAAAAGAGATTATAGGTTTTTCCGAAGCATTTTTAAATTAGTGATAGTAAATATTGAGAAATAAATAGATTTATATGTTTGCGCAGTTAAGGATACATTATTTTACACCTTCGTAAAATAATTTAAATAATAACTAAAGAAGGCTTTCAAATTTTATAATACGCCCAAACATTATTTTTCATTTACAAACACACACACACATTTTGAGAGTATTTGGGCTAATGCCATATTGTGCTAAAAATATTTTAAAACATCTTAAGAATTTTCGATAGACTCTCTCGTACACTGGAGATAAGAATGTTTTATTCCCTACAGTGTTGCCACAGCTCCCTTTGAAATTGTTGAGTTTAATCAAAAATTCGTTAAAGTTTTATAAAATATGAAACAGACAATAAAACAAATTCGAAATTTCGAATTTGGGCTTCCAGATGGCCATGTTCGGATGAAGAACTATGTTATTCAGAATTTGATGACTCTAGGTACGTTGTTTTTTCACAGTGCGATAAATATACATACTTTCATATAAATTCTTCATTATTTAGTTTCTTTAAATATAACATTGGGTGATAATATTTCGTGGCAACAATTCGAAAAGTGATTCGGACATTTATATAAAATGATTTGACTTAAAATGCCGTTTTGCAATAAGTGTAATCATTGTGTTTGCAAGTAGTAAGAATATTTAACTTATCCAAAGTCGTTGAAAATATAGTAAGGTTAGTGGCTTGTGCCGTGCTGTAGACGTAAAACAAGAAAAACGATAATGATTATTCGATACCGTAAATTGATACTTTTTATTCATTCTCTGAAGACCTTGAAATCGTTGTTTATTTTTTGTATTTTGCGAACCTGCTACGTGTAATTGTTTTCAACTGCATTCTTAGATAATTTGCCCATTGTGCAACATAATTTACGGAACAGAATTTCTAGGCTTTTGTTAATAACTTCTTTTAACCAACTGAATCTTTCTTTTTCTTTGATGCAGGTTGGCGTAATCAAGAGGGCGCTGATGTCGCAGAAGATAGCCTGTGGTGGAGCACTCATCCATGAGAAATGGGTCATCACTGCGGCTCACTGTGTTTACAAGTTAGTAAGGTTTCTGGAATATTTTATGTACAATAAAACGAAACGAGTTTGCGCGCATTATCACGGAGGGCGCATACGATCGCCGTGTTTATCTAGGGGTCAAGTGTTCGGGAGGAAGGCGAAGTGGTCACGCAGGAATTAGTGGTCATGTCACTTTCCGTGAGGTAGTAAATAGCTATTCTCACACTCACGCCACCGTACCTGTTCACAGCCAGATTTAATTTTTTGTTGTTCATCTCTTTTGTCAATGAGTGGAAACATTTTTACAAAGCTAATCTTGCATGAAATTGCATTACATATGTGTATTACATTAAGCTTTCTTCTTTTTCTTCTTTTTTTTTTTTTTTTTTTTTTTTTTTTTTGTCTGTCCCTGTTCTTGTGAGGACGAGGCAAAAACAAGTTGCTTTTTTTGCAGTGCTGTTCAAGTGCTCGATGGGATATTATCGTATTATTAGCCTAATACAGCATAGCGATGTAATATTATCATTTACGCACTGCTGTCTCTGACACAATATCTCGAAACAAGTATATTTAAATTATTTTATTAATTTTTATTGTAAAAGAAGGTCTAAATGTAGTGACTTCTTTCACAGTCGCCTTTATTACCATGATGATAACTATGTCCATATAAATGTTAGATACCAGTTCGCCACAAATGCAGTAAATAGTTTATTAATATCATTATTATTATCTATATATAAATGATGTAAAGTTAAAATGGTAACTTTGTAGGGTTCCTCGTTCTTTGTCTAAGATGATCGTCGAGGAACCTAGTGAACGAAGTAGCGACTTGTTGCTGAGTTCAAACAACTAAGATGTAGACTTGAGATGGGTTAAAACACCCTTTTATTCTCTCAAATAAGAATAGCAGTTGGCCCCTTCCTAAGCTTACAGGAAAGCCTCTACTCGGGGTTTAACTCGGAATAAGATAAGAAACTAAACAATGATTAACTAAACGAGACTTAGCCGAACCTAGACATAATTATGTAACGTAATTGGCCCTTAAATTAAACCAGCCGGTAAATATCATTAGGCACGTATACTACAGCCGAGCGTAACAGCTTCAAGAGTGACTTAGCCAGAAGGCAAACAGGCTCCACTATGCACTCTTAGCACTCTCTGGCGAAGTAAGCTGAAGG
Organism: Stegodyphus mimosarum; assembly: GCA_000611955.2. Lineage (NCBI taxonomy): Eukaryota > Metazoa > Arthropoda > Arachnida > Araneae > Eresidae > Stegodyphus > Stegodyphus mimosarum. The sequence goes on along the minus strand of KK115047.1, from coordinate 99,435 downwards.
TTCCTTAAATACTTCTTCTAACTCATTTGCATTCAACGCGATTCTGGTGGGGAGTTGTAAATGGAAGCAAGAATTGAAAGCAAAGGCTTTCAGAATTAAAATAACGGTTATAAAATTAAAATATATCTTACAACTTTAGAAAGGTTAACCTCTTTAAATTGTAGAAGAAGCCCCCCGCCCATTGGGAAAGTGGTTAGCGATGCTGACTGCCGTACCAAAGGGCTCGGTTGCGAATCCTGGAGAAGACATGGATGTGTGTAAATGCATAGTAGCTGTGTGGCATGAGGGCACTCTAAACATCCGAGCCAAAC
>KK115047.1:76895-99036 GCA_000611955.2 Stegodyphus mimosarum | reverse complement strand
CCCACGAATTCGCCCCTCTCTGGAGTGCTGGCCTTCAGAATTGGGGAGAAACTGAGCATAAAGTCGCACTATCAATCTGTATGGTGCTCAAGGCTCAAGGTGCTGGCCAACGACAGACGCAGTCTTGTACGCCTTGCCGCACTAATAATTCGCGAGCTTGTTCTGATCACATCAGACAAGTGAAATTAGCGACAAGAATAGACTGGAGAAGAATTATCGCTCGCCTTTAATCTAGAATCCAGTAACATTGTTTAAATACAACAGGGATAAAATCGAACTGAAAATTTTTGTGTAATTCTAGCTTGCTGTTAGTTAAACAGAAGTTAACTCACCACTCTTGCGATGTCCTTGCAGTACAACAAAGTACGTAGACGTCAAATGGTAAACTGAATTTCTTGAAAACCGTTTCATAACTGAGTTCGGTGGCTAAACGTAAATATTAACAAAAGGCAGAATCTAGCATAGCTACCCAGTCAGGAGGGGTACGACCAACACAGCCCCGTTGCCTGTGTTCCCATCTATCTTCCCCTAATTTACATTTCTACTCGGTATTTGAAATCCATTTAATTTCCAGGTCTGGTGGAGTTGATGTAAGAAGTATAAGTAGGGAACAATTTAACATAAAACATAGCGTGTTAGTTAATATATAAATTTTGCAAAAATAGATCCGTACTCCTTTAATTTGAAACTGAAAATAAATTAACGTGTTAAATTAACAACCTCGATTTATTCGATGCAACCTTTTCAAGAATTAATGCATTGCTGTGTATGACGACCAAGTGCATGAAGCGGCCTTTAGCCCGCAATTAAAAACTGCTGTTTAAAAACCCTTTCACAATTTCCTGAGGTTTGGAAATACACTCACGTTTGTGAAAATTGCAACACCAAGAAGGAATCGTCATAATTGAATGCAATTTAATACACAGTTGAGTGGTAGTGGTACAAATAAATGATTAAATGTTCAAAGCAAACAAACAAGAACAATAGATCAGAATCAGTATTTTGTGTGGCCACCACGCGCCGCAATAAGTGCTGCTACACGCCGTGGCATGGAGTCAAACAAAGTTTGAATGTCTGACTGAGGAAGAGCATTCCATATCGTTTGTACGCGTACCCAAAGTTCGTCTGCAGACGCAACAGGACGAGGATCACGAGCAAGACGCCGACCAATGACATCCCACACATGTTCAATTGGCGACATATCCGGGGAACACGCAGGCCAAGGAAGAAGCTGTACCTGCTGCGCTGCAAAGAAGGATTTAACAATCCGAGCAGTATGAGGGCGGGCATTGTCCTGTTGAAATACAGCGCCTGGCAAGCTTTGAAGGAAGGGAACAGCTTCGGGCTGTAGAACTTCACGGATATACCGGTTGCTGTTCAGATTGCCCACAATTCGTAGCAATTGAGATCGTCTATGATATGCTATGGCGCCCCAGACCATAACTCCGGGTGTTCGTCCACTGTGGCGTTCGATAATGCACTCCGGAAGGTGGCGTTCACCGGCATAGCGTCTGACACGAATGCGGCCATCATGGTACCACAAATTAAAGCGGGATTCGTCAGAAAACACGACATGCTGCCAATCAGCACGCCAGTCTCTATGCTGATTGGCCCATTGTAGCCGCAGGCGGCGATGGTCGTGCGTTAGGGGGATCCTGTATAAAGGAGTCCGTGCGCGCAGTCCACACTGCAGCAGACGTCTACGAATTGATGAAGCACACAATGAAACACCTGTAGCTATTGACCACAGTGCTGCCAATTGTCTAGAGGAAGCTGTACGGTCCGTCCGCGCCATGCGGACCAGGTGTCTATCATCGCGAGCTGACGTCACATTTCGGGGTCCACTCCCGGATTTCCGAGTTGTCCGACACTCGTCCGTCCACTGCTTCCAAACGCGCATCACTGTGCTGCTGTTACGCTGCACACGAGAGGCTACTGCACGATACGACAATCCAGCTTCACGAAGGCCGATGATTCTCCCTCGTTCAAACTCTGTAAGTTGTTCAAATCTCGCTCTCTTTCGTCGACGAGGCATAAGTACAGATTGAGTTAACGTTTACCACTAGCAGATAACCACCGATAACCATACACGCCTCGCTACAGCCGTCTATTTATTCGGATCCATCAGCCGTTCAGAGGGCGCTGCTCAGCATACGCATGCGCTACGGATTTGCAATTCTAATCATTTGCATATCATGCGCTACTTTGCATTTCCTGAAAATTTCAGCTCACTCGCGTAAGTCCTTCATGGTGTTGCAATTTTCACAAACGTGAGTGTATAATCAAAATAGCTGTTTGGTCTCATGTTAATAAACCTAATTATCTTATAATTTTATCTTCACTTTCGTTTCGACTTTAGTGAACTGCCACCAAAATGAAAATCAGCTGAACTATGTTAAGTGCCGAGTTCTTGAATTTGAAAGGAAGTTTTTGTCAGCCTTCATGACTCTGTGTAGGCTTCGCGCTACTTGAATTGATTTATCGGCTTTAAATTAGGCCAGTCGCATTTGTTTCGCGAATAATTAACGTTTAAGTCAAGGCTTCCTTAAGAGAGTATTAATTTGTATTTCACATTAAAATTTGATTTTGAACACTTTTTCTATATTTTCCGCAAGCTGCGGAATTAATTTTTGTTATTATTTCAACTTTTGGTAACCATCAGGTTAACTTGTTAATAAACAGGCTTTCGTTTAACTATTACACAGTCCAGTCACATTAATGTGACCACCACGTACTTTCCATGTCAGAGTTAAATAACCAATCACAGAAGGCAGGTGGCAGCACAGTGCAGTTGAGCGTATATAAAGGGTGTGTGAGGGCTTCGGAAAACATTTCAGTCGTTGGCGTAATGCAGAAACGAAGCGATTTATCCGACTTCCAAAAGGGCATGATCATTGGCTTTCGGGCCAAGGGTGGAAGCATTTCCGAAACGGCTGAGTTTGTGAACTGTTCGCGTGCCGCCGTGGTAAAAGTGTACCGTGCATGGCAAAATGGGACTGTCCAAAATCAGCGACGTGGCAAATGTGGTGCACCACGGGCCATAGATGACAGAGGCGAACGACGGTTGCGGAGATGCGTTCGGGCAGATAGACGGGCTACCGTTGAGCAACTGACCACCAAAATGAACCAAGGGGCTACCAAAAGTGTCTCCCAAAGTACTATTCAGCGAACATTGCTGCGTCTGGGCCTCCGAAGCAGACGCCTGGTTCGTGCACCTATGCTGACTGCTGTTCATCGACGGCGAAGGCTAGAATTTGCACGCCAGTACAGCAGCTGGACGTCCACTGAGTGGCGACAGGTTGCGTTTTCGGATGAATCGCGTTTTATGCTCCATCGGACAGATGGACGTTGGCGTATAAGGCGTGAAACCTCTGAAAGGAACCACCCTGCAACCATTGCCGGAACGGTCCAAGCTGGAGGCGGGAGCATTATGGTCTGGGGAATGTTTTCCTGGCATTCTCTAGGTTCACTGATCATTGTGGAAGGCACAATGGATCAATACAAGTACGCATCTGTCCTTGCGGACCATGTTCACCCCTACATGCGCATTGTTTTTCCTCAGGATGATGGCATCTTCCAGCAGGACAATGCGAGGTGCCATACAGCTGCCAGTGTACGTGCGTGGTTCGAAGAGCACCAGGATGAGTTTACCGTCCTCCCCTGGCCAGCAAACTCACCTGACTTAAACCCAATCGAGCATCTGTGGGACCATCTCGATCGAGTTGTTCGCGCCATGGATCCTCAACCGCGTAATCTAGCGCAGCTGGCCACGGCATTAGAGTCGGCATGGCTCAACATCCCAGAGAACACCTTCAGGGACCTATGTGACTCTCTTCCTGCACGTCTCGCAGCAGTCCGCTCTGCGAAAGGTGGTTATTCTGGCTTTTGACAGATGGTCACATTAATGTGACTGGACTGTGTAAATAAAAAGCTGTGCTTTACTGTAGTTAGTAGTTAGAAAGTATAAGACAACTAGGCGTCCACTCTTATATTAATGATTTTAATAGTTTGACACTTAAAGATAGTGCAGAATTTGCATAAAGTGGGGTTTTCATTTCAAAAACAGGAAATAATTACGCGAAGTTATGTCCTTGCAAATAACTATAATGTAAAGAAATACATGTATGCTTCCCCTGCTCCCTGTACATTAATGGAAGAGGAATTCTGGAACAATGAGTTTTGCTATAGTTGGAATTATCACAAACATAAAACCAACTACACTTTTCATGATATTCTGCATTTTTTGCTATGTGTTTTCTGACATAAAAACAATTAAAATGCAGAAGCATCCCTCTCTTCATTGGGTCTGACTATTTCTACAGAATTCTTTTGCTATAGAAGGTAAACATTATTATTTCGTATAAGATGATAATTTTAAGAAAATGATATCGTCTTAGATTCGTACTCATACTAAAATATTATTGGTTTCTTCTTCTTTATACTTTTTTACTTACTTAGATTGGCAATTATTTCTTATCTTTAAAATATATGTGCAAATGAGCATATACTGGTTGTCTTTAAAATCCTTACAATTTCACCAGGACCCCAGCAACAACGTTAAGAGTTCGTGTCGGTGAATACAACATTCGGGAAAACACTGAAGCTTTTCCTCATGAGGAATACAGCGTCAAGCGTAAAGTTGTGAATGAAGACTACGAACCGGCAACGTACAGGCACGATATAGCCTTGCTGGAGTTGTCTCATCCTGTTGTGTACAGGAAACACATTGTTCCTATCTGCTTGCCCGAGAAGCTAGAAAACTTTACAGGCAAGATGGCTACCGTCACTGGCTGGGGAAGAACTAGCTATGGTGAGTATAAATACTATTTGCAATGTAAATGAAGCTGCCATAAATGTACCGCAAAACTCCAATTAACCGAACTCCAGATAACGTAACTTTCCAATTATCTGGATCGTTTCTTCATTCATAACAAGCGTAAGTAAAATTACCCTTGTTATGAATATATTGACATGTTTTTAACTTTTTCCCACATTTAAATAATATAAATAATAATGTAACGTGGTACATACTTTTGAAGAAGCTATTAAATAATTTTAGATGAATGTATGCGACAGGTCGATTGGCTTGACATCTTCAATAAACTGTATATTCGTTGTATGTAAACCTTAACGGAATAGGTAAATTGCGTGCTATAAACTATTGTTCTTTATTTACACGGTGAGTTATTTCTTAGTAATACCAACTTCTCTTCTGAAAAGGATTGCAATAAACCCGAGTATCATAATACCCGTTCCATTCTCGTACAAGAAATTTTGTTTTATATGCAGTGTAACTGCAGTCAATCAATTTCTGCGGTTAACACTCTCAATTTAATTTTTAGCAGTTAATAAATAGTCTGAACAGGTCGTAACAATTCGTAATCTTCTTTATGATTTCACTACATCAAAGGTTCTCAGCTTTTTGACTAACGCGTACCATCTAAACAAAAATTTAAAATACCACCACTTCATTTTACAATGATTGTTTTTCAAATTTCTCAATAGAAATATTAAAACAAATATGTATTTTGCCATTTGTGCACAAACTATTGTCCATTTGTATTAAATATGCGCACTTAAAAAGGATTAGATTAAAAATTGATTACCATTTTAATTATCAAAATTTAAGTTATAATACTCTAATTCTTAAATTTAGTCTGAAACTTGGGTCTGTTTAAGAGGGATTAATTTTTTTTATGTCTGCTTTTATTTCACTTAGTTTCAACCGTAAATTAGGATCCAATCTTAATTTTGTTCTGTATTTATTTTTCAAATATAACATGGAAGAAAATTTACGTTCTCACTAATAGGAAATAAAAATTTAATAGTTTTATTTGAAATGCCTTTAAATTCTTTTTTTCGGTTCAGCCTAAAGTGTGTTATTTTTGAAATATTTAGTTAGAGCTTGATCACTGGAAATTTCCATCAATTGTTCATTTTCTTCACCAGATTTCTGAATTTAATAGTTAAAAATACTTTGCTTCTTTGGCGTACCACCTAGTTTTCTCTTGCGTACCACCGGTTGGGAATCGCTGCACTAGAGCATCGTTTCTGGTATGAAGTCCAGTAAGTTTGACTTTTTCCTTGGTTCTTCTTCCTTCTATCACTGTTATAAAAGGTTCCTAAACTTATTTGTTTCAAGTAAAAAGGTTCTTTATTCTATTTTAATAGAAAACCGCAATCCTAAATTCGAGTAAGCCCATTTCGCTTTATCAAAATGCGGGTATCTACACATCACAGTGGTTTACATAACCATGGTTCTTTAAAAGATTACGTGCATTGCTGTTCGGAGTGTTTAGTTTGTCTTGCTTTCTTGAAATGTTGCAGTGGTTTTCGTCGGTAACATTCATAACACGTTCTCGTAAGACGAAAAAGATCAAGATCTGTGTCATGTTTGAGATTTAATTATCCGAATTAAAGTTTATTAAACCTTTTCCAAACTGTGTAATCAGAAAAGGCATTTTTCATATACTGAAGAAATTTTATGATCTCATTTACTAATACATTTTTTTACTATTAAAATCTGTTCTGGTCTGTCTGTTTGTTTATTTGTTTGTGCAATATCATTTCCTGCGGAACGGCGGGGAGTTGAGTTTCGAGAGAGTTACCCCGGATTCCAAAAATTCGTGGGAAGCCATTTCAATCATTCTCATCTTCGTACGATTTTAATCAGCCGAGATATCAATTAAAAACTCTGAAAACACTAATTTTCACACTCATTTTTACAAGTGGCAACAGTCTCGCGCAATGGGGATAAAAATTTGTTTTATTTTGAAAAGTGTTGCCACTACTCGCTTTCAAATCGTAAAGTTTGTTAGTAAAAAAATTATAACTTTTACAAAATATAAAATAAAATTACCACTGCAAAACATTAAATATATTACTGTTATTATATAAGGTCATATTCTGACGTTGAAAAAAGCACGCGATTGCATGTGAAGTCATTATATGTCGAAAATATTTCGCTAATGTTAACATTTTAGTTAAATATTTGCTGTTGGCAACATTTTTGTTTTACATTATATATGAAAGAAAGCTTGAAGGAAACGAAACAAGTGAAAGTCTGAGGGCACAAGATCAGTGGAGTATGATACGCGTGCCAACATTTTCATCCAAACTCCAATAACTTTTGTCAGGTGATCAAACTTGGGTGTGGTCTCGGGTTATAGGGAGGAAATGCAGTTTCTGTATGACTAATGAACTCTGGAATTTTCTAGAAGATGGATCATTGAAACTGTCCAACTGACGACAGAGCACATTTGAGTTAATTTGTTGACTCGTTGGTAGGAGCCTGGAAACAAGACCACACATGTTTGATCACTAAGGAAAATTATCAGAGTTTGGATGACAGTGTTGCCCCGCGTATTTATAAACACCTGATCTTGTTCCCTCAGACTTCATTGTTTCGCTGTCTTCAAAATTTCTTTTGTGGTATATCATTCAATTCAGATGAGGCCATGTAGCAGCCCACTATTCAACTTTTCGTCGATAAGGGTAGGTTCTTTTGTGAATGAGGAATTACGAAGTTCCTGGATTTTGTTTGATAACATAAGGCTATCAAACAAAACGGGCAATACACTATTGACTGATCACTGTCCTTTATATAAATAAAGTACCCTTAAATAACAAAAAAACATGCGTCTCATGACTTTTCAGTCAACCTAATATTTTCAAATTACTATATTTATTAGCACATGAAAATGACAAATATCTTAGTTTAATGGCATATAACTGACACCGATGAACATTTCTGGGCAATTCTTTTGAAAGTCTGAAAAATCTATCCATCAGCTTCCTTCCATGTAATTCTCTTGCTCTGCATATCGTCTTCTTGAGCCCTCCTTTCATCCTCATCATATTTCTCCTTTCTCAGTGCATGCTAGATTATTTTGTCGTCATCTTGAGAGGAAGTGATGGAAATAAAATTTTTTCGTCCAAACTTGCACCTTTGTTCTGTATACGAATAGAACATTTATGAGCCCCGAACGTGTTATAAAACCAAAAGAATCTTCATCTACAAACATAAGCCACAATTTACTCCAACAGCGAAGTAAAGTAATGTTCTTTACATATTTCCAAACAAGAGCCAAAGAAAAACGTCTTTCAATGCGAATTGTTTCTGAAAATCACGAACACAACCTTCAGAATTCATACATCGACACATAGAAAGGGTTCAGTAATTCGACTTTATATTCTATAGAAAATTCCTTGGTCCATTGATTAAGGCGACAGAAATATAATACATATATTTTCCTCATTTAAATCTCCAGATTGTCAGCCCATTATATATTTCTTTATCTTATAGGTCTATAGAGCTTCCAAAGGGCGGATACCTACTGGTTAATATGGTGCCCCTACCGGTTACACCTACCGGTATTTGGACCTCTATCGGCTAATATGGTGACAGTTACAAGAGATTTGGTCATTACCAATTAATTTGGTGCCAGTTTTAAGAGATTTTGACATTACTGATTAAGCTGGTGCCAATTATAAGAAATTGGGACATTACCGGTTAATTTGGTGTCGGTAATATGAGATTTTATTGTACTTGCTTTTGAACGCCGATAACATTCCGAATAGCATTGAGTTGTTTCATTGTAATAAATTGTGATGTAGAATGGAATTTTATGCTGTTGAAGATTAGCAAAATTATCAAGCTGTTACTAAAAAATTATCGCCCACACAAATATTAACTACAAAAATAACGATAAAGCAAATTATTTATTGAGATCTACGACGTATTTATGTACAATGATTTATTTATGTACAGAATTTAATTTCGGATTTAAATGTTTCCCTGCAACCAGTAGGAACTACGTTTAATTAAAATATCATTGTGAGTTTTATCAAAGACTGCAAAGTAAATAGAAACTCTCTGACCAAATATGCTCTGCAACTAGTAATCTAATTATTGTTTTTCCTAAAGATTTCAATAACTTAAATTACTGTTAATTAATTAGTGTGCATCATAATGCAATCCTGTTTACACACACCTATGTTGAGGGTAAATTATACCATATTTGTGTGGTTTAAACTCTTGCTGGTGCACATTAAAAATCCATTAATGGAAAAGAGCAGGTTTATAATTTAATCAAATCCAAAAGAAAGGTAATCTGAAATTCAGTAAGAAAAAAAATTTAACCTTTTCCTTGGTTTCTGTGTATATTGTTTAATTAAATTCCTACTGCGAATTGTTAAATGTTCATTAAATTTACGTTCTTCAGGGCCGGGTTTTGTTAAAGCAGAAAAGAAATGAGAAAAGTTATCAGCTAATATTTAAATTTAACCATTGTTAGTATAATAATTTAATTTATCTTAAACAACTAAAAAATAAATCAAATTCAAAGATCGTGCTGCTTTACTTACATTTAATATAGCCTTTTTAATAATCCTACTTGCCGATTTATCTTAGAAGATACTGCAGTAACGTTTCAGGAATAATTTTCTGTTATTGAGTTAATACTTATTTTTGTCTGTTGTATCTAATAGTTTGGATATCTGTAGTGAACGAAATGTGTAAATGAAACAAATGAAAATAATCAATACAATTATAAAATTGCATTAATGATTTTCATTTATTTTAATCATTCATTTTCATTCATGTTTAATAATAAACATTCGGATTATTTGTCAAGTTAGCGTAATATAACATGTGACGAGTTTAAAACAGAGAGCAGATACGTCATCTATTTATTAACTTAAAATGCGTCTGCTCCTTTAAACGATGGCTCAATAACGGCCGAGTGATAAAATCGTTGAGCACTGGTAGTTCCGACCTGGGCTCGATTCCAGACAAACGGGCTGTCTGCGTGGGCGTTTTCGTGATTTCCCCCGTGTGTAACATGTATACGAGCCAGTTTCTCTTAGAAAGTCTTCCCCGAAAGCATCTTTTCCCTTAGAGAGATAGTCCTAGTGTACTTTGCCATAATCAACTAAGCCAAAAAGTCTTAAAACAATGATTACCAAGGCGAAGAGATTGACGACGCGTTTAAATGAAGACGTATAATCTTGTGTCGCAGGAAGTTGAATTTTGATATATTATTGTTGTGACTGAGTATTACAAATCGGAATAAAAGTATAATAATTTTAATAGTGTCAGTTATCTTTAATGTGAAACCTATGCGTCTTTTTTTAGACTTAATTTCTGAAATTAGAAGTGCCAGGATTAGATGAAAAGCCGTAAAAAACAAATGTATTTAGAGAGAAAATAATAATAAATTAAAGATAATTAGCATTTGAAATACTGAAAAATAAGTAAATATATTTATATAAATTAATATAAATTAGCTGTAGGAAGTATAAATTAATTTAAGCTACTGTCTTTTGAAAAGTGAAATAAAAAAATAAGGTGTGGATACAGCATTACTTCCTTGTATGGCGTATTAAATTATGCACATTTTTTGCTGCAAAAATAAACTAATATCAAATGCTGTTAGACTAACTTTACATATAAACTGTTATAATGCGTGTAGTTAGATTTTGTTTATTTTTCAAAAATTAATTTTTTTTTAATTTGACGTTGTCAAATTATGACTATTTTCACCAATTAAAACACTTCTGTAATTCGAAGTCAGTGACTACGACGAACGATTGTGGAAATAAAGACCAGATATGAGCTTTTAAACCGGATAAGGAAGTGGGTATATATGTATATATTACAAAATATGTTTTTAGACAAATTATAAATATGCTTAGTATTTTCGCGCTTTGAGCTGCTTAATAAATTTCAGTAAAGACGTAACGTAAGAAATTTAGAACTACTTTTTCATAAAGACGAAAATTGAAATTCATAATTAATAAATTTAAAAAAATCCTATAAATGCAACAAAGAATTTTTACGAAAATTTTTTGTTGCAAAAATTTAAACAATTTCAAACAATTTAAAATTGTTTAAACCGAATCTTTTAAACAAGCATACGCGAATTCAAAAATTTATGAAATTTAAAGAAATTTTAAAAAAAATTCGAACAAACGTTCCTTTACTTCCTTTTTCTAACTTTTTTCTGTAATTTTAAATGAAATTTTTTTAAATCTTTAATTTATGGATTTTTTTTCATTTCTGTAATACAGTTGTTAAAAACAATTTGAAAAATTGTTAAAAATTATGCATCTTTATAAAGTATTTTGTTTTTAAAATTTAATTTTAGTTTTAACTATGTATGAAGTTCTATTTTCACAATTTTGCTTTAAAAGAGTAAGAATTTATTTTAATTTCTTTCAATTTATAATTATTCTCAGTCAAAATTAAAAGATTTTTTTTTAATTTTAATGTTTTTCTTTTGGTTAAAAAATTGCATCATATGTTCCAAAATTTTAACCTTTTGAGCGATTACTTTCTCGCCAAGGTTTTTTAATTTAGCCAATGAAGCCAAAATGGCAAACCTATACGTTACTACTATAACAAAATTCCTCATTTCGATAGTAGTATAATGAAAGTGCTCGAGGTTTTTAATTTCTTATTGTGAGTATTAATTATATATTTTCCATTAAGTTTTATAATTTCAATTACGTTTTAAATACAATGGATTATTTGCTACATGTTTTAGGGTAATATTTTGTTTTATTTTGTTCCATGAAGTATTTTATTATTTCACTTTCGTTTTCGTTAAGTGAAATGGTATTCTCTTTTTTAAGATGTAAAATTCTTATTTAAATTTATTTAAGAATTTTTTTCTTGCTTTGGGGAAGGGCCAGAATTTTCGGGTCAACTATTGCAATTAAACTATTTTGAAATGGTTCATCAGCTAATTTTGGATTCAGAAAGGCAAGGACTTTTGTAGAAGAGAGATTTGAATTGTTTTCAATGTTTCTTTCCTCTGATGAAGTGACACTGAAGTCGAATGAATTCTTATTCTATTAATTTTTTTGTAATTTCTTTAAATTTCATAAATTTTTGAATTAGAGTATGCTTGTTTAAAAGATTCGGGTTTAACAATTTTAAAAATTCTTTGTTGCATTTATAGGATTTTTTGAAATTTATTAATTTTCGCCTTTGTGAAAAAGTAGTTCTAAATTTCTTATTTTATGTCTTTACTGATATGTATATATATAAAATATATATGCACGTTGGAACTTACAATTGCAATAAAAAAAAGATGCACAACTAGATATTATAGCAGTCCTATATACAAAATTTCAACGTTCCACTGCTGATCGATTTTGAGTTATGCGAGATACGTACATAGATACATAGGTACATACGTATAGACGTCACGAAAAACATCCATTTTAAACCCATTTTACAATCGGTTTTGAAAAAAGAGTCCTTAATTCTGCCCGTACGCACAAATGTATGCCAATGAATCCGAGAACGGTCAAAATATTACATAATAATTTAAATTTAATTATTTAAAATATTACACCCAAAAATTTTCACGATTACAATACTTCCTTTACTTTGTACAACGAAGTAAAAATTAATGGCGACTAAATTAATGCTAGCTAGCTGTGGTATACCAACCTTAAGAAGAAGGTTAAGAACAACACTGTTAGAAATCAGATAAAACCGTTGTTTTATTTTGGCTTTTCATTCATTTGAGGTCTTCTTTAACGAATGAGTAAAATCTGTCAATATCCCACTTGTTGAATTCTTGATAGTTCAAAATTGGCAATTTTTTTTTCCGGATTCTCAAGACAATTTTACGTGCTTCCAATAGAGAAGTTGAATCTGATTTGAGAACTCAAAAATTGAAAGCTATTAGACAGGTGTTTCTGTATGCCTGGGTTGAATTTAAGCCCTAGTTTCACAGTTTGTCAACATGCAATTTTGTTGGGAGACAAACAAGTAAATCAATCATTTTCAATTTCCATTAGTCCAAATGTCATTATTTTCCTTGTAAAAATAACCCGCTTCAAACAAGTGTGACCTTAAAATCCGCAGAAGCGTTTTATTGCTTTATTAATGATCAGACGATATTGATTTTAAGTTTAAATCCGAAACTATGCATTAAAATATCTATAAATGTCTTTTATTGTGTAGAATCTCTGGATTTAACATGAACACGAAAAAGTAAATTAAGGGGGGGGGAGAGATGCAATTCCTGTTGTTTAATGTATCTCGGTATTTTCTAATGTGTGTATATCAAGTATATACTAATTATAAATAAAATGTATACTGAAATTAAAGTATGTACTGAGTATTTCGAATAAATTATTTTTTGTTTATATAAATGTAATTGAAATGTAAATAAATACCTAAAATATCCCCAAAATACTACATATGCGTTAACAATCAACAACATGCTCTTCCTGAACAGAAAGAAAAAAAATGAATATCGTTTTTACAGTATGATTTTATCTTATGAATTTTATTATTGTTATTATTGCTGTCTTTGTTTTGCCGAATTCTACAACGATATTTTTGCTTTAAAAATCTTAGTACAGCAAGATAGATAGATATAGAACTTTTTCTATTCACATTCAATTATTTTCCATAACATCAACAGATGGCAGCACTAACCACTAATGGTCTTAAATTGGTATTTAAATCTGTTCAGCAAATGTGATAATTAATTAATTCTTCTAACTCTTAACCGATGGAACATCTGTGATCCCCCCTTTTTTCCCTTCTTTATATATGTATGAGATATTTTGAACATCCTCACATTCCTTAAAAAAAAATTCGATCGTGAAATTTACCAGATCAAATTTCCAAACTATCATTTTAAACAGAACTTGTTTATTTCATTACAGTGACGTTCGTAATATGCCTAGAAATGACTGTACAAGTTACGAACTGCTTTCTTTTTATTTTACAGGTCGAAGAACTCCGCCAAATATTTTGCAAAAAGTAAACGTTGAGGTGATAGGGACGGATATGTGCCAAGAATGGCTTCGGATCGCGGGCCGCAAAGAAACTGTGTATCCTACAATGGTTTGTGCTGGTTACAAAGAAGGAGGCAAAGATTCGTGCCAAGTAAGTTGGACAGAAAAAGTATAGCTATTCTTTCATTTCCTAATTATTCACGAATATTATACTAATAATTAATTGTTCAGTAATATCATTATGCATATATTTAAATAGAATGTAACATTATTCTATTTAAATCCCTTTTAGGCATTTCTAACTATTAGTTTTTCGTATCATGTATCATTTTCGCTTTGCATCAAGCATACTCCTATCGCTTCTCTTTTACCAGATCATTAATTTTAAGTTACAGATCGTTTATTTAAATGCTGTAATTAACATTTTATATTTTAGTTAAATTTAGTTATGTAATGCACATACTTAATTACGTGCTGTTAACGAGCCCACAGAAACGCATAAATGCTTACCAGAAGCTATGTCTACTAACAAGCATAAAAAGCATCTCAGAGATTATATAGTACCACCATTTTGATACCACGTCAATTAACATCAGATACCACCAATGTTTGCTAAATAATACTGCTGCGAGCTACGTATTCGTTGGCTGTGTTAACACAATTCAGAGAATTCCCTTTTAGGCACAAAGTTTCCATAACTCACTTGTTCTGTATCTCGGAGTCGTATTTATATGATATTCCACGGGCTTCTTGAAGCATCGGGAAAAGTCTGTTGTAGGTCTTTCAAAATGCGTTTCCTAAATCTTCTAAATAGTTGCCAAAATTTGCAAATGTCTTTAACTTGGTGAAAGAATTGTTGTTAAGGTCGTCAGAAGCGTTTTCGACTCGGATTTCACGTTTCAATAGATCAGTTTTTATAATTTAAACGTTGCTGGGCTCAGAATTGAAAGATTTACAATTCTATTCCAGAAATAAACTCTTATATCCAAAATGTATCTCCATGCTAAATTCAATCACAAACAAAACAAGCCCTAAATTTATTATCCTGAAAACAACAAATAACCAAATAAAACAATACACGATATTACACTAATACGCGAAAGCAAGAATGCAATCAAATGAATTCAAATATTTACAAAAAATAACACGTATTCTTTTAATATTTGCGTTGTTTCATTTCACTTGAAAAATGATACTGATTCCTTGTACTTTATTTAATAATTAGTATAATTCTCGTTTTCCAGGGTGACTCTGGTGGCCCACTTACAATTAGAGAAGATGGAAGGACGACTCTCATCGGGCTGGTATCGTGGGGAGTCGGTTGCGCTAGGCCTAACTTACCTGGTGTGTACACAAAAATTACCGAATATTTAGACTGGATAAGAATTCATCTGAGGTCATGACATCTCATTCCTTTAGAACAATGCCTGTTCGAATTTCGATGCTCTTAGTAGGCTGTTAAGCACTGAATTCCCATTCTTCAGTCTAAACGTATACTATGGAGCGAGATTTTTGGAATAGCTGTTTGTCATCAGATCATGGAGGATTCATCATTTGGTAAGACGGAGGCTTCAGCATGTGAACTTTTAGCAGTCTGCAGGCACAACATCTTCTTAAAATTTTCATCTTTTGAGTCCACCTCAATGGAAGTCATTACCTAGATGAGCATTTGTAGACTGCAGAGCACGTGTACATGAGAAAATGCTGGTGTTCCCTTCGGAGCAGATACTATAATAGTCTCAGGTATCAACAGCAGAACTTGTACATCATACCTTAATTATATGGACCGGCAATAAAGGAGGTATTATCTCTTGATACGTATTACTTGAATGTTTAATGAAGATTTATGAGCTCCTTTTGCTCCTATATTCTTCATGAAAACTATCGTCGTACGTGTTAGAAAACGTTTCATGACTTTTCATCCAATTTACCAATGATAAGACATTTCTTCTCGATATCATTAGGATCATTGAACACAACAGAATGTACTATATAAGAAACGCTGATTCCTTATCTGTGAAGAGAAGACTGGAGTCGTCATTTGAAGCATTATATAATTTGATCGCAGATACTCATACCACTGAGAAAGTTACAATTCCCCAAGTAATTTTCTTAATATTGCAAGTAAATAACAACTACTGCCGTAAGGAAGGGTTATTTACATACAAAATGTTCGAAAAAGGTGGCTATTGACATTACATATTGAGCTTAATGATATAATACCAAGTAAATTTATTTCAATTACATATAACTCCTTACAGTCTTCCTTACTGATCTCAAACATGTAATTCCAATCACAAATTTCTTAACATGAAGGACGTGTTTTGATGAAAACATGTTCAGCATTAGAAAGCTGGAAAGTTCGGCAAATATAAAAACTAATTTTATATATCATACCAGTTAACTGCAGAGTCCATTTAGTAAAATGTTTTTTATGATTTAATAAACTTTTCATAGATTTCCAATTCGCTGAGATATTTTAGAGCAAATTTACTGACTTAGACCATTTTTCCAATGCTTATTAAGATGCGATTTCAGTCAGATATAGGAAGAAATTTCAAGTAGAAGAGGTCTTCCTTGCGATGAATGGTTTTATATTGGATAAAACAGTACACGATCATCAGTATTCGCACGTAAAAGTTTGGAACATTTTCTACTCATTAAAGCATTAAGATTATTTTAGTGATTGGACTTCTTGCTTTACAGGGTAAAAAAGAATGTAAATTTTACGTTTACAGAACGTAAAAAAAAAGGTAAATTTTCCGTTTACAGAACGTAAATAAAGGTAAATTTTTCCTTTACAGAATGCTTCAGCCTCTCGGTTTGAAGTTATTTTAGAATATACGTACATGTGGAGGATCCCTGTTTAACGAAGTAACATTCCCTAGACACCTTTTTCGAATATTCGGTATAATCATTATGTGAATCACATTTCATTACAAATGTTATGGGGGAAAATTAATTATTTTTAAGGAAGTTTTGAAGAAAATCGAAATCACTTCAGATGTTAAGCAAAAATTAGCGATGGGACGTAGGAATTCTCAAATTCCACGAAGCTTGAGAAAGATTTTAAATTCGAAACTTCAAATCTTCACGTTTTTTTTGTTTTCTGGTCTTCTGAATCGTACCCTTAAATGCCCTTAAACGTTTTAAATCAAAACTTATTAACTGCTAAAATTAGTTTTGCAAACAAACAAAGTCCAACAAAAGAAATGCATTAAAAAATGAACGTGATTGTTACATTTCATATATATATATACAGATCATCAATATATATGTCACAGTCTTAATTTTCTGTAAAGAATTCTTGCCATAAAACTTTTCTTTTTACATTTTTTATTTAAAAATAAAATTTAATATATTTAAAAGCCATCAGTTACTTCTGAAATTTTCTTTAACAAATTATGTTGAGAAAATGAAACTCAAGACCTTTAACCACTCAAATAATAACACAGCAAATGTAATCATGAGGGATTTTTTGGGAAAGAGGGAGTTCTTCCTTTTTAACTTAAAGTGCAGCTGATCCATTATACAACTTGTTGCCCAAGTAGTTGTCCAACTAGTGGAGCAACAACCAGTTGCTCTATTAGTGGAAAAAATATACAACCAGTTGCGCAACTAGTGAAGAAAAATAACTATTAATAGCGCGTATTATTTTTAAACACAATGCATAGAAATCTCTAGGTGCATTGAAAATACATCCAATACAATAACTTAATATTCAAAAAGTATAAGGTAAAAAATTATGTAATTTGCATTCAAGAAATTAACATATTGTACCAAAATTATTTTGAATGTGAATGAGTAGTAATATGTGCAATTGAATCATATAATGTTGATGTGAATTAAATCAATGTAATGAGATCTTAATTTATATCAAATTATTTATAAAAAATGGCACTAAATAATCTGTTTTCTTGTATTTTTACGCTTTGCGATAGCTATAAATCAATTGTAAACTTCTGAAACTTTTCATTTGTATTTTTGGTAAAATTTGGTAAAACATTTCTCAAAATGATCATGGAAATTCATTACATGTTAGTTCGGAAGTTCATTACATGTTTCTTTCTGAATGTATTTTAGATACACAGATGTATGTATTTATAATAAAGACTGCAATCGAATAGTCAGTTTATGCTGGCATAAACTTGTTATAAAAATGTATTCAAATTTTAATTGCGAACATATTGCTTTTGATGATATATTACGATATTAAGTCTTCAGATGTTTTAAATCATGATGCATTTATGAAGATAAATAAATGAATGAACATCTTTTTTTAAGAATATTGTTAGTAGAAATGCTAGTCTTATTGCTTACGCAACTTAAATTCATTTACCTGAAAGCAATTTCTATGCGATAAGCGATTCGTTTCGGAAAGAGGAAATTATTAATTTAATGAATAATTTAATCTTAGATGAACTGTGAGAAGAATATCTAATAAATTACCTCAGGGAAAGCGTGTTTAGAAGTAGGTTTCATTTGACTAAGAGAGTCCATATTGGAATATATTTTCAGATATTTCTTTTAAATAAATAAAATTGTTGATGGAAATAATTGTCTGAATTTAATTATTACGTTGCATAAAAGTCACATGTTAAATTCTTTGCGGAAATAACTATAAGGTGTTCACAAATGTTTACCCTCATCACAGAACACAACTCATCATTGTGCAGAAATAACGATGCATTAGACCTTAAATGCATAAACTCTTCGAAAATTATTATCATAATAAAAACATATAATAAACTTCCATTTGTGCACCCATGATAGCACACAAAATAGCCAAGGAGCACACAGTTTCACGCCACACGCTTTTTCTGACACAACATCCTTTCTTTAAAGGTATGTTGTGTACATTGTGTATCATACAGCAGTTCCTGATGTTGTGGCAACTCACTAGAGAAGCCCTTCACACAGTGATTCCCGAAATGTTGAGGGCATGACTTATTTGATTATGGCAAAGCACTCGAGTGCTATCTGCCTGAGGGGAGGGATGCCTTCGTGGAGGGATGCCGTTTGCTTGATTCGAACCTCGGACTACCAGTGTTCAGCAACCCGCAGCTCGGCCGCTGGTGGGTCAAAATGTTGAAGATTGTCTGGCATAAAAGTGAGTATTCGTTGGATATTTTGCATGCTGCTAAGAATGCACGTATGGAAGTTTATTAAATGTTGTCAGTGTAAGGACAAACTTTGAGAATTCATGCATTTGAGATTCAATGCATAATTTTTATCTGTGTACAATCATGAGTTATCATATTTTGTAATTAGGGTAAAGATTTTTGACATACTTTATTTTTTACTTTTCTTTCGTGCTTTCTGAATGCACAGGATTGATAATTTGGAAGGTAATGTGTAAATGATAATTGGATAATGATGTGAATGATAATTCTAATGAATTGGACGGTCATTATTGTAGTTTACTTCAAATATCGAGATTTTGTTAATAAATACCATTCAATTAGCTTAAAGAATTTCATGTATTAAATAAGTTATTTGATTGTTAATGAGTTAACGTTCTAAATTATTGAGTCTAAATTGTATATGTGTCACTGAGATAAAACATTTATAGCTCTGAAAATTAGTTTCAATACTGCAAATTTGATAATTATATATTAATAATTTAAAAGATTCATTGGCGGCGGTCAAATGTAGATAAAAGATTTCTTTTGCTATGCCTTAATTAAAAATACTTAAGCTAAGTCAACTAAGTCTTGAAATTCAACGGCGTTGCAGTATTTAAAAGTAAGTTTCAAAACGTTTGAGGTTAGAATTGAAGCGAATAGGTAATAGTTAGAAATCGTTCTCATAAACTATTCACGAAATTTAGTATGATTGTATCTAAATCCGTATCACAACTAATTATAGAATAATTTAGAAGCTAAAAATTATAATTTAGGATCGAATTGAAAAAACTTACAAACTATTAAAACGTGTATATGTTCAATTTTTTTAAATAAATTTATTAATTGTATAGATGTTTGCCAAATTGATGTATATATTTTTATATAATGTGTATTCGAAGAAATATAAGTATTGAAATGTCACATCAACATCTATACGAATCTGAAGATTACAACTGTATGGAAGTATCCAAATGTATATATGGAAGTATCCAAATAGGAATCATAAAATGTTTGTCAAATTTTCTAGAATTTTCCAAAATAAATATTTTTTTGTAATAAAAGTGTGTGGCCTTAGTTAAATTTATCTGAAACCTGCTTAAAATAAGTTAGTTTCTTCCTCACATTTTTACACACATACATCAACAAGACCATATCAAAATTACGAATCTGCAGTTTTTCTTACCTACTTTAATTTATAGATACTAATATTCAAATAACGTATTTGAAATATAAGATTTTATGTTCTATATCTTTTTTAACTTTTGGAATACTTGTTCTTCCGTTAGTACGCCTGTCTTAACTGCTTCGCTTAAAAATGTTTTGCATAATAAATTGAAATATTCATACCATAATCAGATTGCAATCTTCTGTTAGTCTCATGTGTTTAATTTTTTAAACATATTGTTGGTGCGTACGGGTTCGTAATAGATTGAATGCTCACATCCGATAATAGTTCAATAAAATTTATTTTTATCCAAAGAAATATTTCAGAACTCTGGAATTTCCCACAGAAATATTCGTACAACTGTTCACAGTATCAAACAGTATAATCAGCAGTTACACTTTAAACTACTAAGAGCGTTAAACACAACGCAATGCAAAGCGCATCTAAAGAGAAACTAATCTGATCTCATGCTGAACTCCCAACAATAACAACAGCAGGTAATTAAACACATGAAAGCAGATTCTCTGTCTTAAGGCTTAAATAGTTTTCAGCCGGCTGCGAGATATTTCTAGTACTTTCTGCTTCTCGAAATTACTGGAAAGCAATACGAGGACGGAATTACGGTTATAGCTAACATAGTGGTCAATTAAATTTATTCAATTTCAATACAAATTAAAGAGATAGCCATTTACTCAATGTTAAATGCACGTGCCCCGTATTCTTACTTTTCAGGCATAGCTTTCTCTCAAAATTTGTCTGGCGCTATATTACGCAGAAAAATACAACACTTATAATTCTACTAAAATTACCTATCTAAATACAAAATTCGTAACAATATTGTTTATTTAGGGCTACTGCTCTTTTTTTACTTTGTCAGTCATTTAAGCATAAATAAGGTTACTTTATTAAAAAGAGTCTAAGCATGCGTTTAGTCGTTATTTTCTCAATTATGTCATTTTTATCCAAAAAGATAAAAAAATTATAAACCGTCATAAACAAACAATTAAAATACTGCCATTTTCATGACTGTTAATACAACAATACAACAATTTAATAAAAATAATAACAATATAAATATAACTAAAAATACAACAATTTTAATTATAATTCTACTAAAATCACTATCTAAATACAGATTCGTAACAATAATATATAATGCTTTTAAAAGTTTAAATAATACACTCTTTAAAGAGTTAGATTGTAATTAAATTTTTCAGGTTGTTTTTTTTAAAATGTTTTTAATTTAATTTTTTTTTAAAGTCCGTTAACATGAAAAGCAAACAACTCTAATATCATATCTGATATGATTATGCTAACACCAATGGCAGGTAAAATCAATTGACATTGACAATGTAATTAAGTTTTGATTTTAAAACTCTGATGTAGACTTATGGTAAACAACACACATCAGTTTACAAATACTGTACCTTAGAATGCCTATTACTAAAATCTATCAGAACGTACTTATGTACGGATAGGCAAAATTTCGAATAATTGAACAAGCATCAATCCTTCAGATCCTCCGCCAGCCGAGCGGTAAAACCTCGGAACACTAGTGGTTCGACCGGCTTAAAATTCCGGCGAACGAGGTGGCCGATGGAATTTTTTATGGTTTTCACGTCCTCCAAAAATTGTTCACCTATTATCGCTTTATTTACAGAGGTCGCTGCAGTTCTGTAGTGTCCAGCTTATCGTCATAATTTTTATAGATAATAACACCAGTGATACTGAATTAATATTTATATTGATCATAAATAAGGCACACAGTGAAATATTTTTCTCTTATGGATGCAGAAACTTTATTTCGCTAGAAATGAATGCTTAAGAATAAAGAATCCAAGAATATTTAAGCTCTCTAGCGTCTAATTCTGTCTAACAAAATTTATATAACCTAATCAGAACATTTGGTTTTTTTTTTGTAAATAGAAGATGAATGCTTATTTTATGCCTCTAAAAGAGTAATAGATTGGAAATTAAGTAAACATTATGCAGGACATTTGTTAGATTATCATTTAAATCGGATTTAACGTTATTAATTAAAAGTTATGTTAAAACGTTCTTTACACCAAAATGACGCGAGAAAATT
>KK115047.1:65525-76882 GCA_000611955.2 Stegodyphus mimosarum | reverse complement strand
TTTTTTTTTTTTTTTTTTTTTTTTCATTTTGCTTAATTCACTTTACAGTTTTACTACCAATATAACATCATATGTATTTGATAAAATGTTAACCTATGAATTCATGGAGTATTACACCACGGAGTTACACATTTTACGTAGTCACAAAGTTTTGCAGTATTATATTTCTCTATATACGTATGTATTTATACATAAGATAGAAACATTTTTCAAAGAGGGAAAGGAAGGACGGAGAAAGAAAGAAAAAAATTTAAAAATCTAACATTTTCAGATTTTATATTACGCCCAGAGAGGCATTTTTGTCATTGACATACACACACACACACACACGTTTCGAAAGCATTTGGGCTACTGTTCCTTTGGGCTAAAAATATTTAAAAACAGCCTATTTTTAGAATTTCCTATAGACAGTCTCGCGCGCAGGAGATAAAAATGTTTTTTTCTGTATAGTGTTGCCATTGCTCACTTTGAAATCGTTGAGTTTTGTTAATAAAAAATTCGCTAACATTTTACAAAACTTGAAATACACAATAAAATATTTAAAAAACAGCATATCTTTAGAAATTCCAATTGACAGTCTCGCACGACTGAAGGCATAAATATTTTTTCCCGTACAGTGTTGCCATTGCTGGCTTTAAAATCATGGGAGTTTGTTAACCAAAAATTCGTTAAAGTTTTACAAAATATGAAATACACAATAAAAAAATTCGAACTTCAAAATTCGGGTTTCCAGGTTTCCATATTCAGTTCAGGAATTCTAATTCAGGTGGAAGATTACGTTATTCAAAATTTGATGACTCTAAGTAACGTTTCTTTTTTCACAATGCGAAAAAACATGCATATATCCATGCAAGTTCTTCATTATTTAATTTCTTTAAGTATAATGCAGGGCAATAATATTTGGTGGTAACAACCTGAAAAATGATTCAGAATTTTATAGTGATTCAACGCAAAATCACGTTTTGAGACTAATATCCCTTCTGGACTAAACCTCCTTTGGGCTTAAAAAAAGTGTGTTATGAAATTTAACATACACGTACTAAATATTATTAATACTAATGTAATTTTTTTTGCTAGGAAGAATTGAAAAAATATTTTTATTTAAAACAAAATGATTCATACAAATACACTAAAGCCATGAAATTCTCTATCTTATAATTATATAATCTATCCAATAATTGTTATTATATAATCTATCCAAATAAGCCATGAAATTCCGTATCTTATAATTCAAGTAGTAAAATATTATTAATAATGAACAGAATGAAATGCATAGTTAATATTATTCCACAAAGGAAAACCGTATGTGTAAATAGTTATATACATCATTGAAACGCATTCGATCGCTCCTGCACATCACGAAAACATGTAAGCATTCAAGATGTTCGATTCGATTCGAGCAACAAGACAAAGAATCGTACCATCTAATGGTAGCGTTAATTTTTTAGCAATTTCTGTTCTGGTGTTTCACCTCTTTCCTGGTACTCTGTGATTTTTCCAAAATTGTTCATGATCTTAATAACCTTAATCCAAAAATGGGAGATTTTTTTATGTGGTGCACTTTTTACAATTTTAAATTTTTCAGATCATTGAAACGTAGTTACATAAATGCCTTATAGATGGGGCCACTATCTATGAAATTTTCGGTGTATAGAATGTTGTTTGATTTCCATCACTTTCAAAATCTAATAACATTTATATATCTAATGCAATTATTAATTGTATTCTGATGTTTAAGGAATATAAATAATATTTTAATAGCATTTATATGTTTATAAAGTGAAGCAACAAGGTGGAAAATTTTATTAAAAAAAAAAGGTTTAGAAACGTACTTATGGGACTCATAATTAGCATGAACAACCTCGGTTGCATTTTTCTCTATCCTTGAAGTTTACAAAAATTGGACTACATATTTAATTTAAAAATTTGCAATTTTTGACGTTATTTGCAGCTTGCGTTTAAAGGTAGTATAATAAATAAACTGCTATAATTTGAGATTGATTTTATTACCTTACATGTCAATCAGTAAAATTCTTTTGCGATTTACTATAGTTAAATGTTCTTTATAATTTTATAGCGAATGTCATAAAGAAAACAATTTTCACGCAAATGATTTATAGGTTTTTATAATGTTAAAAATACCTTATTTGTATTCTTATGCAATTTTATTGCTTTAGAATCATAATCTAAAAATCATACAAAAATTCATTAAATTAGAAATATTTTTAATATTTAATTTATTTAAATAAGATGACGAATTGACAATATGACTATACTGAAGCCTATCAGTGTTTTTTGGAGAAACACTTCTGTAAGTTTCCCTGAATAAGATGTCTGAAAAACAGTTATATTGATCGATACTTTTCATGATAATGTACATAGAACTATTTGTTATTTAATCTGTTACCATGAGATATCGTTCCCTAATGTGACATTTTGTGTTTTATTAATTACAAATGCAAATATTTTCTCCTCAATTTATGTACATCTCCTGAATATGGTATTTCTGTGACTTTTTCTTGCGCGAGAATCAAACTTTTTGTGTTTTATTTTTATTAAGAATATAAGTGTTTTCTAAATACACTCATGTAGATAAATTAAGGATAATACAAAATCAGGCAAAGGAAGAGTTAGAAGCAAAACAAATTTGATTTATTTGTAAAGCTTATTTATTAAACAAAAGATAAAGAGCAAAAAAAGATGCTATATGTTTGATATTATTAAAAAAATTAGCGATTTTTTTCTTCCTGGAGCAAATTACAAAAAAAAAACCTATTTACAGAAAACAATATTACATGGTTGGTATGATTGTTAATACATTGTATGTCTCCCAGACGATGCAATACAGTCCGTACAACGCCTAGGCATGCTGAGTATCAAATTATCGATCTGATCTTGGGGGATATTACACCACTCAAAAAGCAATGCTCTCCGAAGTTCCGGTAGACATGTAGGAGGAGGTTGACGGGCTGCAACTCGTCGGCCAAGCATGTCCCACACGTGCTCTACTGGATTCAAGTCCGGTGAGAATGCTGGCCAGTCCATACGGGTGATATCCTCCGATTGAAGGCATTCGCTTACCATGTTTGCACGGTGAGGACGGGCGTTGTCATCCATAAACACAAATTGTGCGCCCATAGCGCCCGAGACAAACGTACATGTTGTTCCAGAATGACGTCCCGATAGATTTGGCTTGTCATGGTTCCAATTTGAACATGCAGGTCAGTTCTGGAACCCAGAATAATTCCACCCCAAACGAGCACTCCTGCACCACCGTAACGGTGTCGTTCACGGTCTGCCTTGAAATTGTCGTACCAGTGACTGAAGAGAGCTGACGAGATAGGTCTGAGGCTGTGCTCCGCCTGTTTCTTTTGGCAGTAACTGCCAAATACCGGTCCTCATTCGGCATTGTAACTCTGAGGCGACCTGTGCTGTAACGTCTACTCACATTACCATCATCTTGGAATCGTTGCCGAAGCCTGGAGATGACACTCTGGGCAATTCCAAGTTCGTCTGATACTTCCAGTTGGGTACGCCCACATTCCAGACGGCCGATAATTCTACCACGTAAAAAATCATCCAAATGCGTCCTTTGTGTCATAACTATTCGGTTATTGCACTGAAATGCTTATAAAGCGCCTGCGAACAATTTTACTTCTTTGCCTGTATTCCTCATATATCACTCTCTTACACTCTCGTCATTGTGACGTACCATAGGTGTCATCTGGTTACTTCCTGAAATTTGCATATGATTCTTGAAAATGTGTGTAGTGATTTTACAGGTGATATATTTATTTTAGAGTTCGATTTCCGCGTGACTCCGAATTATCCTTAATTTATGGACATGAGTGTATAAGGACCGAGGAAACTATAAAAAGTTAAACTTCTTATTTTATACAAAATTTATTTTTTAAACATAAAAATACGAAAAAATGAATCTTTGCATCATTTAACACGTGTTTTAAAATTGGAACATGTCTATGACTTACGGTTGTGAAAGTAAAAATCGAGCAATGGCTTTTATGAAACCACAAAGTAAGGAAATCAGAAATTCAAAAGAATAACAACCGATTGCTGTATTCTAAATAGGATATGTCAAAGATTAAAGAAATTCGGAAAACGAAAGAAATTCGATTACCAAAGAAATTCGGAATTTGAAAGAAATTTGGTAGTAATGTTTTTAAGCAGAGATTCAAAGACATTTTTCTGTTTAGAGACATTCATCAAAATACGATTTTCGGCAGAAATCGTCTGCAATTTCTTCCATTGCAGAAAACTGCCACAAGTTTTTAAAACCAAATAATATTAGCATTTGTTTATAAAAAATGGTGATATGCGTAGTTGCCAAAAGCAATATGGAATCAACAAAATATTTTAGCAACTAAAATAAGAATTAAATTTTCATTTTGTGAAGTAAATTTTGAAATGGTGGAGGAAATAGAGGAGGGAATAAAAACTTTCGGAACAAGTGTGACTTTTCCCCAATAAAAAATTTCATTGAGATTTCGATTTCACAAATTATTTAAATAAAAATAATAGTTAAATTTAATTAGCACATAAAAGTAAAAAGAAATAATTAATTGTCAAATTTTAAGTAATGCTTAACTTCTAAGTAATAGTTACACATTTTATAGTTAAGTTTAAAAAGAATTAAGAAACCATTCCTCTTATTATGTTTACGTTGTAATGTTTTTCAGTTTTACTAACGTTTATTATTTTCTCTTATTTTCCATTTCCGGGCAGAACAAGCGCGAATAGTCTACGCAAATGAGATTTCAAACTGTAGAAGTATTTAAGATACGGCTTTTAGCCAAGAGAGAAGAGAAAGAGAGATTTCTCACGGGCTTTACCACGCGTGTGATTTTCGTTGTCTGCCTTTAAGGCCAGAACATAGTTCTCGTTGATATTTGAAGACGTATTGTAGTCTTTGCATTCTGCTCATTACATACGTAGTAGCAAAGGGCCAATCTTCGCGTTACTACTCTCTGCAAGGCATTTTAGTTCTTATTTAGTTAAGTTAGTTTATTTTCTTATTTTCTACATTTTAGACCAGAAGTATTGGTCTTTGTATCCCGAAGTGAGGGAGCGCCTGTACGCTGTGAGAAATAAAGGTTAAAGTTAAACCCTTCTTATTTGTGTTGTCTGTTCCACGTACACACGAACATAGCCTTCAGTAAGCTCCCTGTTCTTATTCAGAACTCCAGTTATTGTTCGAAAAATCAACTAGAAGGAAAAGTGGTCTTGACAACGTATGTGAAGTAGTTAAAATCATTAATTTCGGGAGTGAAAATTTTATACTTTAGAGCACAAATTTAATCTTTTGGATAATTTTACGATTTAAATTGCTTTTATGCTTTTACAAGATTTAATTTTTAAATTATATGACCAACACTGACAAAACTGATATTAAATAAAAATAATGCCCAAAATATTACGTAAATTTAGAAGCTAAGAAAAGGTACGTTGAAGTAAAAAGCCAAACATTTCCTTTCAAAAATGATTCAACGCTTATAAGTAAAAAGTATTAATTTCTGCGCTTCCATATCTACTATAGTACATCAGAAATTAAAAATGTGCTTTGAGTAATTGAATAATTTGCAGATTCCTATAGGATACAAAGGCTTCATAAAATTTCTATACGATTTTACAAGATAACATTTCAATAGAAATCTGTTCTGTGAAAGCTTTATAAAATTTATTTAGAACTTTTTTATTTGTTAATTTAATATTTCTATAGAGGATTACAGTACAATTCCAATTATCCGAACTTTCAGAATTTTTCAGAATCAACTGAAGAAGCGAAGGAAAAGAAGAAAACGCAAAAAGAAGCTCAAGAGAAGGAGAAGAAGGAAAGAGACAGGAGAAGATGAAGGATGACGTGTCACTTGAGGAATTAAGAAACGTTCTTTTGAAAATTCCTGAATGTTGAGATGTTAGTGCTGGGGATACAGCAGAATGGATGGTGTGTGATTCACCAGACTCTGCTTTTCAAATTGTAAATGATGAACTTATTAAAAGTCTGAGAGAAGAAAGTGTCGAAGAAGAAGATGACTTTAATATCGAAGTTGAAGTAGACACGGGACCATCAGCTAATGAAGTGTTTGCCGGCTTTGAAACTGAGCTGAAGTAGATGAAGGGTCATCCCGAGTTGACCACATCCACATCAAGCGGACGCGCGACTCGGCTGCCCGAAAATAGACGAAGAAAGTCAAACAGCTTACTTTGACCGAAATGTTCAGCAAGCAATTACTTTCAGCATTTGTAAGTACTGTACATAACATGTAAATAAAAGTGTATAGCGTGTACGTAAACTATACATAACATGTACGTAAAAGTGTGCTTTTCATTTTAATTAATTAAAACCTCTTCTTTAAAAATAGTTTTTTCCTTCCATTTTCAACATACAGTACATGCAGTAATTAATAAAAGTGCACCTAGACACTTTCTTTGGAAAAAATCCAATTATCCGAATTTTTGATTATCCGAAAGGGAACCGGTCCCAATTGGTTCGGATAACTGGAGTTTGTCCTTTAAAGTTCTGTAGGAATTTCTATAAGCTCTATAAGTCTCTGAAAAAAAAGACTTTGTGATTTTGTATCCATTAAACAAATTACAAATTTTAGCTTCTAAACAACCAAAAAAAGAAGGTAAAAGAGAACAAAGTTGATTTTCGAATGTACTGTTAATATTCTGAATATTAGCATAGCTATTCATTAGCAGTTGCAACCAAAAATTTAGATAACAGACTACTGTAAATAACTATCTAAGCGTGTTTCATTTTGAAAACCAATGACCTTGAGTGACATTTTTCTCAAAATCCTTTACCAAACTGGCCTTGTCCGCTCACTGCCATCAGAATGTCTGCGAATTTTATTTTTATTCGGGGCTTCTATCGACCGTGCTTTAACCTGCATGCAAAAACAGATGGCCTTGGAAGAAATAAGTGAGAAAAATATAAACGCTTCTTTTCTTTTGCCTCAGTTTTCAAGAAATACGTATTGTTACATTGTTCTTCTTCAGTAATGCACGCACATTCGTATTGAATGGGCGTGAGTCAGTCAAACAGGACTTCGTAAGCAACGCAAACAAGACTTACCACACTTACGCAACTGCGATGAAACGCATTAAGTATCCAAACACGATACAATAGAATTTGAATTTATTCCACTGACTGTTAATTTCAATACTGAGCAATCAAAGAAAACAAATACATTCTCTCTGTTATTGCGCTAACTGTTAATAAAGTGCTATTGACTACTGAGAGTTCCTTGACTCCACCAGTCAATGATAATGCATTTAAAATTAAGCAAGAAACAGCCTCTTAACAGCAAAACAATAGCGAAGTTTTTTTTATTTTTAGCTCAAAGGTGCGGTATCTCAGAAGGGCTATTAGTTTCGAAGCGGCATTTTGCATTGTTTCACTATAAATGTCCGTTTCACTTTTCGCATTGTTGCCACCAAATATTAGAGCCCTGCATTATATTTAAAGATATTAAATAATGAAGAATCTGAATGATTGTATGTTATGTTTCTTGCATTGTGAAAAAGCGACGATATCTAGAGCCATCAAATTTTGAATAACGTAATCCTCCATCCGAACATGGGCAGCTGGACTCCCGAATTTCAAATTTGGGATATGTTTTTATTATCTATTTCGTATTTTGTAAAGCTTTAACGAATTTTTATTAACAAACTCAACGATTTCAAAGCGAGCAATGGCAACACTGTAAGAAAAATAACATTTTTATCTACACAGCGTGAGATTGTCTGTCGGAAATTCTAAAAATACGCAGTTTTTAAATATTTTGTAATATTGCTGTTGAACTGAATTTTATGTGGTTAAAGAGCGGAGAACGTGATACTTAATATATAAAGGTAACGCATAAAACGTTAAAAAAACCCATTGTACGTAATATAAAATCTGAAAGCTTTCAGTTTTTATTTATTAGTCCAAAGGCGCAATTTGCCCAGAAGAGTTATTAATTTCGTTTTGCCATTTTGCGTTGAAATATCCGTTCACTTTTTAAATTGTTGCGACCAAATATAAGAGCCATATTTTATATTTAAAGAAACTAAATAATAAAGAATCTGCAGAAATGTATCTATGTTTCTCGAACTGTAATAAAACAACGGCACCTACAGACATCCAATTTTGAATAACGTAAGTTTCCACTCGAATATGGGCATCTGGAAGCCCAAATTTGGAATTTGTTTTATTATCGATTTTATATTTTGTAAAACTTTAACGAACTTTTGATTAACAAACTCAATAAGCGAGCAATGGCAATACTGTACGGAAAAGAAAAATTATTTCCAGCGCGCGAGACTGTGTATCGAAAATTCGAAAGATATGCTTATTTTAAAATCATTTTGCGGTATCGCTGTTGAACTGAATTTTATGGTTTAAGTGGGAAGAATATGATATTTAATATATAAAGGTAACACACAAAATGTTAAAAAAACGCCCCTTTCGGAGTAATGTGAAATCTGAAAGCTGTGAGACTTTTTGATATTTTGTTATTTATTTGTTTTTTATATCTTTCAGCTTGTCTTCAAAATTAATAGAGTTTTTATTTAAAATTAACGCCAATCTAAAGTTATGTTCTTTTGGCTAATTTTACGCACTATATTAGCACGTTTCTTTTCCATACAGCGATAATACACTTCTACAAAAAATAAAATAAATATTATTTTAAAAAGCAAAGCATTATTTAAATTTTCAGCAAAGAATAGAAAACATATATTTTAGCGAATTCTAATTCGGCCAGGCAAAAAATAATAGTAATGTCTTATTCTGGAGTTTTTAAAATCTAGTTCTTGAAAAATCGGAATGAAAAAGCAGAGACCTTCCGATGCTAGCTGGACTTGCTTTTAATTCTATCAGAAGGCACGCTGTAAAGAAAGCCAAAAATGTCTTACAGCCTATATTAAAATTTGCTTTCGAAGAGGACACGAATAAGGTGTTTCGCAAAGCAGTATAATTTATACACGTGGTTCCCAAAGGATAAAAGGCCTGAGAAATTTTATTTTTAATCGATTAACCTAATCTTTCCGGGATTCAGATTCAGACCCAAGGTTATAGCAGCAACTCTACTACCCCGCTAAAAGGGCAGAAATGATAAGACATAGCTCTTATCTGGTCATGGTATAATCATCTGGTAAAAGCTATCAGTTACAATCCTTGTTTGCTACATATCTAGAAACTGTCTCTTCACCTAAGGTTTAACATTAATTTTTGCTATAGAAAAGCATTCATAAATGGTGAATGAAGCTATTCATTTAAAATCTTAAATTGTTTTACATGGCTCGTAACAAATCCTTCTTATTGAATCAAACAATAATAATATTTCAGTTAAAATGACTCTCAAAAATGTTTAAGAAGCGTTTCAATAAAATACATCTTCAGTGTTAATTTTGTTATTGCCTTTATTGCAAAAGTTAAAAAAAATTAAATATATGTTATGAAGGGAAATCTTGAAATTTTATTGAAACTCTTCTTCAACATTTTTGACAGTCATTTTAAATGAAATATTTTTATTGTTTGATTCAGTATGAAGGATTTATTACAAGCCGTGTAAAACAATTTAAGATTTTAAATCAATAGCTTCATTCACCATTCATAAATAAAATAATCTACTTTTTACTGAAGAAATAGTTTAAACTAAAATTCTTAGCATTTATTTTTAATATTCGCTCTTAAGCTTTAAGAATATAAGTCCCTCAGTCTCAAGAGTACCTTTCCCCCTCTAAGCATTTAAGGAACGCCAAACCAGCTCTCGCTATTAAATTGATTATGTGTACTCCTGGGATTAAATTATCATCAAACGGCATTAATTTACAGTAGCAGCCATGCTTTTATGCAAGAAACAAGTTATTTAAGAAAGTATGCTGCAAAATCTTTCACGCAGCCATAAATAATTAATGACTTTGCAGAAGAGGGTGATGCATAAAACTATAAAATAAATGCTTCTGTAAAATGATCATCAAAGGCATGAATATACTTAAAGACTGTGATAATTATAAGATAAACCTCAGTTTTACAACATTATGAATTATGAACATTATGAATCGCACTTTATTGGCCAGTATTTTTGAAAACAGCTCCAAAATCACTTTTACAGTCGTCGAGGGAGCTACTAGTATTGTTACGTTTTTCTCTTCTTAAGTAAAAGAGTTCGTGGATTTGGAGTGAATAACGACGACACCCGATGAAGTATCGAAACAAATTTTATTGGCCAGTATTTCTCAAGACAGCTCCAAAATCACGCTTACAATCGTCGAAGAACTTCTATAAACACGCTGAGACAATCAGCGACACAGCCTTCAGGCTATCAGGCTGTAACGGTGACGACGGCTTCACAGAACGCAAGAGTTGGACCCACGTCCTGGGGCTGCCTTTCGGGGTGAGCTGTCCCAGCTCCTGAGAACCCCTCGCCGACGACGCAGACCCACAGTCCCGGCCCGGCCCTATGAAAGGCAATGGGACAAGCTGTCCCCGTATCGAAACTTTGAGGGCCAAATCCCCGACGACAAGGTCGGTGATCTCCGATCTAGCTCCACCACAGCCAAAGGAACAGACACGAGAGTATCAGTACGGTCCCTGCCAAGCGTGAACCAACCTGAGAATAAACTCGGGCTCTAGTCCTGTGAAGACAACTTGTATGCCCCGTGGTTAAGACTGTCTAGGTACAGATCCTAGCCAGTACTTCCCCGGAATTCTCCTGAGTCAACCCCCGGGGGGAAAGACGGCTTCACAGCAAAGCACCAGAGTATAGTTCCCGATTCTGCTCGGTTGTTCTCGGAACTCCACGTACTCTCGAGACTCTCTACACAAGAGCTCGCGATGCACTCGACAATACGCTAAAGTACAGCTCCCGACTCGGTTCAGTCGTTCCCGGAGCTCAACATACTCTAAGATAAAACTCCACCAATACTGTTACGAAAAATTCGGCGGTTGCGCCTGTATGTAAGCTTTCCGGCATAGCACTAGGGTTGCCATAAAATAGTGTATGGTAGGGTTGCCAGATTGGCGACTTTATCGCCCATTTGGCGACCAAATTGGCGATATCCCATGGTCCAATCGGGAAGCTTCTAGAATAACTTCCTGTCGAGATATTTCTCGAAACGTGTGGAACTTAAAGAAAAGCTATATAAACCCTTGCGTTTCTGAGAGCAGTAGTTGCGAGTAGATTGTTAAGTAGTGTGAGCGTTGTGATTATTGTGAGAATAGCTGCTTACTGTGAGTGCTAAGCTACGCGAGAGTTTTGTGAACGGAAAGCGATCGAGATAGTGCTTTGCCGTGAAGCTATCTTTACAGTATAGCTTGACAGTGTATTGGTGATTGTTCCACGGTGTTT
>KK115047.1:40255-65290 GCA_000611955.2 Stegodyphus mimosarum | reverse complement strand
CACCACTTGACGACAACTCGACATTAGACTACGAGACACTCGCTCGCTGACTCGCACTGACCCGCCGACTCCCTCTCCGCGTACCAGCAGGGTTTATATAGCTTTTGGCTTGTGTTTGAGAACGTTCTGGGCTAAACTAATAAGAATTCGTTCTAGAAGGTTCTCCATGCGTATATAGCATATACTATATATAGCTTATTACAAAGCTCTTTACAACATTTCAAGAACAAAGGCTCTCTAAGTTAAAGTTTAACTACAGCCGAAATACGTTTCAACAATTACAATGGCTTCATAAACAACTGTGTCAGTCTCTTGATTGGCCTCAACAAAATTTCCAGCATTCGCTTTTGGCAGGTTGTATCTTACGTTAGCATTTCAGGCAACAATGAGAAAGCAATAAATTCATAAAATTAGATGCAAAGGAGTTGCGTTGTTGCAACTTCGTCGAATAAGTCACTAAGAATTAAAATTTTTGTATTTTTACGAAGCTCATAAATTTATTACAATATTTATTCACCACCTTAGGATTTATCTAAGGCATTTAAATTAAAATCATCTAGGTCATTGCATGCTTTTTTGCTTAAAATAAATCATATGAAGAAAATAAACGCCTTATGTGTGAGACTTATGAAGGACACTTTTCTGAAATTCTGCATATTTCTGAAAAGTTTTAAAAGTGGCCAGATCGACCGCCTTCAGGAAGACCGAAAGAATATGACAGAGATAAACTGCAAGAAATTCATGATAAGGAAGGAGCTCCAACATTAGAGAACATATAAAATTAAATGTATCATTAATTCACTCTTAATTAAATACGTGCCTTTAAAAAATTCGATAAGCTTTTTCAGGCGCGTAATATTAGCTTTTCTTTTCATTAGCACAACGAAAAATCACCTGGTAAGCTTTTAGGTACAGGGTAGTTATAATTAAAGTGACCCTATTCTGACCCCTTACTAGAACCCGTTCTGCCAATCGGACTTTTATGAAACTTGGTATATACGTTATATGGATTATGGCGAAAAGATTTTTGCAATTAAACGTAGTTCAAATTTTGACCACCAGATGACAATTTTCACAAATTCGTTATGCAAATTATTCAAATCTTTGGCAAGAATTGTGTATTATCCAGAGCTTTTCCGGGTGCTTATCAGGACTTGTGTTTCTTTTTATTGATTTCGCAAACATAACTATAGTCCTGATCAGGAACAGGGATCTTACTAA
Source organism: Stegodyphus mimosarum (assembly GCA_000611955.2). Lineage (NCBI taxonomy): Eukaryota > Metazoa > Arthropoda > Arachnida > Araneae > Eresidae > Stegodyphus > Stegodyphus mimosarum. The sequence continues at coordinate 64,069 of KK115047.1, read as the reverse complement.
AAGCTATGTTCGTGCGTGTGTAGAATATACAACAAAGATAAGAAAGGTTAAAATTACCCTTTATTTGCTTATCGATTTTACATACGTTCCCGAACTTCGGAATACAAAGACCAACCACTTGTGCTCTGAACGTAAAAGAACATAAAACTACTAACTAACTAAAATTTAAATAAGAGCTAACTTTAAATATTTTAAACAGATGACTAGCTTTAAGACTGGTCTTTTAAATTACTACGTCTGTAGTACGCAAACTGCAGAAAACTACAATACGTCTTTAACTTTCAAGGGGGTTAACCTCTGGCCTTAAAGGTGGACAGTAACTGATGACAAGCTCGCGTGAAGACTCGTAGCAAAACAGCTCACAGCTCTCTTTCCTTTTTTCTACTCTTGGCAAAAAGCCACAACTTAAATACTTTAGCGTTAGCAAGTACAATTTGCATAAACATATTCACGCGTTCATTCTGGCCGGAAGTGGGAAATAAGAGATGATAGTAAAGTTTTAGAATAAAACAAACGTTAGTGAACTTAAAATCCTTACAGCCTGCCCTCCTCTTTCACCTGACTTAAATCTCCGTAATTTCAGGTTGTGGAGATTCCTAAAAGACTGTGTTTATGGAGGAGGAATTAGGATTTCATGTGAGATGAAAGCCAGCATTACACACCATCTTGCTGAAATCCCTCGAGAGTTACTTCGCGCTACCATTGAACACGCAATACTGCGCTTTAACAAGTAACTGATGTCAGTGGAGCACACGTTGAACATATTCTGTAATTGAATAAATTTTAGTGATTCTGACAGATTTTTTATCCTTCTTTAGGCGCCAGAACTCACTCTGGTGGTCAAAATATGAACTATTTTTTATTGCAGAAATCGTTTCTCCATGGTCCATGTAGCATGTATACCAAATTTCATCAAAATTCAATAAGTAGAACAGGTTCTAGAGGGGTCTGAATAGGGTCGCTTTAATTATAACCACCATGTATAACTTAACCTAAGAACAAACAACTCTTCCAAGCTGGCTATATATGAAATGGATGGTGTCCGCAAATTGTATGAAGTTATAATATGCAAAAGCATAACATTTTCCTCAATTTATATCATACATTCAAAACTTGTCAGGACTTAGTGTTCTGTGCATTCTTTTTGGAAACATGGTAAATTCTGTAAAGGGTTCTTATCCTTACGTTCTAAGTCCTGAACTGGAACAGGAAGCGGAAGGTACGCTATGTTCTGATGTATCTGCTGGGCTGGATAATAACTGCACGTGAAGGGATTTGAAATCCTCTTTTATTCAATCACTATTAAATACAAACCTCCCAATTCGGGAGAGATACAGAACGTAACAGACCACACTTTGGTCGAACTTAACAATCAAATAAATTTAAATAAATTAAAATAGAACTTAAATTAAACTTTGCTTCGCAGAGCAATTCGCGGAAGTTGGCCTCTATCTAAAAGGGTGCGTAGCAAGGTATACTAAATACTACCGCACTTTAATTTATTTTACAATGCAATCACGTAGTAAGCACTATGGCTTATAAATTTAAACTGCTAGCTGGTCAGGCGAACGTTGAGCAGCGTGACCGTGATCTGAGGCAAAGCTCTCACACACCGAGAGGTTTCTACCTCTGGCTTAAATAGTGCTTGGCTGAACTTCAAAAATTAGCATAAGCTAAAAACGCGCGCTTCTTCTGACAGGAAGTTGAAGCAGAGAGGAGATAGAAAAGATTTAAATTAAAATAAACTTGGTTAGTTTAACTAAAACCTTACATACTTCCCGCCAGAATTGCGATAGTTAAACTACTTTGGTCCAAACGGACCATGTTGAAAACTAGCAATTCTAAATAGTCGAAAATTTCACTGTTCTAAACTTAGGCCAACTCTTACAAGGCAATATATGTTTGTGTAAAATACAGACGAAATTTTCTGGAACAACAATCTTCAACATTTTTTTTTTCAAGTCTTATTCTTCAAACAGTCTTACTCCTTCCAGCAAAATCTGGAAGGAAAATAACTTTAGTATGACATAATAACAGAATAATTCTAAGTGGTACAAATCCTTTTTTTTTTTTTCTGTGTAATTTTGCACACACACATTATCATTCAAGCACAATTAAATTCTTCCCCCGTATGCTCTCTCACCGGTGTTGGATGTAAAGCAAACCGCCATTGCGGGTTTTTATGTGTTCGGGGGTGTTCAACTCTTCCACCTACAATCGACTAACATTAGTTAGAACTTGACATACGAGACCTGAAAAAAACGCCCTATAACCAGCTAATCCTAAGGTTCTCACTAGCTTTATGTCTAACACTTTAAGTGTATTTGGTGGAGAGCCTAATTAACACTTGCATTCTAAAATAGTGAATCTTTAACTTTTCATGCATACAAATTCGCAGTTTGCACACAACATTCACATTAATATTGCACTTAACGTGCATTGCTAGCATAATATTATTTGTTACATTTCATAACACATTAACAATTTCACAGCAATCCTGAAATGCAAATAGAAGTTAAATTTCTAAGCTTACAGAAATATAGGTTAAATTTCTAAGCTTACAGCAAGTGCTTCCTATTCCTTTCTCAAGGTACTTTCTTGAAATATCAAATTACATTGAATTAATAGTCTACAGACTAAATCGTGTTTTTCAATTTTCCGAATTTTCATTCTAGACATTTTACAAGTCTTTAGACAAAGCGTCGTACAAAATCATTTAGTTAACATATTCTTTTCAGCAATTCATTGCTTTTACAGAATTAATCTATTTACAAAATTAAGTAATTTTAAATCTTTAAGAATTACAATTTCTTTTAACAAAACATTTTACTTTCCATATGAGAACTTATCGCTCACTTGGCGTAAAAGTCAACCTCGCTTGAGGTAAAATCAGTCCTGCAACTTGCAGTATACTCAAAAATTAACTAAACTTTTGAATACGAAATTGTACTTATCTTATTATGATCGTCCATCCTTTTCTTGGCCCAATCTTTAAAACTTGAGTAAGTTGTGGCCTGGTTCAGTTTCCTCGTTTTTCGTTGTTCTTTCGGAGCCTGCTCGTCTCTTTTTCTTTTGAAATTCCGTCGTTGTATCCTCGGCAATTTCCTTTGTAGAGGAGGTTGCTCCGCTGGACGTTTGGTGGACTGGGCCCTTCTCTCCTGGGCCCTTGCTCGTTGCTTGTCCTGGTTCCTGCTGTATTCGGGAAGTTGATTCTCAGGCTGCAATCGACGTTTCTTGCTTCTCAGGCACCTGTCCGATGATTCCACAGTTCTTTTGGATACATTGGGCTTCCCTTGCCCATTCTGCTTTCTTCTCTTGGTGCGCTCGTAATTCCGTTCGTAGATTTGTTCACCTGCATCGTGAGACTTTCTTTTGAAACCACCTTTTTGGTTCTTATTTCTTTGTTGGGGGGGAGCTTTCTTCTTCTGACATTTCGATGCCGTTGTAGCTGGTTCCTGCTGTTTTTGCTGACGTATATCTTCCTGGCTAGTCGATTGCCTCGGATCCTGAAACGAATCTTTAAATACAGCCATTTTGCTGCGATTATAGAACGGTTTTATTTGGTCCACATTCGCTTTGAGCGTTTGACCATCATTTCTTTTTAATATAACCACTGCCCCCGTAATTTGTTCAATTGTGAACGGGCCTTCAAAACGCGGAAAAAATTTCCCCACCTTTTCCTCTGGGGCATTTGACAAGTTGTGTTTAATCTTCAACACTTCATCTCCCACATTGTACTTGACCTCTCTTCTTTTTAGGTCATAGTACAATTTCTGTTTTCTTTGGGCCATTTCTATATTTTCCGTCGCTTCCCGTATTAACTTTTGTATATCACTCATTTTAAATTCTTCTGCCCTTTCCTGTACAAAGAACAGTTTATCTAGGGGGGTCAAGATCTTTCTTCCTAAGAAGAGTTCAGCGGGTGTTTTTTGTGTAGTATCGTGTTTGGCGGTCCTAAGGGCAAATGCAAATTCATTTATATGGCTATCCCAGGTAGAGTGATAGTTTTTCACATAACTACGAATTATTTTCACTACATTTCTATTCACCCGTTCCGCTATGTTTGACTGCGGACGATACGGGACCATCTTTAGATGACGTATGCCCAGTTTTGCACACATTTCCTCAAACATTTTACTAACAAACTGAGGACCATTGTCTGAAATAACTTTTAGGGGCGCCCCGTATTTTAAAATATACTTATTTAGAATTGAATCTACTACAATTTTTGCAGACGCGCGTTTTAACGGAATTAACTCTAACCATTTGCTAAAATGATCCACTATAACTAAAAGATATCGGCTTTTATTAACTTTACTTCGAGGGTAAGGTCCAAGTAAATCGATGCCTATTATTTGATTTGGGAATTCTGATTTAATACTATTTAGGAACCCGGCCGGGCGGAAATTAACATAATTATTTAATTGACATGTTGGGCACGACTGGACATACGCCCTAGTAAACTTTTGCAGTTCTGGAAAGAAAACTGCCTCGCGAACTCTCTGAACAGTTTTTCTTATACCTAAATGAGCCGAAATGGCACAATCATGCAACTCTTCTAATACATTCAACCTCATGCTAGCTGGGATAACCGGTCTATATTCATGATTCTCATTAGTAGCTTTCGTATAGAATAACAGTCCGTCAATTAATTCGTAATTTTCGGCCCTATTTCTTATCGGCACAATATCCGGATGATTGAAATTCTCAGGGTCGGCCAAATAATTGTATATATTTTTGAACTCCGGATCTTTTTTGAGTTCGGCTATTACTGTTTCACGAGAATCTAATACTTTGGATGTTAACATGGCTATCTTAATTACACTTCCATTTTCATCTAAGTTAATTCTGCTTAAAGCATCTGCCACAACATTTTCTTTTCCCGGCGTATGTTTAATTATTAGGTTATATTCCTGTAATTTGAGAGCCCACCTTATTAATCTGGGTGATAAATTTTTTCCAGAATAGAGTCTAGTGACCGCCGCGTGGTCGGTATATACAGTTACTGGAGAACTTCCAAAGAACACACGAAATTTCTGTACTGATGCTAACACTGCGAGAGTTTCTCTCTCTGTTGCGGAATAGTTTCTTTGGGTTTCATTTAATGTTCGGCTGAAAAAAGCCACGGGCTGACCATTTTGGGAAAGCACTGCACCAATCGCGAAATCTGAAGCGTCCGCTGAAATCTCTAATCCTTTATCCCCTTCTGGAAATTTTAAGACGGGAGCTTGAGTCAATGCGTCTTTCAATTTTTGAAACGCCAAGTTGGCTTCTGCTGACCACGAAAACCTCGCTTTTTTTCTTTTCAACTTTAGCAGTGGCTCAGCTATTTTTGCAAAGTCTTTAATGAAGGACCTATAATATGAACACGACGATAATTTCTTCGCTGTTTTAGGAACAGGATAATTTCTAATGGCTACTCTAATGGCTACTATTTTTGACTGATCCGTTTCGATTCCCTTTTGGGAAATTTTAAATCCTAAATAACGTAACTCTTTTGCGGCAAATTTACATTTAGACGCATTTATCTTTAAACCAGCTTCGTTTAACAATGAAAATACTTTTCTTAAATCTTGTAAGTGTTGTTCTAGAGTACTACTCGTAATTATAATATCGTCTAAATATATGAAAGTGCTTTTACCAAGGACTGGTCTTAAGACGATGTCCATACATCTTTGGAACGTTGCCGGCGCGCCGGATAATCCGAACGGCATTCTAAGAAATGCGTACGTACCAGATTTCGTTATGAACGCGGTTTTGTGTACGTCCTCGGGTTTTACCCCAATCTGAAAATAGCCACTCGTGAGATCTAATGTAGTCATGTATTTTGTAGACGAAATATTTCGAATAATTTCTTCAATTATCGGCAACGGATATACAGGATATTTTGTAACTGAATTTAACTTGCGATAATCTATAGCAAAACGCCACCGCTTCGGGTGCGTAATCGGGTAATCATTATTTTTCTTACACAGGACAACGGGGCTAGCGTAACTGCTAGAAATTGGCGTGATGATTTTATTCTTTAACATCTCTTTAATATGATGTTCAATTATTTCTTCTTTTACCCTGTCATATCTATATGGCTTTTGCCTAACTGGCTGAGCGTCCCCCGTGTCAATGTCGTGGTTCACCACCTGAGTAAACCCTGGTACATCACTAAATAAATTTGCAAAGTGACTTACCAGACCTTGGATTTTCTCTTTTTCCTCTGCTTGTAAATGTTCCAAGTCCAGCTGCGGGGGCTTATCATTCTTCGCTTCAATTGGCTTCATATTTAATGTTAGTTCTCCCCCCTTGAAATCAATTTTTGCTTCTGCCAAACTAAAAAAGTCCACACCTAGAATAATACAAGTCTGCAGGTTACGCACAATATAAAACAGGATTCTTACCTGTTCGTTGTTGATACGCACGAACAATGGTACTTTTCCTAAACAGCTACATTTTTCTCCTTGGGCCGCTATGACATCCGTGTCTCTTGCACTAAAAATTCTGTAACGTCGAAAGTGCTTTTTAAAGAATCTTTCCGATACGAAGCTGCTTTGGGCTCCTGTATCCAAGAGGGCTGTCGCCGGTATGTTGTTAATTAGAACTTCAATCTTCGGCAAACTCAAATTCTTCACGACCACGGTGTTTAAATTGATTTTGGAAGGGTTTTGCGCTGCTTCGGACTTCTTCACCTTCCTTGAAGAAATCCATCTTAGTTTAAATTCTTATTTTGATTGCCCTCGGAATCTTTGCTTGTTCTTCTATTAAATTCTCTTCGTTCACAGCTCGCTTTTGGAGACACGTCTTTCTTCGGCCATTGCTTCGCCTTATTCCCGTAACTTTGATTTTGCTTTTGCTGGGGTCTTGGCGAACTCCACTGACTTCTTCGCTCAAATTGGCGTCGTCGTTCGTTGTCGGCTGTTCTTCGGCTTTCAAATTGTACCGCGAGCTCAAATAATCTATCTAATGTCGTTGGGTTTCTTAGCTCGATGAAATCTTGAACTTGGGGCAGTAGCCTAGGAAGTATAACTTGAATAATTTCAGGATCCGGGCGACTTCCATACAAAAGCTTGAAAACTTGAATTTTTCTCAAAATAAAATTAGACAAATCTTCTATTTTTTCTTGATATCGACTAAAGAGTTCAGCTTCCAATCTGGCTCGGTCTCGCACTACGGGAAATGCTTTCACTAAAGTTCCTCGTTGTTATAGATGTAATAGGTTAGGCCACTTAGCGAGGAATTGTATGGTAAATCTATCTCAGGGTACTAACAACAATGACAAGACAAGACAGTATGGTAATGCTCGACAGCTAGGAAATGCTAGTGTAACTCCCAACGCACACCAGGTTGCAGGGCAGGTTAATTCGAGGAACACTAACCAAAAATTTTTCTTTTCGGAACGGGGGAGGATTGTTATGTATTACTTATTTCAGTTGTGATTTAAATTGTTTTAAAGGTAATGATTTAACTTATTTTGCTTCAGACTTAAAGTTTAATTTGTTTTTTTTTTGTAGTTGAACTTAAGTTTTTTTGGCTTGTTGAAAAGTAATTGTAGTCATTTATTTTGTTCTCTTGACAGTTTTGGTTAACGCTGATTTTAAGTTGCTTGTGTAATTAATTTTTCTTCTTTACTTTTGGTTGGTTAACTATTTAAATTTCTGTTTACTTATTTTTTTTCTTAACTTTGGTTGTTAATGTTAATCTCTTGATAAGTTGATCCTTAAGGTCAATCTTTTTAAAGTTTGTTACACAAGTTAGTGTTTAAAGTTTAATTAAGTTTTTTTTTGTGCCCCCTTTTCTGCTAAATTTGGGATCCATATTTTCTGACTATGGTGGTCGTTTTGGTGTTGTGGAGAATATAAAAAAATTTTCATACTTGATTATTGTATTTTAACTGAAGTAATTTTTATTTCCTTACTATGGTGGTCGTGTTTGGTGTTGGAATAAACCCAAGAAAATTATCTACGTAATTATTATATTTTTATTTAAGTACTTATCAGTATTGAAGTTAATTTGTATGTAAGATCAATAATTAACACCTATCCTCTCAAAAGCTTTTCCGTTGCCCTTCCAAATAAATTTACGACTTAGTTTTCGATTTCTTCGCCCGCTAGACGGTAGTCTGTGAAACATCTGTCAACAATAGTAAAGATCGCACCCTGCTGTAGAGGCTAGTTCTTACACTACTAACCCTGCAGCAGGGGTCGGGGGGACGGGGTATTTTGCTTACTCGCAGCTTGTTTCTATACAGGTTTGGGACCCCTCGTCGAGGCTAGAGGTGATTGACCTTGGTGTAGCAGCGATATATGCCAAATGCAGGAGCTCTTTCCACCTTGGGCTGCACCTTCCTGCGTGTTTTTTCCCTGGGGTTGCCGGGCTGTTGGCGGTTTTCCTACCATCTAAAATCGCCAATCGAGCAGTCTTGGCGATTTGAGTAAAAAGGCTTGGGAGCTGGCAACGAGACAGCAGACTCAGACGACAGCAGACTCAGACGAGGGCAGACTCAGACGAGGACACGCAGCCATAGACGGAAGACTGAGACGGAACTGAAAGCGTCAGCGTTATCAGAGAACCAACGATGTCGGAAGAAACAGAAATGGACGAGAGAAAAGCTACTATGGAAGGCGAAGCAAACGTTTAAAATTTGTCATACTAATATTTCCCTTTTTTTCTCTCCTTATAGAAAGCTAGCAATGACACTTTACCGTTTTTGTGACGTCTAGTGCCATGATTCTGTAACAAGTAACTTCACTATGTTAACTTCACTGTTTGGATGGGTATGATTATTTCAATAATCTTTCACACCACCGCCACCAATGTAAAATTCTGTATTAACTCAGTACCTCTTAATAAATTCCATATTTAATTTTAACTTTCTTGTAATGTTTCACTTTTAATTTAGAACACTGGACCAGACTGTAATTTACACAACACATTAAATTAATTATTCTGTTGGAGCTAAAAAAAACTATACCACTATTTACTATTGATTTGAACACCAGTTTTACAGTATATATTGTGTTTATCATGTTGTCACAAACTTTACACATTCATGTTATTGAGAATTGTTTATCCAAATAATGACTTATCATTTGGTATTGAACTTGGAACATAAACACAAACTCTTAAGAATTAAAAGCTCCAACACTCGCATGGTTTCTACGATGTAGCCGAATCCTTCTATGCCAGGAGGTGCTATCTCAGGATTCTGGACAGGTACAGCAGGTGTTTCAGGTTCGTATTCTTGTTGTCGAGGCCATCCTCTTCTTTCAGTTCGGGCGCCACTGTCAGGACTTAGTGTTCTGTGCATTCTTTTTGGAAACATGGTAAATTCTGTAAAGGGTTCTTATCCTTACGTTCTAAGTCCTGAACTGGAACAGGGAGCGGAAGGTACGCTATGTTCTGATGTATCTGCTGGGCTGGATAATAACTGCACGTGAAGGGATTTGAAATCCTCTTTTATTCAATCACTATTAAATACAAACCTCCCAATTCGGGAGAGATACAGAAAGTAAAAGACCACACTTGGGTCGAACTTAACAATCAAATAAACTTAAATAAATTTAAATGTAACTTAAATCAAACTTTGCTTCGCAGAGCAATTCGCGGAGATTGGCCTCTACCAAAAAGGGTGCGTAGCAAGGTATACTAAATACTACCGCACTTTAATTTATTTTACAATGCAATCACGTAGTAAGCACTATGGCTTATAAATTTAAACTGCTAACTGGTCAGATGAACGTTGAGCGGCGTGACCGTGATCTGAGGCAAAGCTCTCACACACCGAGAGGTTTCTACCTCTGGCTTAAATAGTGCATGGCTGAACTTCAAAATTAGCATAAGCTAAAAACGCGCGCTTCTTCTGACAGGAAGTTGAAGCAGAGAGGAGATAGAAAAGATTTAAATTAAAATAAACTTGATTAGTTTAACTAAAACCTTACAAACTGATGTCAATATCCAAGCTCTCTGTGCTCTGTATTGGACTCCTGAAATAAATGGTTTTCGGAAATGATATCAAAGCTTGAAGGGCATGGCCAATCCAATAGCACACCAGCTTTCTTACCCTATATTATGCAGTAAAATGATGTCAATATCGAAGTTGATTATACCTTGTACTAAATGTCTGAAACGGATAATTTTTGTTAATGATATCAAATCCTTAAATTCTTAAAATGTAAAAGCGCATAAGCTTCCCCACATCACATCAAGCAATAAATTGATATCAATAGCCAAACGGTTTTTACAGTGCAATGGATGTCTGAAATGCATGATTCTCATAAATAGCATCAAGTCCTTACGTCCTTATGTTTAAGAAATCATCTTTTCTCTTTCATTTTAGATTTGATGATATTAAATGTTTGATATTAAAAGCTTAATCAACATCTGAGATGCTTTGTTTCCCTTAATGCATTTTAGACGAAAATCAGTTGTACTTAAGGGCTAAATTGAAGTATTTTGGGCTTATCTTAAAGTTAAGAAAATTTTGCCCATGCCAGCTGTCAGGAGTATCTTGCTTAATTAAATTCAAGTTTCAAATTCTTCTTCTTTGAGTTCTGCATTATTAGCTGTTTATTATAAATGACAGATAATAAAGTAAACTTCTTTTCCACTGGAAGTTAATCTGAGGTTATACAGTTTTAGGTGATAATAAAACTTCTTACACATATCTACAAAGAAGCATAAAACATGTAAATTTAAAGTGTTAGCATAACATACCTGTCCAGACGCAGATAGAACGTATCATTTTCTGTGAAAAAGCATTAATTTCAAATAAATTCCAAATTTGATTAATTAGTATTAATAAATTTACACCTTTTGAAAATATTCCTAAGAATTATAATAGGAAATTGGATTTACTAACTCCGTTTAATTCCAGTGTTAATCGTAAACAGTGATGCATTATTTGTTTATTTCTAGCAATACATGAATATACATTCATTCACTAATGACTATGTCTCCGCCCACAAAACTGTATAATTTATTCCTTACACACAGGTAGACGAGTCATAAAACAGAAGAGTTAGTGATTGTTGAGTCATGCAAATTTTGAAACTTACCTATCGCCTGCCTATATCTCTTATTTATATTTCCCGCCCAACACCCGTTAATTCGTAAGCTGAGAAGCATGCATTTGACTTTCATTTCCACCTGAAAGAGTATTTAAGTTAAAAAAGGCATTTAAATCTCTACTTAAACGATCAGATGCTTTCGGTTCAAATGGAAAACATTTAATAATTAAAAAATAAATAAACATTAGCGAAGAGAAACACTTGAAAGTACAGTGAAACCTCTGTTCACGAATGTAATTTGCTCCAGAGAGTCATTTTTCATTTGAAATATTCGTAATCTGAATACGTTTCTCAAGAGGAATTAATGTGAAATGAATTAAAACATTCCTACACTACAGATGACTGATTATTTAAACTTTACATACAGTAATTTACAAATTAAGAAAACTAATGTGCACAACCTTATAACGTCAAAACATAATCTAACCTTAGGCAAATCGACAACCTTGTATTCGGCGTAAATTTTGAAAACTCTCAGTCGATTGCGAGGACAAAACGGGTCCCCCTTCATCAGGAGCAAAAACTTCTGCAAATCGAGAAAGTGAGTATCGATCATATTTATACCCTACAGGCCGAAAGCGCCATCTATCATCAGAAATAGTAACAAAAAACGCAGGGTAAGTTAGTAGAATTTTAGAGGCATTAGGCAAGACTGGATTGGAATTAAAGTCATTGACTAAACAGGATAAATTTTTGTGAATGTGAAAAGCTTCAAGAAAATCCTATTCCCTAATAGAACCAGCTTTCTGTATTAATTTTAGCAGAACCAAAATCAAACTTGTGATTGAATTTGCAACTGTGATTAGCTATTGAAGGTTTGTTAATTTCGCCTTTTCGGACGTAAGATTCGTGTTCCTTTTTGCGAAACTTTAATGCTCTTTCCGTTTGGCCAATATAACTTAAGCCGCACTGATATGACATATTATAAATTCCCCACGAATTAAAGTCAGAAATAGAATCTTTAAGAACCGAGCCTCGGATTTTATTTATAGGCGAGAAAACAACGTGAAAAGTAAACTTGTTTAAAATCCGTGCAATTTTGTAACTGATAGAAGGATGAAATGGAAGCACAACAAGGTTATTTATATTATTTCTAGCATCAGAATGTGTTCTTAGATGGCACGATGAGAACTTGCGAACAGTTTTATCGATGACTAGGGGAGAAAATCCTAGGTCAACGGCAACAGATCTTAAATAATTGAGTTCATTAGCAAGAAGAGATTTTGAGGAACAAACTTTGAAAGCTCGAAATACATAATAGTAAAAGGAAGCCAAGGCAAGGTAGAAGAAGCTAGGCTTCTTTTTACTATTATGTATTAACTATAGGGTCTCTAGGTTCTCTTCGGTAGCATAAACTGTAGACTCTATGTAGACTAACTCTATGTAGAAGACAAAGTAGCGAATTCTCGCTATGTCTTGAAGAATAAATACTGCAAAAGAAAGGTTTTAAATAACTTTTTTATTTAAACTAAATTAAAGCAGATGCACGCACCTGATGCTCACAAATCATCACTACATGTGGCTAACGTAAATTTAACAGAAAATAAGAGTGTAACAAATCGTTAATAAATTAAAATATCTAACGACTGTCTCCTTTCAAACACGCAACATAAACTCGGAAGTAAGTTCGCTACTACTTACTACTTCTCGAACTCTTCAAACGCAGCTCAAATACTGCTTCTGAAACACGTTTAGATTTGCGTCTACGTCATAACAAATTTACATTCCGGCAGGAAACTGAAATCAGGAGGGAAAGGAAAGAAAAACTAAAAATAATTCCTTAGAATAAAATAAATTCTTACCAACATCATATTCGGATGTGGAGCATCTTCCATAAAAACATCAAGTAACTCTCTCTCTCTCTAAGGTATATTAATTTATTTTTTTTCATCGTATCGTTTAGCGCCATTATATTTCAGTTTGAGACTCCATTTCACTCAAAATTTGATCAATGTGAATTTGCTATTATCTACATTTAAAAATGTTTCAAAAATATGATATAGCATCATCATTTGAAATATTTTCTCCTACTTTATCAGGGTATCACATGGAGCTTTGCCCCTTATATTACTTTGCGGAAATTTCGAATGTCAAAGAACTAAGATTGAATCGTCTTTCCTTTCTTCCTCTTCCTCAGAAGACATTACTTTTTGCAGTATTTAACTTACATATGAGGTGAAAATTATTACTCTTCCTCTTATCTTTATTACCTTACTTTAATTACAAATGTAAAGGAACTAGTGTTTAAAAATATTTGAAAATTGTGAAATAACGGAGGCGGTAATCGTCGTATCTATCTACCACCAGCTAGTTCTTTCTACCTTAACAGCTGCTGTAGATACACAGTCCAGTCACATTAATGTGACCACCACGTACTTTCCATGTCAGAGTTAAATAACCAATCACAGAAGGCAGGTGGCAGCACAGTGCAGTTGAGCGTGTATAAAGGGTGTGTGAGGGCTTCGGAAAACATTTCAATCGTTGGCGTAATGCAGAAACGAAGCGATTTATCCGACTTCCAAAAGGGCATGATCATTGGCTTTCGGGCCAAGGGTGGAAGCATTTCCGAAACGGCTGAGTTTGTGAACTGTTCGCGTGCCGCCGTGGTAAAAGTGTACCGTGCATGGCAAAATGGGACTGTCCAAAATCAGCGACGTGGCAAATGTGGTGCACCACGGGCCATAGATGACAGAGGCGAACGACGGTTGCGGAGATGCGTTCGGGCAGATAGACGGGCTACCGTTGAGCAACTGACCACCAAAATGAACCAAGGGGCTACCAAAAGTGTCTCCCAAAGTACTATTCAGCGAACATTGCTGCGTCTGGGCCTCCGAAGCAGACGCCTGGTTCGTGCACCTATGCTGACTGCTGTTCATCGACGGCGAAGGCTAGAATTTGCACGCCAGTACAGCAGCTGGACGTCCACTGAGTGGCGACAGGTTGCGTTTTCGGATGAATCGCGTTTTATGCTCCATCGGACAGATGGACGTTGGCGTATAAGGCGTGAAACCTCTGAAAGGAACCACCCTGCAACCATTGCCGGAACGGTCCAAGCTGGAGGCGGGAGCATTATGGTCTGGGGAATGTTTTCCTGGCATTCTCTAGGTTCACTGATCATTGTGGAAGGCACAATGGATCAATACAAGTACGCATCTGTCCTTGCGGACCATGTTCACCCCTACATGCGCATTGTTTTTCCTCAGGATGATGGCATCTTCCAGCAGGACAATGCGAGGTGCCATACAGCTGCCAGTGTACGTGCGTGGTTCGAAGAGCACCAGGATGAGTTTACCGTCCTCCCCTGGCCAGCAAACTCACCTGACTTAAACCCAATCGAGCATCTGTGGGACCATCTCGATCGAGTTGTTCGCGCCATGGATCCTCAACCGCGTAATCTAGCGCAGCTGGCCACGGCATTAGAGTCGGCATGGCTCAACAGAACACCTTCAGGGACCTATGTGACTCTCTTCCTGCACGTCTCGCAGCAGTCCGCTCTGCGAAAGGTGGTTATTCTGGCTTTTGACAGATGGTCACATTAATGTGACTGGACTGTGTAATATTTGCCCAACATGCGTACGCTTAAATTCACAAATAGGCGAGGTAAAACTAATAAATTATGAAGTTAAATATATTTACATTTATCTAGTTACTTCATTTTATCTTATGTATTTTAATTTATCTTATGTATTTTAATTTATTTGTTACTTTTAACTATCAGGTACTTTTGTTTTCATTTTGGAATTTAGAAAGTGAAACTCTGGTGGATTAGAAACATTTGTGGATGTCATTTTGCCCGACTTTACGAATGGGGGAGCAATAAATCCAACAATGAGAAATACTCCTATGGGGGGTATTTGGTCACTTTATTGTATGCAGAATTTGCACAAGGCATTTGTACTCAGTCTCGAGACTTAATTTCTTGAGGCCTGCGTTCTAATTTGTTCTTAAAGGTTGTAAGCTTTATAATAAGTCTATTAACAGTTATTTTAAGTTATGATTCTTTCCTATCTATTCTAATTTCAGCTTACAATTTCTTGCCGGAATGTAATTTCAGAAAGCCAGTGAATGCAAATTAGTAAGAGTACTATTTAAGTCGATGCTTCACCGACTTCAAGAGAGAGAATCTGATTTTTCTGACTAGAGTTCGTTTGCCATTTGGCTACATTCTCTCTTAGCTACAACGCTCGGCCATACTTTAGGCCCTTATTTGGCTTCGCCGATTTAATTAGTATTTAGGGGCCAACTCTTTAGAATTCTGATAGCTTCGGCTATAACTTTCAGATAGCGTTACTTTAACTTAGTTTAGTTGGTTTAGTTGAAATTCATGATTATTTAAGTTCAAGCCCGAGTGGAGGCTTTGTGTATACTCCGAGTTAAGAGTTGACTGCATTTGTTCAGAGAAATAAAGGGTAGTTCACCCTTCTTAAGTCTTACGTGTTTATTCACACACTTAAGCTATTATTCGCTTGTTAGTGTTCGTGGAGTTCTAAGTCTGAATTTTAGAATTAAATAAGTAAAGCCCCACAAGGTATTGAATTTAATCTCTCAGATGTGTTACAAAATGAACTAAATTAGTAAAATTCAGATTTGAATATTTTCCCTTTTATCTCGAGCAGTAGCTGCACAGTTAAGAGCACTGAACACTGGTAATTCGAGCTGGATTCAAGTCCTAGCAAACGGGCTGATTCCATGGTTGGGATTCATGGTTTTCCTCATGTGTAAAGCGAATACGAGCCACTTTACCTTAGAAAGCCCTCCACGAAGTCATGCTGCCCATAAGCAGATAGCCCTAGTATGCTTTTTCATGTTCGTATAACACAATCTAACCTTTCATCTCTAGCATAATGTCTTCTGAAATTCTTGTGCAGGAAAATTCGATCAAAAGGAAATAGTTTTGCATTCACTGAAATCTGGAGGATTAAGTAATAGCATGTACAGGAAATCTGAATTCAAGAAGATATTTTGTTTCACTCAGAAATGGCACCCAGAATAACAATTATACAGTTACTAGCGGGAGTACCCGATGCCAGTTAAATTAGATTGAGAGTAATGCATCTAACAACAGAGAGAACAATACCGCTGGAATCCTTTTCTAAAACGATGCAAAAAAATAAGATTAATAATCATACATTTTTCAGTCTGATGCGAAAGGAAACCCACATTAAAAATGTCTATAGAAAAATAGGATAATTCTCATTCTATCAGCACAAATGGCAGGCAGTTTTTAATGATTTTCGTTTTTCTAATCAAATAGTCTAAAAGCTCAAGTTCCGTGCAATATTCCACCTATATTCAATTTTAATCGATTAAATGTGGCAAACAATTGATCATAATTAATGGGAAATGAATAACGCGAACAAACAAACAAACACACAAACAGACATTCTCTTTCTTTATATATATAGATTTTGTAAAACTTACAAATTTTTCATCAATAAACTCTACGATTTAAAAGCGAGTAGTGGCAATACTTTTCGAAATAAAGCATTTTTATCTTCGACATTCGAAATTGTTGCCACTCGGAAAAATGAGTGCGAAAATTAACGCTTTCAGAGTTTTTAATTAGTATTTCTGTTGATTAAAGTCGTACGAAGATGGGAATATTTGAAGTGGCTTCCCAGGAATTTTTGGAATTGGGAATAATGTATTTGACGTTTGGCAATGCTATTTTTATTTCATCGTAAAACTTAGAAATTTTTTATTAACAAACTCTTCGATTTGAAAGCGAGCAGTGGCAACACTTCTCGAAATAAAGCAGATTTTCATTTCCAGCTTGCGAAACTGTTGCCACTCAGAAAAATGAGAGGGAAAATTACCGTTTTTCCGAGTTTTTTACTAATAGCTCTGATTTTTGCTACTTTTTTTCGAAAAACGTGGACATCGACCTTTTCCAGAACCCAGAAAAGATTTGTAGAAAGTTTGATGACGATCGCTATAATAGTGATTGAGTTAGTAGATTACAAACAAATAGGCATTCTTCTTTACATATAGAGAGAGATATTATTTTTATATTATCTGAAACTCTCCAGTTATAAACTAAATTTTTATTGCTGTTCAAAAAAAGCTTAATTTTAGGAAACGGTTGAGTATTTAACGCCAACAAAAGTTTGCAACTTTCTGGTATGTTTGACAAAAAATGCGGAAACACCATAATCAGTAAGAGTTTAGGCGGTCTATTCTGAATACCTACGCAGTTCAAGCACTCACTGGGTGTAAACCTATGCTCAGCTACCTGGGTCATTACCACCAGCTGTCAAGGGCTTCCGAATAACCTTTAAGAAGATTAGAATGATTAATGTTCGTTTTATCTCTACCTTCACGTAGGAGATAATTTATAAAAGAAGGCCTCCTTCTGAACTTCGTTACTTACTAAGTTTTAACTCAACAGTTTGTTGCTATACTCCCGAAATGCTTTAAATATATATTATTTCCCAACAGGTATTTAAGTTGAATTTATCGAACGTGATATAAATTCCTACAAGGATATAAATTTTAAATTACATGATACATATTCATTTTTTTAACCAAAAGAATTTGAATATGTGTTTGGAATGAAACTCTCGTATGTTTCGAAACTCAGAAATATAACCCACATGTGAGCACATACAAGAGTTTGTACAGAGATCAGTTAAATTTCATAGAATTAGTTTATATACAGCGAAACCTCAGATCCGGAAAATTCGTTGTTTAAGACTGTTAGTCATTCTAAACGTTCGTAATCTGAAATTTTTTTCTCCATGGAAATTAATGTAAATGGAACTAATCCGTTCTTGGACTTATTATTTATCTAAACTTTAACAAAAGCTCTTAGTGTACAAGCTCATAACACAAAAGAAATTGAAAATCTAAAACGAAAAAGATAAGCACAATTTGAGATAAAGTACACGAAAACTTAATTTAATTTTAGTGTGCCTGTACAAACGGGAGTGAACATCATAAATGGAAGCTGCTGAGGAAGATATGCCGTTGTTTGCATAAGTTGGTCTCTGTCTTTAAAGACATCAGATAAATATTATAATTGGGCATCTTATTTCAACTTTTCTTTTCCTCAAAACCCTACTTGATTCCACTTGAGACTCACTTAAAATTTATCTCACATGTTTTATTGTTGTCTATGTCGTAGAGATATTAGGTTATTTTGAAGAGGAAGATGTGAAAACTGTACAATGCCCTCGCCAGGACTAGAACCTGGACCTCTCGAATATGAGCCTAGTGTGCTACCAGTTACACCATGAAGAAGTGCAAAAAGGAGGGAGAAAATACTGGAGATTAGGGAACCCAATCGCCAAATCCTGGTGCTGACGAATTACTGTTCACCACCTTTTAGTTCGGCGCCATTTGTAGCACCATTTTGTTTTTGAAGCCGGGTATGTGAAAAATGTGCAAATGCCTTCGCCATAACTTGAACCAGGACCTCTCCAATACGCGCCGAGTGTGCTATCGTTACGTCACGAGGTATGCAAGAAGGAGTGAGAAAATACCTTATACTGTTTTAAAAAGCAAAGTGAGGCATGGCCCTAACACTGAAAACACATATCATGTGACTTTCCACTTCGTTAACATGGCGGTATCATTACATGAAAATTTTACATCTTGCCCTATTTTGCAAACCTTTCTCCAATCAAAGAACTAGAATGATCTTTCCTTCTCTCAATTTTCTCTAAAGACATTTCTTTCACAATCGCCTTTTGTTCTGCGTTTGAAGCTCTTGCGATTCTTTCTCATTGAACTCATTTTTAGTGTCCTTCAGCAATTCCTCCATATGTTCATTGTAGACATTCCACTTACTCATTGTAGATATTCCACTGGTTTATTGTAGGCATTCCGCAATTTCATTTTAGACATTCTATATATCTATTGTAAACATCCCACATGTTCATTGCAGGCATTCCAAGTATTTTTTGTTCTTAAACACTATATTGTTGATTATAAAAAGGTGTCTGTTTAAAACACAATCTGGCCATAATTTCTTCTAGACCCAATTTATGATCCCAGAAGTCACTTGTTGTCTTGCTTTATTAAAGAGAGCAACAAAAAATATTAAATGATATATCTGGAAGTCGATGGAGTGTGTGGCACAAGTTACCTCAAAACAGTTTTGCTGCCGACTTAAGTGTTCCTAATCTCTGTCTGAACTTCTCCTCTAAAACAGTGTGCGTCATCCGAAGAGTTTTTCGCTCAGATAATACATTGATAACCCGAAGTGTTTGTCATATGAGGCGTTTGCAATCTACGTTTCCACTGGGTCATGGATAGTTCTTTTTCCTTCTAAAAGTTTATTTATTTAATTATTTATTTAAACCTTTTAAAAAAAACAGTAGTCCATATACGGTGATTTTCTACAAACGACTTTCTTTACCATAACTTTCTTTAAAATGACCTTTCGTCAGTTTTTTAAATGGTTCGATATATAAAAATCGAAGCTGCTTCAGTATATGAAACAATCTACGAAGATAGAGCTTATATCATCATACTAGTTTAAGAACTCTTAAACTAGTATGATGATATAAGCTCTATCTTCATAACTTATTTCATATACTGAAGCAGCTCCGATTCTGAGAGTTGAACTCTATCTTGATCTAATACTAAATCAGGAGAATAAAGTAAACAAAATTAGTTTTCAAGGCTCCATAAAACGTGACAACTGGCTGGTGAGGGATGAGAACAAAGGATTTAATGATAAAAGCTTACTAAAGTTGGGCTTTAGTGATGGAGGTAATTCTACTGAAGTTTTTAAAAGGAATATATGTCATTATTAAGTTGACAAATACGTAAAGAATTATCGCATTCTCCCTGCAGTGTACACTTTGGGATGTAAATAGTTAGGTCATACAGCCAACATCGGAATATCCCGGATTCGAGCCATAAGTCTTCTAGTGCTAGATGGACGTGATAACCATTTTCACCATGAAAGCACGCATGAGGAGAGAATATGACAGTTTCTTACATCTAAAATTAGGGTTGCTAAATTCGATGGGATTTTTTGCACATGATAGGGAAATACAAAGTTAACAGAACTGTATGCATTTTCAACATACATTTAACCATATAATCTTTATGCCTCAAACAGAAATGAATTTGTTACAGTCAACTTATCAATTTTGATACTCACACAGATATAAGCTGCATGGCGTAGATTTCAGTGTTCGAAAAATCACACATGTATACGGCGCGCTGCATGGATTTAAGTGCATTAATATATTCAAAATAAAATTATTAATTTCTGCATTCAAGAGTAGGTTATTTGCCGCTCAGACGGTATAGTGGTCAGGGAAGCCGGCTACGATACCAAAGGGTCTGGGTTCAAATCCCGGCGAAAGCATGGCTGTAATTGTTCGTCCCTTCATAGGAGGCAAAGGTGGCCCACCTATTGGGTGCCTCCATAATAAAGGGACCACCAATTCTGGCCTTAGTATAGATTAATAGACTCTGTTACAAACTGTAACTGTTCACAATCTGCCACTGGAAAAAAAGATTAGGTTATTTGATTACTGCAAAGCGTACGACAACTAAGAGGACAAATTCCTTAGAGGAGGACTTTCTAAAAGAAACCGGCTCGCCTTCATGCTAGGTATAGATAAAACGACGAAACGCGAACATAAAACCAGCCCTTTCATCTTGATTTGAACAGAGTTTGTTCATGCTGTCGAAGTATCACAGTTACCAGTCAAATAGTGAAATCATTTAATAGTCCTAATTTGAAATATTCAGTACGACTACTAGTGACTATTTTTTTTTCATTGGAGCCAAGACTTGGCTTCTTTCTGCTGTTGGCAAAACACAGCCTTTTTACAGAAGCTCTATTATTGGGAAAGAACCGAATAAAATATTAAATAACGTTAAAATTAAAAAATAGCAGCCTCAATAACTTCACCGGAAAATTATGATTTATCTCAATTTAAATGAACTTAATGCAGTAGTATCTTACGAATCCGTTCTAAACCTGCCCTTGTATAACCGAATCATTTTCTAGTATGCGCAAGTTAATTTTAGTCGAAGTGCTACTCTTTGATGACAAGGAATAAGCTCTGCATGAAGTAGCATTAATTAGGCATTTTTGTAAGAATAGGTCTGTAACGGAGAAATATGTTATATGTTATTCATTCATTCATATGTTAACTTCGCTCCATTGAAGAAAAATCATTCTGGAATTTTACAGCTTGTCAGAGTCTCATTTTACAGTTATTCGAGTATCATGTAATTTAATATTATTCTTACAGTAATAAATACTGAATGTTAAATTCAATATTTATTACCGTAAGAACATAAAGCAACAAGAGAAAAATGCAAGGACTTAACTGAGTCAAGAAAGTTTAGCCACCTGTATTTGTTATTCTCAAAATGCTGAGAACAAACGTAATTTATGAATAGGCTTCCACCGTCAACTTATTATTATGCTGCAGACAGCCCAGATAAAGATTTTTTCATTTATTTAAAAGAAAGCGTAGGCTGGAAAGAGTTCCCAGTGTCAAAGAAAAGTGCCACTTTGCACTAGATAAATTACAATTTTAATAAGATCTGATGCTCGATGGTGATAAGAACTGCATTCTTTGCATTGCCCCACCAGCATCTTGTTGAAAGTCGTCGATAATAATTGCAGACCTGGTAAAATTAAATAAAAGGGAGGAAATTCAGTCGTAATCAGCGGTGATTCTTTTCGTTTCATCATCCATCATCACAATTCCAATAAAACACGTGGCCGGAAGTAAAGCACAGAATGGAAAAGCAGAAAATAATATTTCTTGTTTCATGATTTGTAGTCTACCAATAACAGTCACCAAATTAGTGATAGATAGGATTTTGAAGAACCTTTTCGTTTTGGCGGAAAATCACTTACTTGACTTCTGTGAATTAAGTTTACCTAGTAATTAATTTATTGTTTACAAACATACAGATTGTCAGCGCTGATGCCAGTTTATAATTTACGTTTTTACGATGATTCATGCCATAAAAAACACTGTATAGATGCTATTCGCGCTTTTTTTAGAGGATTTTTCTTTGCTACAAAAAAAACCCGCTTAGAAAAACAAAAGTTAACTGTAACTGTATTTTTGAAATTATAAATAATCGTCTGCTACTTGACAATTTTGTTTTCATGTAAAATGGTGTTTTTAAAGAAGCAATATACAGAAGGCTATGTTAGTCCTCTTTCCGAAGAAAATTATTCGTATTTAGTTATTAAAAAATGCTGTGAAAGACATGATATTTCAGTATCTAAAGCAACGATAGATAGTATTGTCAATAAGAAAGGAAAGAAAGTCAAAGCTTGACTTCAAGGAGAAAAATTGTTCAAAATGCATATCCAAGTAAAAAACGGAATGTTTCGAATGCTGCAAGGATAAAAACTTTAATGTTAAAAGAAAACCTTCGAATTCAAAGGACAGTTGCATAATCATTAAAATGCTCAGGGTAAACTGTGAGGATAAAAAAAAGGAAAAATAAAAGGATATGCAAAACTTTAATCTTAAAAGGAAAAAAAAGTAATGTGCATCGTCTTTCTGCGCAACATATCGCCGAAAGCTGAACGCGCTGCAGGAATTCTCGATGAGAAACATTTATACGGACAAAAATGGAAAAATGTTGTCACATTAGATGAATCTTGGATACCTATAAATAACCATAATAAGAAGAGATCCATTTATTATCATCAAAGAGAAGGAAAGATTGTAGGCTCAAAGAATCTAAAAATGCTTTTCAAAGGGATCTATGATTGTTGCTGCTTTTTGACATAACTGCAAACAAAAAGAAAGTGCAGATAACTGTTAAGGTGAAAACCACATATGATCAGGAGCATATTTTATACCCAATTTGTAAGCATGAAGTACCTTTTCTTTACCCACAGTGCCATCAATGAGTAGAACTGCGCCAAGACAAAGCAAACGCCACACGTCAAATTCTACTGCGAATTTCCCAGGGAAACTGGAACAAGAAGCATGTACCACTCGTGTCCCTACTAAATCTTCTGATTTATCATCCATGGTTTTACGCTTTTGGACTTTTAAAAAGCGAATTGTCCAGACGTCGACCTACAACCCTCCTTGGACTTTGGAAAATTTTTCAAGAGGAATCTCTTGAAAAGAATGTTTTTCGGAAATTGCGGTGTAGAAAGATAGTGAAGAATAAGGTTACCAAACAGAATATTTAAAACGAAACATTTTTG
Source organism: Stegodyphus mimosarum (assembly GCA_000611955.2). Taxonomy (NCBI): domain Eukaryota; kingdom Metazoa; phylum Arthropoda; class Arachnida; order Araneae; family Eresidae; genus Stegodyphus; species Stegodyphus mimosarum. The sequence goes on along the minus strand of KK115047.1, from coordinate 40,852 downwards.
GTAAAATATTTCTGTATATACAATGAGAAGCATCTAAAAAATATGCGAACAGCCTTAGTATAAGGTGAATCCAAGATAATATATTTTATATCTTTTGAATTTTGAACATCTTGAGAATCTTCATTGGGTAGATTCTTTGAAAGTTTTGTGAATTGTGTCTTTACTGATAATTAGCTGATAATCCTAACATCAGAAAATACATTTCGTACAAAAATGATACGGAAGATTTGAAACAACAAAATAATATTCTCGTTCTGTTGTTCCTCATTGAACAGAAAGCATAGAAAATATAGGAATCTCATGATTTGATCCAAATAAGAAATATCACCCTTGACGTTTTCAAACAACATGAGACTGGACAGAAGACTGGAGAGAGACTGGGAGGAGAGACTGTCCTGAGGGATGGCTCTCCATTCCCTTTGAACCATTTGCCATAGTTCGTCTTCTGAACAAGGCAGGGGCAGAGTCTGCAAACGGCGTCCAATCACATCTCACACATGTTCGATTGGTGACAGGTCAGGAGAATACGATGGCCAGGGAAGCATCTGTATACCTTGCAGAGCATGTTTGCAGATGCGAGCACTGTGCCGGGCGTTA
>KK115047.1:0-40240 GCA_000611955.2 Stegodyphus mimosarum | reverse complement strand
GGGGATTGCCACCAGCGACAGTACATTATCCAAGTATCGTTGGGCCGTCATAGGGCCCTGAATATGAACTAGAGGTGAACTGGAATCGTAGGCAATAGCGCCCCAAACCATTATGCCACGTTGTCGCGCGGTGGGGCGTTCCACAGTTACTGCCGGATTAGATGTGTCTCCACGTCGACGCCACACACGTATGCGGCGACTGTCACTGGATAAACAGAAGCGTGACTCATCTGAGAACACGACGTTTCGCCATTCTGTCATCCACATCGCTCCAGTCCGGCACCACTCTAAACGTTGGCATCTATGCTGTGGGGTTAGTGGCAGTCTTCTTAACGGACGCCGTGAGTGCAGGCCGCGTTCAACCAATAGACGGGAAATGGTTCTCGTCGACACGAGAACATCCACATCACGGGAACATCTATCTTGCACATGCTGCAGAATCACGGTACAAGTGACTTGCGGGACCGCCACAGCTTGTCGGCGGATGCGTCGATCCATGCGTCACTCTGACTGCACCTGCACCCCTCCTTCTTCCCACATTCCCTTGTTCCAACCATGTTCGCCATAGCCGATGCACCGTGCTCGCATCCATATGGGTATCAGCTGCGATTTGACGTAAGAACTAACCCACCCTTCTCAGTCCGATCACCATACCTCTCGTAAAATCGTCTCTGCTGGAAGTGCCTTCGTTGACGGCGGCCTGGCATTCTCTCCTATTACACGTATCCTCCGGGACAAAAATCAACTTTCTTCGATAATTCGTCTGGCAGAAATAACGGCGCGAATATTGCCCATTCTGCACGTTCCTTCCCTTATATCTTACTTCACGCGCGTAGGAGATCTGCGCATTTCACATCATGCGCATAACTCAGTGACGTACGTCTACTCTAAAATTTGCATAAATTTCTGACCACTCCTTCTTGGTGTTACATTTTCAATGTCGAGCAGTGTATGATATTCTACTAGTCAAAATTGGAGAAACTCACATTCATTAAACCAGAAATTCAAACATATTCCTGTCTTAATCTCTACAAAAAATGCGCTGGAATTTCACATATTCAAAAACACAGAAATAGGAATCAATTTATATTAAAACTTGTAGAATACAGAGTATTTAAATGTTTATTGTCTTAGTCGAAAAATGTTGCGGTATGTTTAGATGAAACTTTGGGGACTTGAGCGCAATTTCACGCATTCAAGCATATCCGAATTAAATTCAATGAATGGAATTAAAATAAGCACACATTTTTTAATGTTTTTCTTAACTGGTAATACATATATTTGCCTAATAATTAAAAAAAATTCGTCTAAAAGCATAAAATTATGGCATATTATAAATGGCAGACTGATAGTTAAGGCGTAAATTACTACTCCTATAATTTAAGATAATTTTGTAAAATAGGTAATTTACCTGACAAAACATTATTTAGAAGGTGTGTATCGCAGTAGTTCAAACCCATTTTTTATGCACTTATGTTAACTGCTACATTTAGTCATGACTGGAATACACAAGTGCCGTCCATGCAAGTGATGAATTACTGTCAGACAAAGAGTTTCTGACCACCTGCAGCCTGTTTTGACGTCGATTTAATGGTACTTTGAATTCTCTTCGTCCAGAATTACGCTGTAGAAAGAAAAAAAATCCCCTGATAAGGTAACTCTGGTTTGCGATGCAATCAAAAATAAATTTCTTACAAATCTGTGGTAAGTCAGCTTGCACGCAGGTTTAGAAGAAATCCAAACCATTTGTATGAAGACTGCATTTTGGAAAAGAATCTTTTTGCTCTTTCCTGTTAAAATAAATTTATGATAAGGCTAACACTTTTTTTGTAATCTTACATACGTAATATTGTATATTTTTTCCAGATAGTTAACAAAAGTAGAACTACGTTTTGTTAAATGTACTTATCAAACGATTTTAAAACAAATTCAGCGCATAAGTACAGTCAAAAAAATAATAGAGACAAAAAGGAAAAAGATCTAAAAACTTTCACATTTTACATTATGCCCAAAGAGACGTTTCTTAACATTCTGTGAATTCCTTTTATTTATTAAGTACCCATTTAAAGAACATAAAATTCAACTTCAACTTAACAGCAATATCACACAGTATTAAAAACATAAAAAACAGCATATCTCCAGAACTTCTGACAGACAGTCTCGCGCGCTGGAGATAAAAATCTGTTTTCTGCACAGTGTTGTTATTGCTGGCTTTGAAATCGTTGAGTTTCTTAATCAAAAATTCATTAAAGTTTTACAAAATGTGAACTAGATATGAAAACAAATTCGAAATTCAAAATTCGGCTCCCAGGTGCCCATGTTCGGGTGGATGATTACGTTATTCAAAATTTGATGGCTCTAGGTACTGTCGTTTTTTCACAATGCGAGAAACATACCTACATTCTTGCACATTCTCCTTTATTTAATTTCTTTTAAAATAATACAGAACGATAATATTTAATGGCAACAGCATCAAAGTGATTCAGCCTTTTACAGTGATTCAACTCAAAATCGCGTTTCCAGACTAATAACCCTTCTTCGCTAACGCTCCTTTGGCCTAGTAAGTTTTAAGGAATTTTCTCTCTTCATTTAGAACATCTTTATGGTGCAATTAGAAGTGCATCCAGGTAATGATTGGGAGGTTTCGAGTTCGAAATTCTTGTCTTGGACATCGCTGAGTTTTCATGCTTTCCTGTTTTGAAATACCTACTAGAACCTACTAGAAGTTAAAGGTAAACACGATGTTTCATTTGATGATTTAATTTTCTGTATTTGTTCATTAAATAAAATTATCCTCTTAGCGATACAAGGTTGAGAATTCCTCAGAATTGTCCTTCCACCTCCACAAACTACTCTCCATAACTGTTTGCAAAGTGACTCTGCTTTATCATTCAAATTTTCTGACATTTCTGAGCTGAAGGAATATTCGTCAAGAAATTTGAATGATAAACAGAGTTCCTTTGCAAGCAGTTATGCAGAGTGTGATAAAAAAAGCTTTTCTTTGCAAAGGGCAAAGCGGGAGTCATTTAAAAGATGTTATCTTTCATGTTTGATCCAAACAAATCTGTAACATGTGTCCATTATAGCGTTACAAAGAAAATAAATGATTATGAATATATATATTAATAATGAAACATTATGAAATGATTAATAGAAAACTGGTTCTTTTATTTTCAAATAATAAAATGGTTTTGGCTAATCCTGAATTGTCTTCTGCTCCAAGTATTCTCTGAAGACTATTCTCTTCAGTTAAGCGTGATAGATCATGATGGTGAAAATTTTCAAGGCCTAGCGTAACTAATGCCTACGATATTTTTCTGAAAAATAAATAAACTTAGTTTAGGAGTATAAAACACAACCGCTTTCAAACTGTCTAACAAAAGTGATTTTATGATCAAAACGCTAAATTAAGAGGAATCACGTATTTGAAAATATCAAACCGATATATTTTAGACACTTTATGAGCTCTTGTCAGAAAATAACTTACAAATAAAGTAAAGATTTACAAATCAACTTACAAACGAAGTAAACAGAACATAGCAGCCCACTTAAAATGACATTGCGTTTCATTCAAACATCAGTGTGACAAATGATGTGAGGAGAACAACGGAATTTCAGATCCCTTCAATGAAGATTTTTTTAAAGCAGCCTCCGAGTTACTTTGAGAAAGAAAGACTTACTGATTATACTTTGTGACTTTATTCATTCTGATTTATTAAATTCGCAATATCAAAATAATAATAAGCTATATTAGGGGAATATTAGAGGAAGATCATAGATCTGAAGGAGAGGTTAGGGGAACTCAATAAACGAGTACGTGGAAAATAAAAAGATAGGGAATCGTTGTTCTAGATCATTATAAATGTAATTGTTTCTCATTTTATGAAGCGTAAAGCAATCCATTTCAGCTTTATTACTTAAGCCTTTTTTTGCAAGGTTTGTTAACTACATATGCTGAGATGCCAACGATGACTTAATAATCTTAAGCAAAATACAGCTGTCATGCCAAGAGTAACTAACTCCCCAGCGCAGAGAGGCAAACTGTCTCTGCATTACCACTTGTTTTCTACTAATTTATGGAGATATGCGTTCTTGCCAGGAGTATTATCAGTGGGTGGGCTTACTAACTCCGTGTGTTCTACTTTGTTCAGGTACCGCTGTAAAGTTTTTGGCCCAACACGAGAGAACTAATTAAGAGACGACAGACATAACAGAAATTTCAGCTCTTTTTAGGGAATTTTAGATTCAGTATTTTTTCTAAAATGTACAATCGAACCTTTTCAGGGAAAATTTTACCGCATTTAAGGGGGTTCAAAATTCCATTTTCTTCAGCAACATAAATTATTTTATTTAAGTGGATCTGTTTCGAGCATTGTAAAAAGGCCAGGTTCCCCCTAATTTTTGAATAAATATTAGTAGCTGATGTAAGCGTTTCTCAAATATGAAAATTATAGAACGAAAAGAAAGTTCTTAAAGTATGAATTTCTGCATCATACCATACTGATTGCGAAGTAATTAGTTATGTCTAGAAAGCGATTACAACGTAACGTTGGCGCTTCTGTATCTCTAACATCAGCATTTTCATAACAATCACGTTGATTGAAGTCACTCATAATTTATTTAAGTTTGAAAGTAATGGGTGACTATCATAAAGTACATTCACTCATAATTTATTTAAGTTTGAATGTAATGGGTGACTATCATAAAGTTTATTCACTCATAATTTATTTAAGTTTGAATGTAATGGGTGACTATCATAAAGTCCATTCACTCATAATTTATTTAAGTTTGAATGTAATGGTGACTATCATAAAGTTTATTTTTTCAGCTCTCACTGCATATTTCAGTGTCAGATTTTTAATAAAATTTTAAAAATTAAAATGCATTGTAAATTACATAGAAATAGGTCTATAATAAATAAAATATGTGGCAAAGTTTTCACGGTTCATGTATTAAATGTTTTTGCAAAGAATATATTGATAACTCATGTATCATCGGATTGTCCGATTCAAGCATCGTTTCCTGGAAAATTCTCGATATTCTGTACAATTTTCGACCTTATTTTGTTTCTAGAGTTTACGAAATACTAATTTTGTTTCTAGAGTTTACGAAATATTCCTAGCAATGACTGACTGCAGAACCCTTATCCAGCCATTGGCTTTAGAAATAAAAAGTTCTATAAGTCGTTCAAGTTAAGTTAGGTTAGTTGACTAAGACAAAGCTCACGAGGGTCTACATGGAGAATTTTCTAAGGAAAACATACTTGTATTCACGTTACCACATGGGGAGGGGAACACGAAACTTCCATTATGCCAACCCATTCGCCAGAATTTCTATTAGGCTTGAACTAGCAGTGTTTAGCAGTTTCATTCGTTCAGCCACCTAGTGGGCCATAAAAAATGTTTTAACTCGAAGTTATATATCTCATTAATTAAACTACTTTTTTATCATCATCGATGGAGTTACTAAGCATAATTTTCGACACAGAACGTCAAACATTTTCTTTGTGTTTATCCACAGCTTTTAGCTAGATTTTTTTAACTAGATTTTTGTAGGTTTGCTTTTTTTAAAAACAATATTAGCTCTTCTCAGTTTAATTATTTCGCAGTTATTTTGATATGTATTTCAATTCTTGACACGATAATACTTTCAAAAGAGTAAAAGTGTAAGAACTCCCTCTTTACAACGGGAGTTTGTCTTATAATTGGAAGCTGGCAGAAGTTCGGACTCGTTCCCTGGTCAGGTGTCAGGAGTTCCAGAGCTCGAATCCTGGTCAGGACATTGTTGATTTTTCATTTTTTCTTCTCCAAAATAAATCTTATCGCATTACAAGTGGCTCCCGAACTAAAATGTGGTAGACGATAGTTCGTGACTGCCTGGATTTGGCGGTTGGGTTCCCCCTTCCCCTCCCAGTAGCCCTTTAACAGGAGCAGTCTGTAAGAAACTGTCTGTTTTTCCCGATTAACCGCATGCCTTCATAGTGTAGTTGAAAGAACGTCTAGCTGGCTATCTGGAGTTCGAATTCTGGTAAGTCATAAGTGATTTTTCATAATTGTAGCTTCAAAATAAACCTGGTAGTTCTACAAGTTACGTAAAAGCATTAGCGATTTTGTATCCGCATACGTATTAGATTTTTGCTTTGAAGAGACATTAGGATTTTTTGGAAGCAGGAGACGTGAAAAATGAACAACGTCTTCGCCGTGACTCGAAACATGGACCTCTGGAATACGCTCCCAGCGTGCTGACCTCTACACCACGAAAGCATGCCATGAAAGTGGGAGAAATACCTTATGGCTTCATATAACATATTAAAACGCCTATAAAAATCTTTCCGTAATATAAGAATTCCTATGCGTGAGGAAACTGTTATCATAATTTAAAAAAAAACGGAGCTCTAAATCTGTTTATACTTTTCTCAAGCATTAACAAGGATAAGGATTAGTCTAGAAATGCTTGGAGCTCGCTACGTCTTTGCGCATATATGTCTTACGTCATTTTCTTGGTCTAGAGCTTCCAAAAAAAATTCCGCCTTACACAAAGCTAATCATTTTCCACCACAGCGATTGAAGTTTGTGACAATAAGCCATTCATTTTCCCCAGAGATGTCAAGATTAACGAGCAAGGTCAAGTGCAAAGAATTGCTAATACTTTTTGGAAAGCTGCCACAGCCGTGCCATCCTGGCCACCTTTCTGTTCCATACGTTTGCCCCAAAGGAAGGGCGTGGGTATCTGAAACCGTTAGGTCTGGTTATTCAAGGTTGTACAAAAAAGACAAAGCGTGATATAATAATTCAGTAATGATGCTGAATGCGCTTCTTCCTCCCACAGAAAGGTGTTACTTTTTATTTCTGGAGCTTAAACAAAAAAAGATGCTTCTTTTTTCAAACAAAGATTAGAGACTGAATAGTACTTTCTTTTCTCTACACTTAAAGCAATATAACAGTTAACATAATATAACATTTTGGGACACTTAAATGAGCGATATTTTTTAAATCCAAAACGTAATACATCTCTATTATTCTAGATAAATGTGGAAGTTATTTTCTGCCTCCTTAACGCAAGGCTTCGTGGTGTAACCATAAGCACAACCGGCTTGCAATCGGGAGGTCCCGAGTTCGAATCCCGGCAATGGCATTGTATATTCTTCATGTTTCCTGTCTCCGAAAAATTCCAAGTGGTTCTAAAAATGGCGACCGAACTAAAATGTGTTGGACAATAACTTGTCCTCCCCCGTGGATTTGGAGTCTATACAGCCTCCTTTCCAGTTCACCCTTAAGTAGGGGGAGAGTGTTAGGTATTTTCTCCATCCTTACAATGTGCCTTCATGATGTAGTTGGAAACACATCCAAAGCAACAGGGAAATCTAGAGCAAGGGTAGGGCTGATTCTTCACATTTCTACCTTTAAACAAATTCCGATGACTTTACAGTGGTCCCTGAACTAAAATATGAGGGACAATGTCCCCACCAGCATTTGACAACTAGATGCTTGCCTCATAAGTCCCCTTTCCAAGTGTGGGAGAATGTAAGGTATTTTCTTTCTACATAAAAACGTGTCTTCATGACGTAATTGGAAGCAAGCGTAACTGTATCCGTCTTGTATAATCGAACACTCAGTTTGCAGAGACTAAAGCTTAAATCATGCCAATTTTTCTTTAGATAAGGTGTTCTGAAATTGTTTCTTCGAAAGTCTAAAAATAAATGCTCAAGTTTTACTAATAGCATTGTAACAAAGCTTTTTATTAGTCTATAAATTTATCTCAAAAAATTGAAAATCTATTTCCTTCAAATTGATGAATCCAATAGAAGATCTTCAAATATAAGATTTTATTGCGAGATACAAACATTCATAAAAAGAAAGACTGGAATAAAAATACTCCATGAAAATTTACGTAAACTGCGAAACTTTTTCAGATATCTTATATGCATCTTTCTCAAACATTAATGTTTTAAAAAAGGTCTCTTGCTTTTTCCTGTAAAAGTCCTCTAATCTATCAGTTATTCTACATTGATCTATTCCCAAGTGTCATCTTTAGCGATATTTTCGCATTTTTCTGTCCTTTAAAAGCATGCCTTTTAATTCATTTCTGTAATCTGTTACTTTAAAATGGCAACTTCATGGTTATTTTATTTTACTTTTTTTTATTTGACTCATAAACACGGGAACAACAGCTGCGGAAAGAAAGGTCGACTCCCTTAATATTTTCCCCACTTCCTTTTCATTTAGCGTATTTCGCTTCAAAAAAAGCACGTGAATGTAAGATGACATAAATTACAGTCTCAAATGACGTGAAGGAAATAAATGCTGTGCAGTGAAGACGACACGATTATGAGCTACGATCGCGAAAGGGAAATGGCTATGGCCTTTCCCCTTTCGCGATCGTAGCTCAAGTGCCTTCTTTAAAGTAACAAACTGTAACTAATGTTTGACTGCTAGTGTTGTTTGCTTTCAGCTCTAACATATAGTAACGACATCTTTTACAGTAACGTACACTGTGCAAAAAAAAATAGGGGGGAGGACGGATAGTTCTGTATCTCTCGTTCTACTAGTCGATGGACGAAATTCAACTTGCGTTTTTTATTTCTCGAAAGCGTGACTTAGGATATGTATTAGATTTCTATATAGCGTTGTCCGAAGATAAGCATTTTGACACAAAATCGGACCTTTTTCTGAAATGGCATGTCATTTTTTTACCATATTTCGATTCTACGATTCACATTATACCAAACTGCCAAATTTTGTAAAAATCCCACTAGTAGTTTTTAAAAAATTAGCTCTCAAAAGTTTAGCTCCTCTATGTTAATTCAATTTGATATATATTTATTAATATCTCTTTTTTTTATTGAACTTATAAGGTATATCTCCCACATTCTTAGCGTGCCTTCGCGGTGTAATGGTCAGCACACTGAGCCGGTATTTCAGAGGTCCGTGGTTCGATTCCCGGCGAGGGAATTGCATATTTTTCATGTCTCCTGCTTGTAATTAACCTACAAACTTACTTGATTCTTCCTTTCTGATTTCGAAATTTAAGTTCATTCCAAATAATATTCATCCATTTTTTATAATTTATTTTTGAAATTTGTATTTTAAAATATTTTTCATAAATTTTTCGAAAACATTTTGAATTACAATCTATAACATTTTTATCATCATCTTAAAGTAGATGTATTTCTAGGCACACCCGCAAAAAAAAGGAAATTTTTTATTCAACATTTTCTAAGATATACGAGAATTTACATATTGGCGCGTTTTGAAATTTGGCATATTCGTTTTGAAATTTGGCATATTCGTCATAATAACGCCAAATGTGGTTTACGCACTATATTAAAATTATTTGAAAATACGAACAATGATTTTTTTCCGCTCGTGTACAATGGAAAAAAAGGAAAGGAAAATAAGGTTGCTATAAATTAAGAAATTCGCGAAGTGAATTATACTTGGCCCAAACTGAAGAAAATGCACCAAGATAAATTTTTAAATTTCTTCTTAAATTTCGCACCAAATTTGAGAAAATTAAATATTTAGGCATAATTTTAGTCGTAGAATCGAAATATGCAAAACACTGGCATATCATTTCAGAAAAAGTCCCATTTTGTGTCAAAATACCTATATTAGAACAGTGTTATATGTAAATCTAATATATACCCTAAGTAGCGTTTACGAGACATGAAAAACGCAAGATGAATTTAGTCAATCGGCCCAGTAGAATGGGAGATACAGAACTGTCCTTTTTTTTTTTGCAGTGTACAATAGAAAGGTCATTACATCACCCATCACTGATAAGAACACATTTTCTGAAGACTTTCTTTAAAACGATTACTAGATCCGCACAATATAGACATACGTTGTTAGAGGCTCAGTTAACAGAAATTCTCCTGCATATATAACAAGCCTCGAGTTGATTGCTTTCAAATCCTAGGTTGATCGAGGTTCGGATAATAGAAGTTGTACTGTAGTAGTAATTAGCGCCTAAGCTGATTGCTTTATGTGTAAGTAATGTAAACTGATAAAAGTGACCACGAGTTAAACTGATAAGCATTTGAGGGTGATTGAATTATTCTATTTGAATAAAAGGGACAAAAAGTTTGTTCTGGAATAATTATGTAATTCGTTTTGTTTCCTGTATTTTCCGCTCTTAGTTGATTAGCACAGTTTGTATCTCATATAAATTAAACATATTAGCAATTCAAAGTGAAGAGTACATTTATTTAGACGTCTCTCGTGAGAGCTAGCGCCCTAAGCTGCTGCATATATTGCCATCCTTGGAGACGGCTCTGCATGAAATTAAAGATCTCCTTTCGGAGTTACATATTTTACTTCTTTCTCTCTGCTACGGAAAAAATATGGCTTTCGATTTGAAATTTCAATTCAGACAAACTCTAAGGTTTGAGCTTCACCTTCAGTATAAGACTAAATTTTGCCTGAACTAAAAGAGTAGCTATAAGTGTCGAAACATCTTTGGATGTCCAGGGTCTCCTTTTTAAGAACTGGTGTCATATTGTGCTAAGAGTATCTCCTTATTTTCAGTCTTACAGAGATTTTAGAAAGCTTCTGTGCCCGAAATATGCAAAATAAAATGCAACCAGGTCCTTAAGTCATCCTGAATTTTACTGTTGAGCACAAACTAACGATTATTAAAATTTTCTCTAACAGTGATGTTTGGGAGGACTCGTAGCTTGTAATCCCAGAATCCAAGTAAACCTCAGACGAGATAGGTGTATCATCTAAGTATGAGATTTATAACTATCTTATAAATGAAAAATCAGCAACAAATTAGTAAACAAAGCAGAGATTTAAGCAATCTCAGGGTACAGCTCTTCCTCAGCGATTTAAAACTTCTAGAAAATATACAGAATGAGACTGGGTAAACTTACCTAGGCATCCTAATATGTTTCGTGATAGTGACATCATTAGTAGTAAAGGCTTCATTATACATAGAGTTTTTTTTTTCTAAGACTAATGGCTCAGTGGCTAAATGTCTGACATATGTATAAATAAAAATATACAGTTTTTAGACCAAACCTGGTATTCAAATGAATGAAATCAGCAATAATGTAATAATTCTTTTTTAATTATTATTAAAAGGAAATTTTTGTTTGCTTTAAACTGATGAAAAATTAGCATAATTGAATTAATAAGGAGTAGCGTTTTAAGATCGCATTTCAATAGTGTGTAAAGTCTATGACACTTTGGAAACATAAACTTTAAAAAAAAGGACTGTTGAAGAATTATCTTCTAGACTTGTGAAACTAAACAGAAATAAGAAAAAGGGTGTTTAAAACCCTTTTATTCTAGCATAAAATTAACAAATGACCCAACTTGGGTTACAGAAAGCCATCACTTCTGGCTTAACATAAATACGTAACAAATAATTTCAACGTGTGGTAGGTTAGCCTAACGGCTCACAGAATGCTTTAACGAGCAGGCAGAGCTCTGGTCTGCAGTAACCGGCGGTCTAAAGGAGAGAACACATCAACGCCGCTAACACAAGTTGCTAATAATCACAGCATAACGGGGCCTGGAACAGGCAGACACGCTCTAAAACTAACTTCCGAAACTCTTGCTTAAATAGCACCTCAATCTGAATAAACTCTCGCTTCCTCCTTTAAATTCTAGCATGAAAAGCGTGGCTGAAAAGAGTGCGATAGGAAAGGCTTTTCAACTCAAAATGAACTATTAGTTAAAAATAAACAGATAAACCTCACAAGTGTATGGAATGACTTACATTCTGTGCTTTCCTATTCAGTTTCAGCTCAGAATAGAGTACATACCATGTCATGTGCACAGAGTATCTTGAATTATCATGGTGTAATTTGGTTTACCAACGGAAGTAAAATAAATGATATAGTTGGTCTGGCTTTTTTTTTGTGTGTGTGTATGTGTGTGTAGCAAATTTGCTAAACGGCAGGAACTGTTAGGTGACAGAATTTATTCCTATGACATCACAATTGCTCTCCGAAAGAAGATTCTTCTTTCATCTTCTTTCGGAGAGAATGTTTTATTAACTTAATCATTTGCGTTAAGAATATCAGTTGCCATGGATTCAAAAGATGGCATGGTACCTGATATTCTTTGCATTCTTCAATTCACCCATGGCAGCTGATATTCTTTGCTTAAGAATATCAGCTGCCATGGATTCAAAAGGTGCCAAAGAATAGCAATAAAGTTTTGCTATAAGGCGAGAAAAACAGGAAGCAATACATTTGTGTAAAGCGGACGGGAATAAAGTATTAAAACGATCTACCGCTATTTATTGATTCAGAGGAAGTTATTATGATGGACGCAAGGATTTGATGATGAACCCGGTATAACTCACCCTTCGTAGTACTCTTATAGGATTTAACACTTTGGCCACATAAACTAACCTAGATCCTAATAATGAACCTGGCTGCTTATCGCACAGGCGGGAAATAATACCAGCACAAAAGAAGGGTTTCCAACTAAAAACAGAAAAGCCACGTACTTCGTGTTTTACAATAACACCCACAGCTTGCGGCGGAACTTAAGCGGTGTTACACAAATCAATCCAAGTCTAAAAAGAGTAGTGCTGGACTAGCACTTTATATTCCGGCTAACTAGGTTGACTTGACAAACCTACTCGACGTGTTAATTATTCAAATGACGAATCAGCAACTCCGCGTAACAGCAAGGTCAGAAACAAAACGTGCGCTGGCTAGCGAAAACACGCTCTGAATAAACTCCAAGATTCACCCGTTTAAATACTCACTTCACTTTACTTTGAATTAGCATTCTGGTGAGGAAATGTGAGGGGAAGTTGAGGAATTCAGGAAAGGTAACAAAATTTTGAATAATTGGTTATTTGAACTAAGGGAAACTCTACACTTTAAGAACATCAAAAAATTTTCGACGTCTGTTGTTAAAAATTCGCCACACTTGTCTCTTCGAATGATAGCTGCTGGCATGATAGATGACAGATATTAATCTTGGTTTTTTCAAACAAAGTGGTGATGTCAAAAGTCTCGAGTAAGAACCACGCTAGTCATTTTTCTTAATTACAAAGAATTTGCTCTTCAGAGACAGGGTGAACTGAATATTGTATAAAGACATAATGAACACACATCTGAAGAAACTTCATCATATTAAACTTGAAAACGCTTAATCGAATAACTAGTTCGGATGGCAGACACTGCGTCATCATACGATTCAAAAGTTCCTATTTCAACAGTTCGTTAAGCAGTTTCTAGCAAAATATGTGAGCAGCAGTCCTAATCGGTATAGAGGTTCACGATGCTAGCTGACGAGCGGTTGGGAATGGGTTCGAATCCCAGAGAAGATTTGGATATTTGCAAGCGCATAAAGTCTGTGAGTCACAGAGTTACTTAAAATACTAGCAAGCCGAAAATTCTCTCTTTAGATTTCTTGACAGAGTAAGACAGACGGGGAAACCTCGGATTCTTTCCCTGTGATCTTCACCATTAAAATTGGAGTAGAACTACAATTAATGTTGTGAGACCATACGCGTACAATAGTTGATGAAATTAAAGCTTCCCACTTCTTTCCTTTCGTTCTATCCTATTCTCGACCATCCTCCTTATTCACCAGATTTGCTATCTACGGAGTATTTTTCTCTTGCCTTAAACTGAAGTCTCACCTTTAAGACTATTATTTTAATTGTGTAAAAAGTATTCAGAAACCTCAATCAAGAGATTTAAAGAGTATTGCAAGAGAATTCACAAGAGAATAGGCGTAAAAGAATTGCATTTTGGAGGTTAAGAAGCAAAATTTTTATTTCCTTCAACTTTCGCTTTTGTACAAACTTGCAGATATACTGTCTACGTATTACACTTTATTTCTACAGTTCTTCTTTCTCCCTAGTATGATACTTTTCTGCGAGTACTCACATTTTACTTCCTTATACGAAGTAAAAAGGAAGTATTGTAACCGCTAAAAATTTCGGGTATCATATTTCAAGGGAAATATCCATTTTGACCGCTATCGAATGCAATTTAACGATGCTTCCGCGTGACATCTGTACGTAAGGACAGAATAAAGGACTCTTTTCCCCCAAAAAATTTATAAAACTGATTTAAAATGGATTCTGAAGAGATTTGTTTCGTGGCGTCTGTATGAATTTATCTCGCATAACTCAAAAACGAGTAGCCTCAGAACGTTGAAATTTTGTATATAGGACTGCTATAATACGTGAATGTGCACCTTCTATTTTGGCTGCAATCGGCCGCAGCAAAAGTATATAAAAATATGTATATATATAAACTCTGTTACTCGGCTCAGTGAGAACAGTTTCTTTATTCTTATATGTTTGTATATTGTACATTTTTTGCATTAAAATGACTAAATTATGTTGTTCTTATCTTCCGGTTAAGGTTTTATGCCTTTAGTTAATCTGCATGTCATAGTTGTAGAATTATCAACAATTTAAAAGTTGTTAAAGTGTGGCTAAGCCTAATTTTAGCGGCAATAGCAGCCATATTTGTTTACATTTAAAACTTAGCAGAATAGTGGCTTTGTTGCCAATCTAGAGCAACTAAGCTTCGGAACAACAAAGTAACGTGTTCTGTTATTATTGCGAATTTGTAATTATCATTTAAGTTATTAAATTATCCCATCTAGTGACTCAGCATAGCGTTCGCAACAAATTCTATCAGTTTCTACGCTTTCAGTGTCTTTTTGCCGAGTGAGACCAAAAGCGAACTTTCAGTTTTGTGCACCGAAAATGCCTTCTTGCCGCTGGCCGAATTGCTTGTTTTTGCATAGAAACTGTAATTTTAATAGTAATTTTTTTTTCTATTGTTTTAACTGAATTTGGTGTTTTATGTTTTTCTATGTCGCGAAGTGAGAACTGAATTAATTGAATGATAAATATATCTCTAATGAAATTCGAGGAAATAAGTTTAAAGGAAAGGCAGGAAAAATTAGTATAATTTAATATTCCGTACAAGGAAGTCATGTGGTGTACACATCAGGTTTTTTTTTTTGTGAGAGAGAGAGCGAGAGAGCAGAACATGATTTACAAATATTTCTTCGATTGTAACATCGTATATAAATTCCTCACGTTGAATTGCTTTAGCCTTGAACGCGCATGCAAGTTTTTATATTCTAGTCTTGAGCACCATTTTCTGAGAAAGAATAATTTTTGCACTTGATGTCTCCATTATATTGTATTTCATATATTCACCTCGCTTTCTTCACGTTGCTAATACCGCGCCTACACATCACTACCACACCCATTTCGATAAATACTAGGTTTATACCGACACCCAATTTGTTACCATAACAAGATTTATCTCAGAAGACAAAAGAACTGCGCACTGCCACGTGACCTGGCATGATCTCAGAGTCAACGGAATTGGTAATGAAGTGCGTAATAGATTTTGTGTTATTGTATCAAATTCAGCGAGACAATTGCACAGAAAATGGTAAATTTAAAATCAAAGTAACAAATTTATCATTAGAAAGAATCACAGCACGTAAATTGGCCAATTTTGATGATATTTTTCATCTGATGGAATAGGTTTTAATCGCTTCTTCATCTTAAACAATTCAGCTCAGTTATGCTTTTCTAATTGATTTCTAATTTTATATTTATTCTCGTCTTTAATTATGAAAATGTGCTAAACCTGAACACTGGTGTTCAGGGGTGTTCAGGTCATCATAACTGACACCACATCAAACTTAGATAAGACTTCAAGTTTACATTTTTGTGGGAAATGTCGTCTATTGAAAAGTGGTAAACCATAAGCAGATTTGCATTAAAACCCTGTTAAAAATCACCGTGCGAAATTGCCATCAAAATCATTTTTATAAGAATTATGCATTTAGAAACTTCTTGCCATATTTACGCCTTGAAAAGATGTCAATATTTTCTATTTCCCCAAATTTACATACGCATAAACCGCCATTGCTAAGAATTGATGATGGATAAAATTTTGCGTTTGCGTTCGATATTATAAAACAAAATTGTTAAATAAATGATTTAAAAAAATATTTCCTCTATATACTATCGGATGCTCGGAAAGTAAAATTTAATGGATGATTCGGGCTTTTAATGAAATATAATTTACAAACCTCTTTATACATTTCTTTTATTAATTTTGGAAAAGTAATATGCTTTTGAAACGTTTTGATGTTTTTCTTTTATATCATTTTACATTAAAAAAATGCCGATATAAATGCTGGAACTTATAAAATATTATAAATTCTTTTGAGAGCAGTTTTAACGTTATTCAACATCAAAAATTTAGTTTTGTCAGTTACCAAAAGTAGGTAATATTTTTATTGAGAATTTAAATCGTAATTCTTCCATGAAAGCATCCCACCTTTGATGCAAATAGCCCTATTGGGTTTAGTCATCCATGTGCTTATCCATAATCAAATATTCCCAGGGAAAGCATGTCTCATTTTTCATGTCTCCTGCTTCGGTGTCCGCCGATAACATCGCGGGAAAAGCATCGCGGACGAAAACGTCGCTGAGAAAACAACGCAAGTCGAAAACGTCGTGGTACAAAACATCGTGGAAGAAAGTAAAGCAAAGGGAAAACATCACAGTTCTAAAACATCGTGGTACAAAACATCGTCGTCGAAAATAAAGCGGTTCAAAAACTTCGTAGTTTAAAAACATGACCGTCGAAAAGACCGTAGTAAAAAATACAAATCATCGCAGACATGCGTTTTTCAGGCTTTAATAGTTGTAAAATTTAATGATTGTTTAATAACTGTGAAATCTCGCATAATGATTTGTGAGCGCAAGATGGAAAGAAGGATAATTTTCACTTTCATGATTTTTATTAACTAATAAATATTTGCTGATAATATAAAATGGAAACTTAAGCATAGAAAATTAAGGCAACTTGTAGCACTTAATTTTAAACTGACATAGTTAACTAACAAAGGTCATTAATAAATTATTTTTTATAAAAGTTTACTGGTAATTTTTCATGAAAAGTATAATCTAAAAAAGCATAGAAAAAGAAAGATAAGTAAGTGCATGAACTTATGTATAAAAAAGTTGCAAAGTTAATTATGATATCATTTTCTTCAGTTTTGTTAATCTGATACTCTTATAGTGAAAATTATTTCTTGTTTTGTTTAAATTTCTTGTTTTTTTTAATTTATTATTTAATAAAAATATGAAAGTAAAAATTATCATTCTTTCCACCTTACTCTCATAAATCATTATGCGAATATCCATTAACAATTATTAAATCCTGAAAAACGCATGTCGCGATGTTATCGTCAGGCGGTGATTTGTAGGTACCTTATTTTTTACCACGATATTTTCGACGACGATGTTTTTAAACTGCGAAGTTTTTGAACAGCCTTATTTCCGACGACGGTATTTTGCACCACGATGTTTTAGAACTGCGATGTTTTCTCTTTGCTTTATTTTCTCCCACGATGTTTTGTACCACGACGTTTTCGCCTTGCGTTGTTTTTTCCGTGACGTTTTCGTCCGCGATGTTTTCGGCTGTAACCCCTGATTCGAAATAACCTAATGTCTTTAAAGTGGCGCCCGAAATTAAAAACGGGGTGGATGATGATTCTCCACTACCAGGATTTGGCGATTTTGTTCCGTAATCCCCAGTAGTCCTTTAAAAGAGGAAGTATATATGGTATTTCTCCCACCTTCTTAACACGCCTTCGTGGTGTAATGGCCAACACACTCGGCGCGTATTCGAAAGGTCCGAGGTTCGAATCCCGGCGAGGGCACTGCTCATTTTCCATGTCTTCTGCTCCAAAAATCATAATGTCTCCACAATTTCTTGAAATTTCTTATATTAAAATGCAAGTTTTGTTTCAAAATATTTACATAGTTAAATATTTATTTTAGGAAATATTTATTTTTAAATATTTGTTTTAGGAATGTATATAATTTATTGTATGTAGATCCGTGATTTCATCATTTTATATAGCTATTCTGGTAAAGAGGGTGGTTTAAATGTAACAGCCAGAAGGAGCCAAACAAGAAATTCAGATAACAAAGTAATTGAAAGAGAGTGAATAAAAGTACCTTCAGAACTTTATCACGCTATTGCCATAGAATTTAATAGAATTAAAAGAAAAGCTCTACTATCTTTACTCTACCGTGATATAGTTTGTCATTACAATAGCTATTCCTACCATAAATGTGAAAATACCGTTCAAGGTACTTTTGTAGCGGATTTCCCTATGTTAAAACAACCACTGTTATAATGGATCCTAAGGCTATTACACACACTAGCCAATGAATTGGAAACTCAAGAACAATATTTTATTGGACCACTTTTTGCACTGATAACTGATCTGACTCGTTTGGGCATCGAGTCTACAGGCTTCTGGAGTGCAGTTACATCCAGAAAATACCATGCCTTGGCTATGCAGGTTTTAGATCTTGTAAATTCGATGGGAAAAGGAAAGTGTTGTCGGATGCGTCTTTCCACAATATCCCACACCATTTTCTACAGGGTTACGATCCGGGCTATGCGTTGGCTAGGGAAGGTGTTGGAAGTCAGACTGATATTCAGCGAACCAATTTTGAACACTTCTGGCACGATGTATACTTGTATTATCGTCCATGAAGTATCCGTCGCCATCAGTTTAAAAATGTAACATTGCAGGGTGCACTTGATCTGCCAGTATATCTCATCGCTTTTTCTTTATCCTCAAAGAACACCAGGGCACCACTTCCATGCCAGTAGAACATGCCTCATATCATGATACTTCCATCAGACCCTTGCACAGACCCTTCTACCAGACTTCGCACAGTGCGAGTAAGGCAAGATGGATTCATGGTTTTATGGGGTTCTCGCCAAATTCGACGTCGTCCATCAGTGCAAAACAAGGTGTAACGTGATTCATCCGACCACATTACCTGTATCCAATCCTCAGAATTCAAGTGCCTTCTTTCCCGACACCACTGCAAAGGAATTCTTACACGTCGGGCAGAATGAG
Source organism: Stegodyphus mimosarum (assembly GCA_000611955.2). Taxonomy (NCBI): domain Eukaryota; kingdom Metazoa; phylum Arthropoda; class Arachnida; order Araneae; family Eresidae; genus Stegodyphus; species Stegodyphus mimosarum. Next base: position 21,332 of record KK115047.1, on the reverse strand, counting down.
TGGTTTTCTCACAGGCACCCGAATATGCATTCCTATCCTCTGAAATCCTCTGTGCATGGTTCAAGTTGAAATTTGTTGGGAAGAGCCTTGGTTGACGATCTGTGTCAGTTGAAGCACAGTAGAGTTCCTGTTCTGCTGTACAATTCGTCGGAGACGACGCTGATCACGCTCTTGGAAAACTTTGCTCGAGTCGCAGTTACGTCTTCTAGAGAAGGACTGTGGTTTCTGATCCCAACTTTTGAAAACCTTTGGCTGCTTTTGAGAACCCAGTGAGAATCGCTGTCTTCGAAATCGATGCCCCTGCTAAACGGGCACCAACAATAAGTTCTTTATCAAATGGTGAAAGAGCTGTCATTTTTGCCATTTTGTTTCATTCATCGTGAAAGGCACTCTTACACCTTATTTGTACTAGCATTCTAACCACGTGTAACCCCCGTCATAAAAAAATTTGCATATTTCATCCCTAGCACGCACCCAAATGAAAATCTCAATGGTTTCTGATTCATTTGGCCAGTAGTGTATGTATGTTACATTTAACACAATATCGTAACCTAGACATAATATCTAAGAATGAAATTAGGATTAAAGTGCATAAGAAATTCAAGAGCAGAAAGAGGAGGGATTTGAAAACTTACGACTACTATAAAGTGCAAAATCACTATAAATTAATTATTTTCATTGTAAACAGGAGAGCATCCTAAATTTCTCGAGTTCGAGTAAGAATCCTAAAATGTTCTCGAATCTCACTAACATCTCAGATTTCTGAGATATTTATATAATAATAATAATAATAAATTACTTAATATTTCAAGATTCTAATTCAAATTTTGAAAGCAAAATGTAAAACCTGCGTTTAATTGAAAACGAACTGAAAATATAATTTTCCGAAAAAAAAGACCTGTGTTAATTAAGGAGACATAAATAAATTTAGTAAAATGAGCATGACATAATTAAAACTGTTAAATCTGGAAAACCATTTTTTCGGTATAATTCTACCAAAAAATATTTACGTAGCTGATCCGTATTCTTTGCATTTTTTCAGAAACACTTTAAATGAGAGCAAGGAGAGAAGATTTCTTTCAAGAGTTAACATAGCCTACATATTGAACAAGGAATGATGAATTCTTCGTTGAAAATGAAAGAGAACCAAAAGCTCGCTGTTTGATTTTTAATTAATTAACTCTAGAACGTACATTGAAATTTTCTATCGTGTGTTGATGAAGTTAATCTTTTCAAAGTTTTGAGCTGTAATTTTTAATTTGAGCTGTAATTAACGGCATTTTTAAGTTAGAATCGGGCAGATTCGAATAATGAAAAAGTGCAAAAATATTCTGGACAACTAATTTCGAATCTTTTCAAGATTTTCACAAGCTCAGAATTTGAAGGTCCCATCCCTACGTTTTAGTACAGGTCTAGTGATGGTTGTAAATTATCCTCATACCTCCTAGTTTTTTGTTTATGATGTAGTTTTATTTGCACTTCTTACTGATTATCAGAATTCGCTAATAGACCTGTTATCATGTATGCTTTTGTTACTCCCTTTTCATTTTGAGTAATTTTTGCATTAAAGAGAAACTGCTAAATTCAGGTTTTCTCCTTTTAATCTCTGAAAATCTTTTTCCCTAGAATGGTCTGCACGTATATAAATTTATTTTGTAATTTTATTTAATTTCATAGAAAAATTTCTATAGTGCTTAATTAATGTTATAATTTAAGAAATGAATAACATGTTTTCTTTCAAAATTATTAACACAAAGGAGCGTTAGCTCGGAAGGACTATTTGTCTCGAAACGGGATTTTGCGTCAAATCACTATAAAAAGCAGAATTATTTTCCAAATTATTGCCACTAAATATTGTCGCCCTGTATTATATTAAAAGAAATGAAACAATGAAGAATCTGTATTAATGTATGCATGTTTCTCGCACTGTGAAAAAACGAGTCATCAAATTTTGAATAACATAATCTTCCACCCGAACATGGGCCCCTGGAAGCCCGAATTTTGAATTCGAAATTCGTTTTATTAAAGAAATTCGAAACTGGTTATATTTATTATTAATCAGTTATTATCTTGTAGGGATTCATATTTATTTTAAATAAGCAGTTAAATTTAATTTTAAGTTACTTGCCTATAAATCTTCATTCCCCTAATTGTCAGGGCCAGAATATTTTAATTTGGTAGCGCGCGAAAGGAATGCAAATTCTACCACTGGGAGAAAAAGTTTAAATATCTAGTTTCTAGTAGAGAAAGTTCTAGTAGTTTTCTAGTAGAGAAAGTTACAGAGAGTCTGGGAAATCTCTGTGAGTGGTTGTACGCAAGCTTCCGCTTAGCAGTTATTGCTGGTTAGACGTGGCTTAATCGCTATTATCTTGTTGCCACTAGACTCATCTACACTCTGTAGGATACAGGACTGTATGAGCCCTGTATTTTAATTCTATTACTTGTGAATATCTCCAGTTTTGAGTTTTGATTCTACTGTTTTAGTAACAGCTCAAGTTGAGGCGTAGTATGTTAGCGTCAAGTGGACGCATTGTAAATAATTTAAAGAGTTTAATAAAGGGTAGTTTTAACCCTTCTTCGGTGCAATCACTATCTCCCCAGATTCTACACAACAGATAGACAGTAGAACCTTGCAATCTATTTCAGATTTTGTAAAACTTTAACGAATTTTTCATAAAGAAACTCAGAGATTTCAAAGCAAGCAAAGACAATACTGTACGAAAAAAAAAATTATCTCCAGGGCGAGAGTCCATCTATCGGAAATTCTAAAGATACGCTATTTTTTAAATGTTTTGGGATATTGCTGTTGAACTGAATTTTATGTGGTTTGAGTGCGAAGAACATGATATGTAATAAATAAAGATAACACACAAAAACATCAAAAAGCGCCCCTTTGGGCGTAATATAAAATCTGAATGATTTCAGATTTTTTATTGTTTTTCTATTATTATTATTGTCAGGTTATAAATCTTCAATTTCCTGGGGAACACTGACTTTAGGCTTTTGTGCGCTTCCTGGATAATTTGCATAATTTTTACTTTTCAAACAGTCCCGATTTTAATAGCGAGAGGGTTTTTAAATCGAGAATCGTGAAAATATGCAATTGCTAAAAAATTCTCTCAATAATGCTGTCGTTGATAACCGAAGATGTTGAGCAAATTTGTAAACTGTTACAGCACTAGGCACTGTTTGAATATTAAAGAAGTTTGGGTATGTTCTTTAAGTGAAATTTGTAAAATGTTGAGTCTCAAGATAATATCGTATAATTTTTCTTCTTACCTTGGTGGGAAATGTTTCCATTACAATATCTCCAGCACGTGACTATACAGTCCTAAAAAGAGAAATGAAAAATTTATTAATTATTTCAATTATAATGATAATTAATAACGCCGCCTTATAATTTATTCGCAATGATCTTGTAGAGTCATATAGAATTTTTAGATTATTAAAGAAATCCGCTATGCCCTTGCCAGAATCTGAACTCCGTAACTCCCGATAATGTTGCACCTCCGTCCAGTTAAGGCACGCGTGAAGGAGGGTGACTATACCTTATAATCTATTTGTTACTCATTTTCTGTGTAGTGCATAATTCGTTCATATGCACTACGGCTAAGAAAATGAGAAATACAAGTATCCATATGAAATACAGCCTTTTTCCTTCTATGCTCCCACATGTTTAAAGGTAATAACAATGAATACTAAGTTTTTGTTCTCATAAGTGTTGCCACAAAAAAATTCAAATGTTTAACTTTGTTAGCATTTCATTAACATACTTTACCTTCTGTATTTCATTTCTAAACAATGTTTCTTTCTAGTGAAACTACGCCATGTTTCTGCTTGAAAAATTTAATTCTTTTTGAATATTTGAAGTGGGAGGGGACACGAAATTCGTCTCACGATTTCGTGCGTGTTGTAATCTGATCTTCATTCGAAAAACCAATTTATTATTTATTTTCAGAACCTCTGGCCCCTATATTTTTGTTACAATTAATTCTTCTGGAATTCTTTGACGGAAGTTATTTCAAGGATAGCTTCTTTTTGCCATCTAGTTCTGGAAGCCTTCTTTTTTAGTCGGGGGGATACAGTGCTTTGTCGTTTTTTGAAAAATGACAATATATAAGTGATACTTGTTCTTAATTTTGAAAAATGAATTTACAGAGCAGAATGTTTACTAAGGAAAATCAGTATGCAAGAGAGTATTAAGAAAAGACGGAAATGTTTTAAATAAGCGTGATCTCTTTTCTTATCATTAGATGGCATCATTTATACAACTTTTATTTAGCTTTTGGCAACCAGTTTGTATTTCTTTGCTTACGCAAATTTACTTTTAAACCTTTTTGCTTTTTATAGTTGATAAAGATGGATGAAGCAAGATGGGGTCTATTTAAGAACGATTGCACGACTAAATATATTCCAGATATTTCGACTATATACTACAATCAGGGCTTCAGTGCGAAAGCCGAATCAAATACCATGAATTTTCGGTACTACGATATTTGTGGCAACGTGTCATATTTTGCAAAAGGAAAACAATATGGGGAATGGAATGTTTTATTCGTAGAAGAAAATCTGAGTGATTTAAATGCTTTCCATAGCAGCATGAATACAAAACGTGCATTCTCATTTATTTACAAATATGCAAACTAGCAGAAATTCAAATTTTGTAGAGTTATGCAAAGATATAATTAAATTATGCTTCAGGTAATAAGTTTGTAAATGTTGAAGTTATTCCTATTATGCAAGCGAATATAATAAAATTACCTTTTTCAAGTTTTTATTTGCAGAAATACTAAAATTCTATGTCTACCTAAATCCAATTTTTATATGATTCTTAAAATAATATTTTTTTTAAATTTTCTTCAAATAAAAGGGGCATAAATTACACAATTTTTAAATATTCCGGGAGCAGTTTTGTACATTGCAAAACATTCTGAACTTAGTTTATCAAAAACCGTTTGTATATCAAACAACAGTCCCCTAATGGAAATTCAGATTTAAAAAAAGTCATGTAAAATATGAATTTCAAATGTCTTTGCTTAAATGTTTCAAACATTAAAACTGATGCAATTTGAAAATCTGTTTTATTTGATTCTTGTCTTAAACTGTAATTATTGCCAAGACGATATTTGAACTGTTTAATTTTCCTAAAATTATTCCTTATTCTATTACATTTTATACTGCATTTATATATTAGTTATTTATATAGTGCAAGACTAATTAAACTAATGAAAGTAAGCTAAAGGAAATATAGTTTACACTTCATAAATATCGCAGCTTATTTGGTTCGATCCACTGTGAATTTTATATATGGGAACGTAAAAATCTAGGATTTTGAAACATAAAAATTTAGTAATTTTAGTTTATTAATTTAATTGTTTATATAAAATTATATAAACAATTTTAGCTTTCCCTTAATTTCCTTTGCAAAGCAAAACTGTAAGAATATCCGGCGTGAATCCTCTTATGTGCGTTTTTAATTACCTACGTATTTTATTCCAAATAATTATTAATCAAGAAATCAGATTTTAAAATCTTAGCTCAAATTCTTCCAAATTATTAAGCAGGTTTTTAATGTATGATTTTTTTATTTTAATGACTGCATAAAACAAAGCAGAATATCTTATTAGAATTTATTTATTTTTTACTTCACCGTGAGTTACCAGGAACAAAATTTGTAATCCTTGACCACTGAAAAATATCAAGGTACTATGTTAGCACTAATATCTTTATAATAAATAAATCTATTCTAAAATATCGCCAAGTACTCACTTTCAGTTTCTTCAAGCAATGCAGCAAACTCTCGATGATTCAGTACTCATCCACAGATAAATTTCCTGTTTTAATTACCGTTTCCATAATATCAGCCACTTGGAATTATTTGGCGCAGGGTGCTTCTGCATGAATAATGCGATGCATAGCGCAAAACGCGTTCTGAAAATTTTCTTACGTCGCTATATTTCTTAACTTTCCCAATATTATATTTTTATCAACCATTGCAGCTGCGCCATCACGTGCAAATCCAACCATTTTACCCTAACTTAATTTATATTTGTCAATTATACTTTCTATTTCAAAAATAATTCTTATAATAGTTTTCCCTTTCATTGGAATTATTTCCTATAATTTCTCCGCTAATTAGCATTCATCAGTAACACCTCGTCCGAAAACGGCAAGCTGGGCTATATCTATTATGTCAACATTCTCGTCAATTACTGTTGTGAAAGCAGCAAAATCTATATTTTTTTCTTGCAAAATCTATACTTTTTCTTCCTTGTGCGAAGTAAAGGAAGTATTGTAATCACCAAAAATTCCGGATACCATATTTCAATGAAAATATTCATTTTGACCGCTATCGAATGCAATTTAACGAAGTGACGTCTGTGCATAAGGACAGAATACAGGACTTTTTTTCTCCATACGAATTATAAAACTAGTTTAAAATGGATTCGGAACAGATTTTTTTCGTGGCGTCTGTATGTACGTATGTATCTCGCCTAATTCAAAAACGAGTAATCTCAGAACGTTGAAATTTCGTAAATAGGACTGCTATAACATGTAGTTGTGCACCTCCCTCTTTGGTTGCAATCGGCTGCATTAAAGGTATATAAATATTATATATATTTATAACTATATTTCTATACTTTTGGTGCGGCCGATTCCAGATATGCGATGGCTAATGTGCCTTTTCCCTTAGCTTCCTTTGTAAATCTGTCAGAGCGCTTTTATTAGCTTTATGTTCTATGTCAACTCCAATCGAATTCAGTTGGAATGTGATGACTGCTGAAATGCATGACTGCTGAAAATGCATGACTGCTGAAATCCATGACTGCTGAAATGCATGACTTTCAGCAGTCATGCTGAAATGCATACTTAATAAACACTATATTACAATACACTGCTCAATGAATTTATTCTATATCAAAATCATGCGCTCTGTATTAAAACAAATGCATAGCAGAATGTACTGACGGGTCGCATAAAATTGCTTCAGAACCGCGTGTGTCCCGGCCCCCACCAGGTTGAGACCACAGGTTTAAACAACTTTCGAAAGGTGAAATTACCGGGCTGGATACATGTAAACATTCAAGTACAATCTATTTCTCTATATTTCTTCTGTAATGCAAGTAGAATTGTGTATACGGTTGCAGCTTTTGTTCACGTGGAAACTAAAAATTCTGGTCATGTTCACTTATTACAAGTGAGATAAGCTCCATATGAAAAATGAAAGGTAACACGCGCACGAATTCTTTGGTGGCAAGGAGTACACAATTGCGTCTGTCGTTGGCAAGAGACTTGTGCACTATATATATGACAGTACGATTTTATCCAATTCCACCCCAGTTTTGAGACAAAGAGCGCTATGGGGGGGCGGTCTGAATATCTGCCACTGATCTTTTCCTATCCCCGAACCACATGACAGAACTTCGTCTATCCATATATTTAGAGTGCCCCCTTGTCGAAAACACATTATACATTCACAACACCCATGCCTTTTCCGTGATTCGAAACCGAGATGGTATACTTGCCAGAATTAAAACACAGAATGGGATACCGTTTCGAGCGGTTCGGAATTTCTACCTACTGGAGATTTCGTCGGTGGAAGAGTTTTCTTCAATTATCATTCGGAGTTCTAATTTCAGTGACAACTGTAAACGTTTGTCTAAAATTACAAAGCCTAAGAAGAAATATTTTTTTTTAAAAAATAGAACTAATAAAAGCTGTATGAGTTGTCCAAGTTAATAGACAGCCCACCAGTGGGCAAGCGGTAAAGTAACTGAATACTGGTAGCTTCGACCTAGATTTGATTCCAGGCGAAAGAGCTGCCTACATATTTGGTTTTCGGGTTTTTCCCAGCGTGTATACGAGCCAGTTTCCTTTAGGAAGTTCTCCCTCCTTGAAGGCATTCCTTCCCTTAGGCAAATAGCCCTCGCGTGTTCTGTCATAATCCAATAAACCAACCAAAGTTATTAGATCTGGAAGGGCAGTTCGAATTTCAGATCACCAGATTTCAGAATAACTTTATTTTTCTTATTAACTTTCCTATACACTGTTATATGTTTATTTTTTTGCACTTATATATTTTTTATTTTTTGCAAAGCGATAGTATTTTACATTTTTTGTATCTTTAGTGCTTTGTATTCCCTTACTTTTCCAGTATTGCTCACCACCTATATATACATTTTGAGTGTCAGAATTTTTTAAACATTTTTATTACATTTTTGCAAAATCAACTTAATTTTCACATTGCAAGGTAAGTGTTGGCGTACTGCGCTAGCAGTTGCATCTTCAGGGCGCAATAATTATTTTTCATGTGAAAGATTTTTTGTGGCGGCAGCGATGTACACTGCGAAAAAAAAATCTGAAAGGTTTCAGATTTTAAATTACCTCCAAAGGGGCGTCTTTTTAACATTTTGTGTGTAACCTGTGTTTATTAAATATCATGTCTGCGCACTTAAACCACAAAATTCAGTTCAACAACAATATCGCAAAATAATTTTAAAATGAGTCTATCTTTAGAATTTCTGATGCACAGTTCCGCGCATTTTAGATAAAAAGTTTTTCTTTTTTCCCCGTAGAGTGTTGCCATTGCTCGCTTTTAAAACGTTTGAGTTTGTTCATCAAAAATTCGTTTAAAGTTTTACAAAATATGAAATAGATAATAAAGCAAATTCCAAATTCGGGCTTCCAGTTTGAGGCGTACGCTATTCAAAATTGGATAGCTCTAGGTACAGTTGTTTTATCACATATGGAGAAATATACATACATTTATGCAGATACTTCATTATTTAATTTCTTTCACTATAATACAGGGCTGCGATATTTTATGGCAACAGTTTGAAAAGTGGTTCAGGCTTTAATATTTCCTACGCAAAATCGCAAAACGAAAACAATAGTCCTTCAAGGGCAAAGCCCCTTTGGACTAAAAACGGGACAGTTCTATATCTCCCATTCTACTGGGCTGATTGACGAATTTCAACTTGCGTTTTTCATGTCTCGAAAACATGTCCGTTTTCATGCCCCATTTTGTTTCTTGCGCAGTGTACCTGACGGGACAATTGTTGATTACATTTTAGAATTCGCGAGAAACGTGATAAGCATATCATCTTCGATTTGGGTTTTTCTTCTGAGTTTGTTATGCGGATAGACTGGAATTTCCTTAAAACACACCTGGAAAACATCGAAATGTCAGGGAATTTCATTCTTCTGTTTGAGTGGCAACCCTGTTCTATGTATTCACCATTTTATCCATACAGTCTTCTCCACCCATCATTGCATTATAGAATACTTTGCCATTTATCCGTGTAAAAACAATTATCGCTGTGCATTATTAACAGAAAACCTTAGTATGCCTGCAGAATACATCTGTGATTGAATTACAACCACCGGGAAAAAAACTTCATTCAAAAACTTAAAATGTTCATTTTTATCCTGTCTATCCTCTAGATTTAAAATCCTTTTTTCTATGAAATATTAGTTTTTGTATACCTGAATATGTACTCTGTGGTGCAATAACTGGCAACACATAGTCTTGACACTTCTAAAAACCTTAGTGGTCTGTTAAAATTGTCTATTATGTAAACTGAAATTCAGAAGATTAAGATTCAATTTTACCCAGATAATGAGATGGACGACTAAGTTTTAAACATTTTGGCTTAAATATAATCAACAGATCACTTTACATACATGTGTTACATAATAAAAAATCTGCATAAATGTATGTATGTTTCTCGCATTGTGATAAAACAACGGTACCTAGAGCCAGCCAATGTTGAATAACGTACGTCTCCATCCGAATATGGTCATCTGGAAGCCCAAATTTGGAATTTGTTTTATTATCTATTTCACATTTTGTAAAGCATTTATGAGTTATTGATTAAGAAACTCAAGAATTTCAAAGAAACAATGGCAACATTGTGCGGAAAAAAAAACATTTTTTTTATCTCCAACGCGCGAGACTTTGTATCGCAAATTCTAAAGATATGTTCTTTTAAATATTTTGCGATAATGCTGTTGAATTGAATTTTATGGTTTAAGGGAGAAGACCATGATATTTAATAAATAAACATAACACACAAAACGTTAAAGAAACGCCCCTTTGGGCGTAATATAAAATCTGAAAGCTTTCAGATTTTTTTTAATAACACGAACTTAGGATTTATCCCAAAAGCAAAGAGCCAAATTGTCACGTATTGAAACAGAAGTCAAAGTTCATTTTCCTATTACCATTCTCCAGGAAGTTATTTTTTTTTTCAAATTATTCTTCAGTGGGATTACTTTGTTTGTGAAATTAGGCTGTAAGCCTAGCCTTGAAGCATTTTTGATACACCAAAGAATAAAACAAAAACAAAGATATCATCTTAAACCTGCAAAGGTTATGCTTTCCATTCATAAAACAATATTATCCTTACATCCCCACTTAGTTAAAAAAGAATAACATATCAAATATCAAGTATTATAATTTAATACAAAGCTGCACTTGCCTTTGAATATTTAGCTCAGCGGAACTGAAAAAAAATCAAGGTTAATTTCTTAATCAGCTTTTTTTCCGCCAATACATACCAACACGTTTCAAACATATGTTTATACATTAGAATCAGTCATCAAACAAAAAATATCTGAGACTTTGACAGACAAGGAAAAAAATCGTACGAAGAGAAAAAAAATTAATAAACAGAGTTGGGGGTCTGTCCACGCCCTAAAATGCGAGGTGACAAAGTGTGTGGCCGTTCATTAGGCTTGAAAGAAATGAAATTTATCATAATATTTAAAAAATGCCTAACTTTATTTATTTCCTTTTATAGTAGCAGATTAATAATTGTTTCACTTAATAACTCTGCTTTAGATGCTCTTAAATTAAAAGTATTTTTGAATTTCGTCTTATGCCCAGAAATAAAATGCCCAGTCTTTTTCAAGCTACAAACCTAAATTCAGATTTCTACAAACAAACTTGCTGCATGATCATTTTTATGGTTTTCTCGTGTGTAAAATTATTACGACCCAGTTTCGCTTGGAGGGTTTCTACGAAAGTATCTTTCCTTTTAAGCAGAGATCCCGCATTACTTTTGCCATAATCAACTAAACGAAAGAAGTTACAAGCTGAAAATTGCTTTAAAGCAAGTCATATTATGTTGTAAAATACATTCTTTTAACAGATTGTTTGCACTATTTGCGATTGTCCTTTCTTTCATAAATTGAAGGAATTCTACGGTTCCATGCTACCTAAACTCTCAAGTCAAACGGGACTTCTAAGCTTTGATTCAGCCTTCATTCTTTAACAAAGCAATTGCGACTTGCTAAATTTTCTCAACAAATGACTCGCCTTTTTTTCCTATACCTGCTTTCCTCTCCCTATCAAAATTTATTTTAATACCGCATTGGCCAGTTATCTTATCCGATTGATCCGATTGAAGTGTTGATTATTAACCGTATTCTGCCCGACCTCTTTACCTCTTCCGTTGAACCTTCCATTACATTTTCCGGCATATTTATTGCCGTAACTAACGCTAAATATATCACCATATTAAAACGAAATTAGACTTTTAGACATTTCATTCTTCAGCTTTGGTTCAAATAATTCTTCCAACGTATCGAAATTCAGCAATATTTAGCAATCTCGTCATGGCCTAGGTTCGTTACCACATCGTTAGGCCTAGGTTCGGATATCGGAAAAGGTATGCGTGTACATAGTAGACCAGCGAAATTGAGGCACTTAAAATGCTGATTTGGTCAAAAGGAAGCAGACTGAGAGACAATTAGATCCACGCTTCGAAGAATTTATCATCAAGAATTAGCGTGTTATGCTGTTGTGAGGTGGGACTACGTCTGTACACTCACTGGTGAAATTCTGTCTCGTCCACTTTTTTCTGTGCCGTGTTACTTCGTTAACCGTCCTCCGGCCACGCAGTAAATTTACTTCATTTCGTCACCTACCACAGAATATTCTGACTCCAACCAGCCAGTAAAATATCTCGCTTTCCAACTCCTCTAACAAACCGTTTCGATACCTTTGAAAGAACAGAGGAAATTCCCTTTAAAAGCGGAAGCAGCTGCCATTGCCTGTTTCTCGACTGGGCGAAAAAAAAATTTAAGCCTTTCTAGATGACTTACTACTGAGCTCCTACTACCAAAAACTGACGGTTGCGTTCACCGAAGCTCGCGCGACATCTAAGAGATACCCATTTGGGCTTGCTGGCACATTTCCAGATTGCAGCCTTGCCGGAGTTAAAAACTAAAGCTGGCAGTATCAACAGGTGTCCCCAGTTATGCACATCATGTTCCATTGTACCTCCATGCTGCTTTATAACTCATATAACTGTAAAGACGACTTATGGTCCCTTCGTAAGTACAGAATAAGGAACTCATATGAAGGATTAAAATATACCTTATTACTTACTTATCAGCCTGACGTTTCCACAAGTCACAAGTTATTCAATAACATTAAAGTAAAAGCCGTTTCTTGGAGGAAACCTTGAATAAATGTTCTAGTAAAATTAAAACATATCTGTCAGCTAAAACGAGAGTATCAGCTCTCATATTTTCGCAAAGCAATTACGGCTACCAAAGTTAAAGCCGATTTAAGCAAACGGAATCAGCAGCAGGAAGTTGTCGCAAAGTAATCGGTCAGCGACAGCTACCAAAAGCTCTCTCCCGAATTGTGTGCTAATAGTGAGAGCTGACGAAATTAGAAGAGAAAGTAAACGGAATTTGAAAAGTGATACAGACGTTCAAAGCCATTCGAAGCAAAATAACGTTAAATATTGTAACGCCTTTGCGTTGCTAGGCTACCAACACAATACCAATAACAAATGTATAGAAATCTCGCGCATAAAATATTCGTACTTGAAGATGCACGAGATGTTAATGTTAATGGAACACTTTGAAATCGTTGAGTTTGTTAATCAAAAATTGGTTAAAATTTTACAAAATATGAAATATATAATAAAATAATTTCTAAATTCCAAACTTTGGTTTCCAGTTGGTCATATTCGAGTCGAGGACTACGTTATTCAAAATTTTATGTCTCTAAGTATTGTTGTTTTTTCATAATGGGAGAAATATACATACATTCATGCAGGGCTCTAATATTTGGTGGCAACAATTTTAAAATTGACTCAGACTTTTATAGTGAACCAACGCAAAATGCCAAAAATTAATATCCTTTCTGGGCTAACGCCCATATGGGCTAAAAAAAACCTGCTACGTGATCAACCCTTTTATGAAGTAATGTCTGCTTTTTTTTTTCAGGTTGTTGGGTTAATAATTTTTGTTCAGATCCTGAGTTTCAGTACATACTTTTGCAATACGAATTCTTTGTTAAATACCATTGATGCTCATTATAACTACATCTCAAGTCATATATAAAAAGGTCGTTATAACGAATGATGTCTAAAACGAAAATGGTATTATTATACTCTCTGGGAATCTTCTGTTCCGTTCTTTGTAATGGAATGATCGCCATAGCGAGGATCGATTGCATTACCAACCAATCACCGAAGAAAGTCATACATGGATTAGAAATTTCCATAAGCGTGAGAAATTTTATCCGAAATATGCAAATAATTTGTTGGTTACGAGTTGGTGACTGTGCCAAAAAATTCATGAACTATCCGACTTAAGAGCGGTAGCAGGGTGAAAGCCTGTTTGTAAGAAAACTGACTAAAATTTACATTACTAGTCGGGAAAACCAAGAAACGACTACTCAGTTTGTCCGTTAGCCAAATATTGTAGGGTACATAATATCAGGAAAACTCGCCAAAATGTCAAAAGAAACATTTTCAACTTTTACAGTACTCTTAATCACAGGTGACTAAAAATTAAACTATTCAACAACTGTAAAAGAGTTATATAAAACGCAGATAATAATCCTCGAGTGAAAAGTTAAATATAACTGCTGTTACATTGGCTGAGATGAGTAAATTGCTTAAGTTGGGACGGAATTTTCAGTTTAAATATTAGCTACTTCATAAATCACATAATGTAATGCCCATATTTGTAACCGTTGTATTAGAATTTCAACTCGAAGATGCCAATGGAAAAGTAGGAAAAGCAATTCTTTGCACCTTTTAATACATTTAATTGAAAAAATGTAATTTAAAAATCTCTCTTATCGATTGGCTAATTTTAGTGGGGTGTTTTTTTTTTCATCCTATTCCATTTTATCAGCTGAAGTAGCTCTTTCAATTGAGTCTGTAAATAAAATGGCTAAGTCATACTTTCATTTTTCTTTTTCGTTTTTCTTTCTGTTGCAACTGAAATACGAAGCAGCATTGTTCAGACGCCCTGTCAATAGCCATAAGTTTGAGCATTGTCTTTGTGAAAAATGGCATTTCGCCTCTTCAGGAAAGCAGGGCGTTTCTTTCCAAAGACTCTGAAGACAGGGTAGTAATTTAGACGTTCGTTCACAGTATGTATCAGAATTAATTGCCTGTTTGGGTTTCATCAATCCATAAAATGCTATACACCCTTAAAGTCCCACAACTAACATAGTATACCTTTTCTTATTATAAGTAATATTTTTTAAAGACATCGAAAGAATCATTTTCAAGGTGTTTACTGTTTTCTGTTCGAGGATTGCTGTTCTAACAAAAAAGAAATGTGTTGCCATTGAAGTGAAATGTAAGCCTTCAGCCAATTAAATAAATTAACAGCTACAGCTCACAAAACTAAGCTTTTTTACTTCCATGTACAAAGTAAAAGAAGTATTTTAAACGAGAGAAGGTTCGGGTATCAATTTCAACGAAAATACCCATTTTGATAGTTCTCGAATCCATTTAAACAAGTTTTTGCGTGAGATCTGTACGTACAGACAAAAAAAGTACGCTTTCTTACAAAATGGATTTTAAAATAGATTTAAAATCAACTCAGAAGGAGTTTCTCCGAGACGTCAGTACGCACGTATTTATGTATCACACATAACTCAAAAAGATTAGCCGTAGAGCTTTAAAGAGACTGCTGTACCATCTAGTTGTGCATCTCCTTTTTTTATTGCAAATGGCCACATCAAACGTATATATATATATGTATATATACACCAGTTACCCGGCTCGATGAGCTGTTTTTTTATTCTTATATGTTGGTAAAATGTGCATTTTTTGCTTTAGAAATGATTTAATTACATTATTCTTATGTTCCGGTTAAGGTTTTTATGTCTTTAGTTAATGTGCATGCATTAGTTGCAGACTTTTCTAACAATTTAACATTTTAAGTTACACTAGGCCTAACGTGGCAGTTATTTGTTTACATTTGAAATTCTTAGTAATATAGTGAATAAAGTCAGTTGGTACACCAGCTTCAGTGTCTTTCTTCTGCGTGGGACCAAGTGTTACCTTTAAATTTTTGCACACCGAAAATTTGTCTTTCTGCATATTTCCCGAATTGTTTGTTTTGGGGTAGAAACGCTAATTATAAAAATTGTTTCTTCAGTTGTTTTAACTGTATTTGGCGTTTTGGATTTTTCTGTATTTTACAATTTTTACTGAAAATGCTTTGAATTTGTGTGTGATTTTGTTTTTCCGTGAAGACGGAAGTGAATGGATTGAATGAGAAATGTATCTTTAATGAAATTCGAGGAACTAAGTTGAAATGAAGTACAGCAAGCTAGTATACATAATTTAATAGATCGTACAAGGAAATCATGTGATGTCCCCATTAGATTTTTTTGTTATTTAGCAAGTGCACAAGTCTCCACGTAGCATTAAATTTAGAGGAAAAACATCACAAAAAATTTCTTTCTCTAACATTTGAATTTGCCATTTTGGACATCTTATTTACACATGTCTGTTATTCTCTCTAAAATTTTAAAATCTCATTAACTGTAGTTTAACATTTGATAAAGATTTTCATAACATATAAACATACAGACTTTCCCTCCTTTGGTATCATAACTATAAAAACATGTTATTTCGCTCTTAATAGCTTTCGCTAAATAAGATGCCATTTCATATTTCAGAAAAGTTTCTATATGTAACTGAAACTATTATTGTTTTTTAAGTAAATTAACTAATGCTGCAATGGCAGTTTAAAAAATTTTCATATCTATCATTACTGTTCCCATTTTACAATGAGCTGTGTCATTTTGATCTGAAATGCTTTTTAATATAATGAAGTGAAATTAAAGATACATGGTTCAGTTTTCGAAAACATAAAGAGGTTCATTTTTTAAAGCTTTACAGCAGCAGATTCCTTTCAGCATCACAGAATTGAAGAAACTGAGAACAAATGCTTTTTTCTTCATCCAAACGAAATATGGAAAAATGAATTCTGTTGCATGTGAATATGTATAAGACCAACTACGAATGAAATTGAGTTTTGAAAATATGTTATAAACAATACAAAATTTCATCATAAATCAACAGCACTGTGAAATACCTTTTGGAACAAGGCCAAGATATTTGTGAACAGTAATTATTACAAAGTAGATAATCTTTATTTTAGTGTAGGTTCTCTTATAAATAATAACTGCAAGAAAACATGTTGGAAACGTAGCACAGAGCTTGTGTAGGATATTTCACTGAATTAGTTGTATATAAGGATACTCCTCTAAGGGTCCACCTCGGCGTGGTGGTGGGGTGGCAACGTCCTCCGAAGAGAGGGCGGCTAACGGGTCCGCCACCGAGGAATGGTTGGCTTCAAAATATGGGAGCTTGAGCAGTCTTGGTGGTACACCACTATCTCTCACAAAGCAGTGCCTGGTAGTGAGTGCTCCGGTTGGGCAGGCGATGTTCGTAATGAGATCGTGAAGTCAGATCAGGTTGGGGTGAGAGCCACATCCCGGTGATAGCTCTTCAGAGAGGTGAGGAGCGGTAACAATTCTATGTGTATAAGGACAGCAACCATATCAGTACATGATGAAGTCCTATCGTCTCTATGCTTATTCTGTCCTGTATTTAAAGAAGTAAGAAAAGATTCCTGCTAGAAGAAAAAAGAATTGTGTAATTTTGTTTTTTATACAAATTTTAAAAAATTATACTTCTTAAGCAGAATAAATAAAGTTAAAAGGCCTGCAGGACTAGGCCAGACAATCTTGGGTTCTTAATTATGTCTAGGGTCGTATTCCGGATAAAAACCTTTAGACGTTTTCAGTAAAAGGGGATAAAAATCTGTGAAGTTATTGTTTTATAGATGGAGGGGAGAAAATACACGAAAATTTAGCAATGTTTTCACTGAGATACTTACATTTTAGAAGGAATTCAGGTACCTTCTGAGATTTTATTGCGTAATTTCATTAAAACATCCTGGCATGGTCTATTTTTTCTAATAACACTATCTACTTATTTAAGAACGTAGTCTTTTTGCTGATCTAAAAGTCGATAAATGGCGGCATTACGTTTGATTAAGATTTTTGTAGCATTTAAACACAACGATTTTGCATGTTTTGCCTCAAAAATTCTGAATATTCTGTGAACATTTTTTATCAATTCTATTGCTTTAATTTTTTCGTTACAATTTTTTCAGTTACTCCATTAACTCAAAAATTTCAAGACCTTTCTTAAAATTGAAATTCAGTTTTGCATAGTGTCTTAGAAAATGCTATTTAAAATTGCGATAATCGATAATAAATATAAACAAATGCATTCTAAAAAACTGAGTGATGGCTATGACGAAAACGTTGATATGGACTGGTTTCAGATACACATTGTGCTTTTAGAATATGAATACATAAAACGTATTTTGATGGAATGCTTCTTAACATGAATAACCGAATTTTAATACGTAGCTATTTATTTACAACTCCAGGAGCTGTCTCTTGCTTTTCTTTAAGTTTAAATGTGTTCTGATGCTCCTAATACTCTCAAACCATTAGTTATTTGTGCTAGTAATATCTTTCGAACATCAGAGGATGTTTTGAAAGTATGGGCAAGATTTATTCCATCCGCAGAACTTTCAAGAACCTGTGACTAGAGGTTTAAAAGCACATGTGGCATGAAACCATTTAGCGGAATGATAAAGATACATCTGATAGTGCATTTACGTTAAAATAGGTGGCATCTTTCTCATACTTCGTATCAATACCAACGGCAATCAAGAACCGCCATTTTACAGAAGGATTTCCGCTGTACTAAACGGCTGCTGCAAAGTAACCTGATTAACTTTCAGACTCTTGTTACCTTAGGTGATAAACTTAAACTTCGGTATCACTTCATATCAACGTTAGACATCAGCAATTAAAATTGTTCTCGAAAGATAACGAAAAAATGAAAATGAATCAACTGGAGGAAAAAACTAAAAGAATACTATGACTTTCACTGCAGACCTTAATCATGGAACAGCTCAACTTAACACCTGCGGCCATTTCGTTCTAGGCAAGACAGAGTTGAGAGGGCAACGGCCTTCTAACCTTGCAATTTTATTTTCGTTTCGATTTCGTCAAGTTCTTTTTCAAAACCGTAAACACTACAAAAGCAAATTAAAAAAGCTAAGGCTCGCTATGTGAGGGGACTAATGTGCAAGTGCAGATAGGTAGGTATTCCTCATTCCGCCGCAGGATACGCACAAATTTTACGCTAAGGAATGCCTTATCAATTATGTTAATTATCAAGTTCTTAGAACAGAAGCTACGATGACGCGGATTGGTTCGTTAAAATCATTTCTTTGCTTTTTCGGTGAGCTGTTATTACTTTTTTCTTGGTGTTATTACCTTCTCGAAAGCAGTGGTTCGACTAGTACGACATTTTCGAACGTGCTATTAAGGGTACCCTGTAAAAGGGGTCAAAAACCGACAGTCATGCTGGAGGTCTTAAAGAAATCAGCGCAGCTGCATCACACTCAATAACGAGATGAAAACTAAGTTCTTTGTAACTTTCGTTATTACCCGTTTAACCTCGATGACAGATATATTTCAAGTAAACATTTTTCATTCGTATTACAGATTTATTACCGTCATCACGTAAATGCAAATGATTATTAATTGGTAGAAATATGATATAAGTAATATCTGCCACTGATTTTAATTGAGAAGTTAATAATTTTTATCACTAACTAGAATCCGCTAATTTCAATCTGTACACCATGTCCACAAAAACATTACCCAACCTTTATTTTCCGAACCTTTGATCGTAGGCATATACTTCTAGATTACAAAAGGACTTTAAATGCGGTAAATTAAGTTATCATCATGTTTTGGAATATATAAAGTTAAAAATGCAGTTTTATAAGAATTACGAAATGTTTAATTTATTCATTCCTCCCATCTCTATACTTATGTTTATTAAAATTTCATATTCATTATATAAAATAAAATGCTAAAAGTATGACTCTCGTATGACAAAATTTAGCCGAGATGATATTTAATATTAAAGCAGGAAAGAGCATGCAGAGGCCGGAACACAAATTTCGAAATGTAATGTTTAAACGTATACGCAATTAAAAATATAATATCAGTTTTGGAAAAGGTTTCTGATCTTAATGGATTAACTGACGATCATTTCCTTACAGATTCTTTCGTATCGATAATATATAATATTTTTCCAAAAAGAGATCTTTCTGATTACAGAGTCTCCCAGAATTCATATTCTAAAAACGGACTTCGGTTTTATAACATAATCAACTTGGGATATTGTTTCCATAAATTAATAATAAAAATATTTCTAGCTTAATGAATTATTGTATGATTATTAGATTATGACTCTAAATTAACAAAACTGCATAAGAAGATAATATAATGTATTTTTAACATTTGAAAATTCATAAATTACTAGTGTGAAAATTCTTTCGGAATACCATATGCAGATTATAAATTATAGAATGCGTTATACTAATTAAACAATAAGCTTTGGTAAGGACCCATGTGGGCCCAGTTTATACAGGAGTCTCGTTTTTCTGTGGATAGCTGTTTCAGCTATTCAAATTTACGATTAGAATAATCGAGTTACGAATCTAGCACCGATGACCGAACTCCCACCATGTTCCACTCACGGCAGAAACAGTCTCTATCATACGCTTGAGGTGGTATTCGCCAGACGTAGACTTGTCCCGAAATCGGCAGTAGTATGAAGCAAGACTCATCTGACCAAATGACAGTCTTCCATTGCTCTACAGTCCAGATTTGATGAATTTGGCACCATTTCTCCTCTTACAGGCATTTAATACCTGCTTTTGGAGCTCCCTTCGTATTGCTTTATTGCTGACAGGATTTTTCGAGTGCGACATTCTATTCAGCAATCACTTTTGCTTCTGTAGTCCTCTTAATTTCCATCACAATTCTCATCAAAGATTATCTGTCATGATCATTCAACACACGTTTTCGTCCGCGCTGTTATTTAGAAAATGCGGTTTCCCGGTTTACTGTGCCACATGAAACACCAAACACTTCAGTTACTTTGCTTATAGAAGCACCCACCATCCGACCACAATTCGTCCACGTAGCAATTCATTTAGCTTCGATATGATGCACTCACAACTTCACAGAACAACGTCTCGATAAAGAATGGCACTTGCAAAGTATTGAGGATTTGTACAGATGCGTTAGTGAGCAAACGCATCAACGCCAGTTACAGTTTTTGCAAGAACAAACAGTTCAGTTCAAACATGTGTTTCCATACTTTTGTCCAACGCCTCTATATGGCTAGCACTAGCCATTACAGGAGTTAGCTACAACTAACTACCAGAAACGGTGGTCACTTTTATTATACAGGCACCTAACAGGGGAAGCACTGTTGCTCCTGTGAAGGGACAGACAATTTACATCCATGCCTTCTCCGGGATTCGAACGCGGGACCTTCGGTACAGAAGTCAGAGTCTCTAACAACATTCCTACCTGGATTGGCGAAAAACTTGAATTATAGAAAATTTAGTCTTACATTTTGGCCGTCGTGAAAACAAGTCATCACAAATCAAACCGTCTATAAGTTGGGAATTACCTGCAGTAAATACCACTCAATCAAATTAGATAAAATATTTCATGAAATGACATAAAAAATTACTTTTTAAATTTAAAAATATTAAAACAAACAATGCATTTCACTTTTCTTTACGTTCCGTTTCCCTGGTTTTGGTTTATTATAAGTTTTATACAAAATAAGCTTTTATATTTTAAAGTAGGGGTTTGTTTCTTCATCTAGAACACTGGGATAAAAAAAAATTAATTGATTTTTTTACTAATTTCATTACAAATTTTAATTAATTAAATGACAAAGGTAAAGCTAAAACAAAGCAATTGATAGATTGATCAATTTAAAAGTCACATACTGGCCCCGCCTATGGTCATAAAAAGATCTTATTGACATAATATCATGAACTTCAAATACACTGGTGTGCAAAAATTAAGGACGAAGACGAAAAATTAGCATATCAGCTGAACAAAGAGGCAGAGCGGACAGAAAGACCAATCAGGA
>KK115046.1:112676-125435 GCA_000611955.2 Stegodyphus mimosarum | reverse complement strand
TCTTTACAACTGTTAATAGTTAAAAAGAACCGATGGATAGATGAGCATCTTCAACATGAGACGAAGATCTGAGTCTCTTCAACCTGAGTCTCTTGTAACTTTTTCTTTAAGTCTACAGACCTAATCAGAATCGAACAGAAGAAAGAAACAAAGGCTTTTATAATGACTCACGTATAAACATACTATACATTTTTATTTATACATAGAAGAAAAATTTAATAAATAAGATAGAGAGACTACGTGTCGTTGTTTGTTCTCAAGTTTTGTTCCACTGCTAAAACGTTCTCTGAAAACGTAGAAAGTTTTCATAATTTGTTTATTTTTGTTTAACTTAAAGTAAGTAATCTAATGATTAAATGTACGTTATAATTATTTGAAGTAAATGTAAGTCTACAAACGTAATACTTAGCGTACAAAGTGCAACCAACAAAAGTGTCTTGCAAGTAGCAAACTTTAGATTTCAAGTAGGAAATAAACATAAAATCATTTTTTCTTTGTGAGATCATTATTATTGTTTATATATATTTTCATAAAATTTAGTAAGCGAAATTTAAATTTTAATGAAAGTATTTTTTATTTTGTTAATAAAAATACCGTTAAAAAAATCTGGTCCGTCAACTGTTTTTAGGTCGTTCATTCGTCCCCTATGCAATTTGAGTTTGAGATCACTGACATAGCAATAAAACATTTTCTGTTCTTACTCATAAAATATGCACACTAGTTTAACTAATTAAACAGAATCTCACACTAGTTTAAACTTTTAGACTGCATTTCCTTCAACGGCTTTAAAGTATATCATGCAGCGTCATTTATCATTCACAATGATAAAATTTATATTATTATTTTTAGCTATGGGTATTTAGCTCTTTCCTTGCGAAAAGCCTTTCTCTAACCATTTGCTGAAGCAAGAGCTATGGTTTATTTGATTATGGCATTATACTCGAGGATTTTTTTTCTAAAGGGAGGGGTGCCTTCGTGGGGGACTTTATAAGAGAAACTGGCTTGTGTATGCGTTGTACATGGGGAAGAACACTAAAACGCTCATGCAACCAGCTCGTTTGCCAGGATTCGAAATCCGAACAGCACTACTAGTTTTCAGTGATTTTAGCACTCGGCTGCTTGCCGGCCTGTTGAAGTTTGTAAGAAGGGAAAGTAGGTATTACGTATATTTTAGGCATAATACAAAACAATCCTTACACTTTTCAATGCATAGGAATGATTTGCCATGATGTCATAAGTGATCTTCATTCAGCTATCTAGCTTTAGAGACAAAAGTAATGATAATAAGACAGAAATAACAGTGAAAATATTTTGAAATGTAATGCACCTGAAGTCAAAGCTGGTACTTAAAAAAAGATATGTATTTCAAGTATACGTGTGTTACGAGAAAATGTATTTGTTTTAGATAAATTTGCCGAACAGCATTTTTATTTTCTTCATCGACGGAGATGTGTGACGTAACCGCAGCAAAACATCCTGCTGCAACCCTTTTCATCTTAAAGTCAGCATATGCTAAACCTTGTAGTTTAAATCGTGAGTTTGTATTTAAATCCAGCAAAATTTCTGTATAACCAAATATACTGAATTTTGTTGCATCAAATGCAACAACAAACATGACGAAGACAATAAATGCAACAAGAAAGATGACACTTTCGTACAGAATGAATTTAATCGTACACATATGGTAAGATGTTGTTATTATAAACCTGTTATTGCCCCCTTGTTATGTAATATTTCTTTTTAATGTATTTAAAATACTTATATATTTGCATTAAGTGTTTACTGTTCTGAGATTATGAATAAATCTAAATCAAACACACCAATGTATATGTAATTAACGCGACAATGTGTATGTAAGTATCAAGTATCAATAGTAAATGGATTTGTAATTCATACGTACAAGTCTTAACTCTGATTCCATTTTTTTCTGTAAATAGAAAATCCTATATAATTTATCCATAGGAGAATATGGTTCAATTACGTATGTTTGTTTGCATTTCCTCTTTCAGTCATTTATCTGTCTACATTTCATTTGAAACTAACTAAAATTTTCTTTAAAAGCGAAATTAACTGACCTGAAGAAGTTCCTGTCTTACTTGTTGCCAGAAAACGTGCAAAAGGCTAAAGATTTTGATGAAATTTTCATAGTTGAAGCAGTTTTTGCTACTTATTTCGTTTTATATAATACTTGTGGATAGATATCTTTACTATATTTAACCAATATTATTACTCCCAATGCTCTTTCACTCAACCATTCTGTTTCTTCTCCGATTATTAGAATGAAAATGCTCTTCCTCCACCTTGCAATCTTTGATGCAATTCAAAGCACGTTCTCTTCGAAACTCTGCTTATTTGCATATTTTAATCGGCTCCAATTCGCTAACAAATGCCTTTGTTAGGCACTAATGCCTTTAATGTTGCCATTCTGGATTAGACAATTTACACAGCAGCCGACTAATCTAGATCTATGGGGGACTCTTTAGTCTTGGTCCCTGTTATGCGCTTCTGTAACCTTCTTCATTTCACATCATTTTATATTTAAACTAATTTTTCTATCAGTTTACAAACATATTTTTGGGAGTTCCAAATTCCAGAAATCGCATCCGCATTTTCATAGATATTATCTAACAAAATGTTTCATAGATACTATCCAAAATATCTAAAATATTACGAATTTCAAATCCGTTAAGTACAGAGATTATGTCAATGACTGATTTTGGGAACTATATCTTGAAACGTGTACCTGAATTTTCTTATTCTTCCTTACAGTGTTTTTACCCTGAACTTTTAAAGGATGAAACGTAAAAAGCTTTCAATCAAGAAAGATTTTACCCTGTATTTGTCGTTATTAACAGCAAAATTATTAACATGATTTGTTCCGATAATTTTATGATATAACTGGTATCATAATTCTAAGAATTTCTACTGAACGTATTGCAATTATGATAATCTCTTAAGAACTCAAATTTACATTTCTACACTTTAGTACACGAAAAGATAATTCAATCTCCCCTGGGTGGTTTTTCTTTTCTTTTTTACCCATTTTTTCCTTTTTATATATGTGTGCATGCGTGTATACGTGCACGTAGTTAACATAGCTAGTTTTAATGTGTGAAATCCCCAATTCGAATCCCTGCAACAGTTAATTTTTCCCATTTTTGTTGTGTAGAATTACTGTGTATTAATTTACAGTTCATAGTGAATACATTAATTTTCAAAGAACAGTGAATTTACAATGTTAATATTAGATAATTAATTTTTAATGTATTATTATTTAAACTAGCCGCTGAGATTTTTCGCTTGAAATTCAGGGTTTTTTTCGTGGCTTAAAGTGTTAAGGAAATTTCTTGCTTGCTCGAAAGTGTATGTGGATCTCTGAAAAAGAACGTTCTGTCTGACGAGTTTGCGAATGTCTTAAGGACGATCATTTCTTCTGTTATTCTTGAAGGCGGTGTAGTTTGGCCTGCGACATGGGCAATTTCCATTGAGAGAATTAGTTCTGAATATCGTCAGCTAGGATGCAGCTAAAGTACGGAAAGGACGATCATTTCTATTACCGTATTACCCTGTTAGTCTTGACGACTGAAGGATGAGCTCAAGAGTTGTTGTTGTTGTTTTGTTCAGGACAATATTTGAAGAGATCTGGAAACCACTGTGCTCATTGGGCGACGACCTTCAATCTCATTTATGACCTTTTGGGTTCTGAAATCTGTGAGTGATTTATTTTCTTTTGTTAGTGTCTTTAACCGTCTGACAGGCCAGGGGTTTCACTAAGAAAGGCACAAATTTCCCAAATATACTGTAAGAAAAAATCATTTTCTTGATTTGAATGTAAAAATTCTCAGTTAGAAGGTTTTTAATACTTAATTTTTAGGTTTGTGGAATGTAAATTTCTAAGTAATGAGCAGTACTTTTAAAGTTAGTTGAAAATCAGATATGTTACTGGTTACTTTATAAGGTATTTATAAAGTATTAGCATGCCTGCGCGGTGTAAAGGTCAGCACACTCGGCGCGTATTCGAGAGATCCGAGGTTCGAGGTCCCAGCGAGGGCATTGTTCCTTTTTCATTTATCCTGCTTCTGAATAACCTAAAGGTTCTACAGTGGAGCCCGAACTAATTGGTGGTCGATGATGATTCTCTACCACCAGGATTTGGTGATGGAGTCTCCTAATCCCCAGTGGCCCTTTAAAAGAGGAAATATATAAGGTGTTTCTCCCGCCATCTTAGCATGCCTTCTTGATGGAGTGGTCAGCACTCTCGGCAAGTATTTGAGAGGTGCGTGGTTCGAGTCCCAGAGGGCATTGCTCATTTTTCAACCATGCTTCCAAAAATACCTAATGTCACTAAAGTGGCGCCGCAACTAAAAACGGTGGTGAATGATGATTTTCCACCACCAGGATGTGGCGATTTGGTACCCTAATCCCCAGCTGCGCTTTAAAAGGGGGAGTATATAAGGTATTTATCGGCTCTTCAAAGCATGTATTCGTGGTGTCATGGTCAGCACACTCGGCGCGTATTCGAGAGGTCCGAAGTTCGAGTCCCGGCGAAAGCATTGCTCGTTTTTTATGTACTATTGCTTCCAAAAATCCTAATACTCTACGGCTTAGTTAATAATTGAGAATGTGAATTTTAAAATGTTTAACTGATATAACTTAAATTAAATTAATACATGAAGAAAAATCTTAATGTTTCATAGTACAAAAAATATCACAGATTTTATGTGCAATTTTTCGGCCTGTTGATGGAGAAACTCAGTTTTCTTCGAGGTTTATACGAGTGTTTCAGTCAGTCAGTTTTGAGTTTTGATAGTTTCATAAAGAGATCGGGGGCGTTTACCCTGCTGCGGGTTTCCCTGCGCTTTCCTCCGAGGCTCCTCGTAGTTAAAGGCCTTTATACAGCCAGTCATTCCGGTCGTAGGAAGAGGAATCCATCCTTGTGTTGTCGCTTAGATCAAGTTCTCATCAAAGCCTTAATTTCTGCTCATGTCCTTGTTCCAATTAATTATTCCATTTCAACACTACAAGCAGTCCTCGTCGAAGTATGTTCCTGAAGAACTGACTTATTCCTAATCCGGCAGTTAGTATGCAGATTGAACTTCACCCTTTGAGTGATAACTTATCTCCTTTTTTTCCAGACTTTCGGTTACGGTTTCTCCATTCATCTACTTTCCGTTACTTCAAAATGGTTGCTATCTCGGGCTTTTTACTTGATGCTTTTCTGCAAGACTTTAATCATTTTCTATTATATGTGAATTGGCGAAGGACTAATTCAAGAGCTGTAAAATGGGATCTTCCGATGATGTTGCCGGTATGTAGGATTCCGAAAGTCTAACTGTAAGTTACCTTACTGTAAGTTATTTCTAATTTAATAATAGTAAAAATGAATTGTGCCATTAAGAGACTTTAAAATTAGTGTATGACGCTTGGAAAAAAAGTATAGTATGGAATATTATTTATTTTTGGATTTTAGGATAGTCTGTCCAGCTATTTGAATTTATGTAAACGTATTTGATTTGTAAATTTTATGTTTCATTTGCTTGTTTTGAGTTATTTTAATTGGTGATCTTTCCAGTCACTTCATTCTTTTGAACCGCAAGACTTTTAGGAGTCTTGGAGACTTAACTTGGGCTATTGTTAACATTTTTAAAGGTTTCACAACAAACCCTTTTAATTTAATGAACTAACCACTTATTATTTGAATGATTTTATTATAAATTCAAATCATTATTATTAAGTGCCACGAATGTAATTAAACTCTTTGATTTTACTATTTATGCGGAATTGATTGGTTGTTGTATGAATATTTCTTCCCTGGTTTTTGAGAGTTTGTGAATTGATGAAACTGATCTTTGTTGCTATTGTGTTAATTATAGAACTGATGAATATGTGTCTCTGTGAATTGAAGTTATTAGTTTGAGAGATAGTATTCGGTTTGCCCAAGCACACGCGAAGACTTGTTCCTCTTTATTTTTCAGATTAAATTTTATTAAGTGAGAATTTGCATTTGATAGAGATAATTTATTCTAAGAATAGTTTATTAATGTAAATTACGTTAGATCAATCACCCAGTTCCTCCACAATACAGTTGAGATTCAAAGATACAGATAACTGATTTTACTTCCACTTCTATTTTTTTTAATCCTGCACCAATGAACGTTCAGTCAGTCAGCAGTTTAACGAATTTTAGGAACCATCAAATTTCACCTACGTAACATTTCCTGCATTAGAAGAGAGTATAATCCTTGAAATAGTACCCAAAAAAATTGTATAGAAAATGGTAAGTCCTCGCAACCAGCATTTGATCGTATGAGTTTCTTTATTCTCCTCTCAAAAGCTTTTAAATGAAGATGGGTATAAGGGTTTATCACATTCTAACATGATTGCTCATGTTGTGTAACAGATTAGCACTTATAGGTGACAAAAAGGAAAATACGTGGTTCAAACTTTGAAGAGTAAAGGTTAATTTTATTTATTTACTGCACCAGACAAATCTTAATTCTTTAAACGTACACTGTGCAAAGGAAGGGTACGGTTTTATGTCTCCCGTTCTACTGGGCCGATTGACGAAATTCAACTTGCGTTTTTCATGCCTCGAAAGATAGATAGATACTTAGATATATATTATATTTATATATAGCATTGTTCTAATATAGGTGTTTTGACACGAAATCGGACTTTTCTGAAATTATATTCCGATGTTTTTTCCATATTTCGGTTCTACGACTCAAATTATGCCAAACTGCCAAGTTTTGTGAAAATCGCACGAGTAGATTTTAAAAAATTAGCTCTCAAAATTTTAGCTTCTCAGTGGTAATTGAATTTGATATTTATTTATTAACATCTCTTTTTGATTAAAATTACTTGGTTCTTTCTTTCAGAATTCGAAAACTGAGGCTTAATCCAAATATAATTCGCACATTTTTATGATTTATTTTTAAAATTTGTATTTTTAAATATTTTTATAAATTTTTTGAAAACATTTTTCTATTATAACCTATAAAATTTTTAGCATTATCATAAAGTAGATGTACTTCTAAGCATACTTAAAAGAATTAGATATTGTTATTTAAAATTTCTTAAGGAATACGGGAATTATTATTTTGGCGCGTTTTGAAATTTAGTTGTATTTAATATGAGCGCTAATAATGAAAATATGGTTTACGCACTTTGTGAAAATTATTTGAAAGAATGAACGATGAATTTTTTTTCCTCTCGTGTATCAATGGAAAAAAGGGAAAGTAATTAGATTATAATAAATTAAGGATTCCGCTAAGTTAATTATTCTTGCCGCAAACTAAAACAAAATGCTCTAACATAAATTTCTAAATTCCGTAAATTTATCACTAAAAATTACAAAATTTAATATCTAGTCATAATTTGAGTCATAGAATCGAAATTATGAAATCAATTATACGTTATTTAACGTCCAATTTTGTGTCCAGATACATATGTTAGAATAACACTAGATATAAATCTAATATATCGATATATCCTAAGTCGTGCTTTCGAGACATGCAAAACGCAATTTGAATTTCGTCAGTCGGCCCAATAGAACGGGAGATATAGAAATATACTTGTTTTTAGCAGTGTACTTGTAGAAGTAGGCGGATACTAGTTTTTCTCCATAAGTGGTACAAGTATAGTCTCACAACAACAAACTATATAGCTCCTCCCAAATTTTGACTGAGAACACTCCAGAGCATGGACCCCGAGAGTCTTCTCTTGCCACCACACCCCTTGGGATGACGTTTGGCTTACCAGTATTTCAAGTGTCTATTCTGCTCAAACACTATACACTAACAAACGCCCATGTTTCTCCGGGATTCAAGCCCGAACCTAACAATACCACAGCCAGCCTTGCTAACAATATATCAATCAGAGCAGTCCAACTGTTCTTTGTTTTTCCGTAATAATAAATAACACTTTTATCTTTAAAAATCCTCTTTTAATCCGACTTTCGAGAGTTAAACGCAGCAGTTTTTAAATCACAAATTATGATAAAAATTAATGATATTGATTCTATTTGGAAACTTGTTCTTTCCTTTCTGGTAGTTGCTTCTGTACAACTTGAGACCGATTGTTTGAAACATTTAAATTGAAATTTGAACGTTTAATTCCTGACATCTAATTAATTTAATACTGAAGTCTGTAAGCGTCAACAGCTTTAGTCGAATTGCTATATTTGTTCACAAACTAGAGGGTCTTTAAGCGTCTTTTATTTTGCATTCTTTTAAGGCAGGCCTTAAAATTATGACTGAAATAAAAAATTTAATTACTGATGTTTAGTTGTTTTGTAAATCTTTATTCATGTGCTGGCGATAACTCGACTTAATATTAGCACAGAAGACTGTTCGATAAAGGTCAGTTTATAACTTAGTTAATTTGTACTGAAACCTTTTTTTTTTTATTTTTACTTTAAAAATTTACTTTACATGAATATGTCTCTTTGTTTGTCAAAAATGCTTCACATCTATCATAAAATGAATCTCTCAAAAATTTGACTACACTTTGATAGATTGTAAATATACAAAATATCAAATGTGAAGAATAACCTTGAACGCAAATAAACATTAACAAAACCAGAAAAATTGTCAGATTTCTTTACGTATTGAAAGTTTTCATCTGAAAATGATCAGTCTATACCAACAATTCCTTTTCTTGTTTATTAAAACGTATGCAAACAATAAAAAATTAATGCTATAAAAATTATATTAATTAATAGGTCAGAAACTTAATTTACGTATTTTACGTAATTATGTTTTGTAATTTAATTATATCTAGTTCTTTAATTTAAAAAAAGCTATCATTTATCTGAATTTGAACATTTTTAACGAAGCACTACTTCGCTTTAAGCGAGTAACAAATCGATTTTTAGATAAATCGATTTAAAATAATCCGATTTAAACAACACGATTCCCCTTCATTACTTTTAATATCAATCGGTCTTTTATAATTGAAATTATGTTTTTGTCTTCTTCCAGAAAACATTTCAGGATTAAATTATAAAGAAACAAAACAAATAGCAATAAGTAGTTTGAAAGCAACGTCCAGATGAATAATGTCGTATGATATCGTGTGAAATAATGAACAAACCCTATGCATGGAACATATCTGTACCTATAGGAAAAAATTACAAAGAAGTACATTTTTACTGTTTTCAAGCGCAAAGTTATAAATATATAGCTTAGCTTTATCGTGTCTATATTGTAGATGTCATGAGCATCTGCTATTTTGCTTCCGTAACTGCTGAAATCTCGAAATTTCGACGTTAATTAAAACAGTCTCATATTTCTGTCACAACTTCAAGAACTGTATTGTTTCAAATGATGCCAAACGCGGAGGCAAATAGTTTATTTATTCTCACAGGGAATGTATTCACATAGTTATAGACTAATACATTAATTGATAAAATCATCATTAAATATGGAAACGAAGTATTGCAGACCCTATATTACACCTCATATCAATTTAATGCGATGTAATCCATTAGCTTTATAAAGTCATTAGGTTATTTTAAAGCAGATGGCTCCAGAAAATGTGCAGTGCATTCGCCGGGACTCAAAACTTGGACCTCTCGAATACGCATTGAGTAAGGATCTAATTACAGCAGGAAGGTATGAGGAAAAGAAGGAGAAAATACCTTATAGTTTATTTGCAAACATTAAAATTGTACAAACTCTGTAGCAGGCTTTCTTTCTTTCTTTTCGCCATCGACGGAACAGCTGGCCCACTGAGTTAAGTGCTTTTCAGCCTGTTGGATTATCAGGTACAGATGTAAAGATGAACAAATACATTACAAATTGTGGGATACGTTAAACGAGTTCTGGATTAATCATAAAATTAATAACTGGAAATAAAACAAGGAAAATAATAATAATAATAATAAGTAAGACGTTAAGTAAATTAATATATGTACAATGCGGGCTGCTGACGGCACGGTGTCCAAGAAAAGAAGTCACTCCAGGCTGTCAGCAATGCTTTTAGCAAAGGTAGGGTAGTCTCTAATGCGGCTGAGCGCATATTTATTCTTAATTGTATTCTTGAACCATGCCGGCGTATTGATGGCAGCTGGTCTTTTTTAATGTGAATTCGCTGTGTGCTGGCAATCAAACAGATAGTGATCTGGAGCACCAGTACTCCCACAAATACATTGGTCATTGTCTCTTAGGAAAAATCTGTAAATATACGACATACATATATGGGCCATGCCCTGTCAGATACTGTATGAAGTGCGAGAAGCTGCTATTTAAATTCTGGTTAACTTCTGGTTGGAAATCATACAGTCTTCTGCCTGTGGTGCTTGTCTCACAGTAGTTTTGCCACTGCTTCATTAGTTCACTCTGTAGCAGGCTACCCAACCAATACCCATTTCAGCGTTATTCTGATTGCATGACGTAACTGAGAAGTGGTCGCCTGGAGTCATCTCATTTTGTTTGCTGATTTATGATATCATCTTGACGGGCATGTATTAGAATTCTGCAGTGGAGTTATCAGGACTTAGTGTTCTGTGCATACTCTTTGCAAACATGGTGAATTACTTACAAGGTTCTTATCCTCAGAATCTAAGTCCTGAACTGGAACAGGGAGCGGAAGGTACGCTATGTTCTGATGTAACTGCTGGGCTGGAGAATAACTGCACGTGAAGGGATTTGAAATCCTCTTTTATTCACTCACTATTAAATACAAACTTCCCAATTCGGGAGAGATACAGAACGTAACAGACCACACTTTGGTCGAACTTAACAATCAAATAAATTTAAATAAATTAAAATATAACTTAAATTAAACTTTGCTTCGCAGAGCAATTCGCGGAAGTTGGCCTCTACCGAAAAGGGTGCGTAGCAAGATATACTAAATACTACCGCACTTTAATTTATTTTACAATGCAATCACGTAGTAAGCACTATGGCTTATAAATTTAAACTGCTAGCTGGTCAGGCGAACGTTGAGCAGCGTGACCGTGATCTGAGGCAAAGCTCTCACATACCGAGAGGTTTCTACCTCTGCTTAAATAGTGCATGGCTGAACTTCAAAAATTAGCATAAGCTAAAAACGCGCGCTTCTTCTGACAGGAAGTTGAAGCAGAGAGGAGATAGAAAAGATTTAAATTAAAATAAACTTGGTTAGTTTAACTAAAACCTTACAGAGTAAGCAAAGTGATGTTATGTTTTTCGTCTTTCTGTTTGGAGTAACATAATACAGGCAGATATGTTAGCCATAACACTTTAGGAAAATGCTTTCAGGAGAGATTCCTATGTGTTACGTGAATGTGAGCCAGTTTCCCTTAAAAATTATTATACAATGGTTTCTCTTCTCCACGTAAATATCTCTCGTATAGTTTGCCTTAGACAAATTATCACTATCTTAGTAGCCCTTGGGATCTTAAGATTAAGAACATGAACATGTAGATAAAACATAAAAAATCAGAATGCAACAGCGATGTATTGAGTAGCCAAACGTTTTGTCTTTTAATAATTAATGAGAACTTTTAACTTTTAGTTGCATCAGAATATCCACTAAGATACACACACATCCACATCCACATCAGAAAGAATATCCACATCCACATCAGAAATCCACATCAGAACACATCCACATAAGAATATCCACATCAGAAAATCCACTTCCATAAATTAAGGAAAAATCACAAAAATAGCAACAACAACTCCCTCAAAAATAAGCCAAATCGTTTAAAATTGTGAATATGTTGCCAAGTAAGAGTAGCTGAGTAAAACCATAGTATGCAAATTAGTGACGCTGCACTCGGAATGCGTCATCTGCGAGGAGCATAAAAATCCATGTTTGAGAGCAAGCCCACATATTTCACTGTGACAGTGACATCAGAAATCTGAAATAGCCAATTCGTAACAATGAAGCCAGGCATCATTTGCCTGCAGAACTACGATGGAGAGCCATTGGGAGACTAGAGGCAGGACAAAGTCAAACAGAAGTGTCCAGATAGCTAAATGTGAGTCCTTCTGTGATTCACAAACTTTGGAGGCAATTTCAAAACACAGATTCGGCACCTAGGAGGTTCAGCCAAGGATGGCCAACTGCTACGACAAGCGTCGATGACCGATATTTGATATAATGTGCACGAAGGAGTAGACCCGCTACTCCGATTCTTCTTAGATCTTCCCTTACTGCAGCCACCGG
This sequence comes from Stegodyphus mimosarum, assembly GCA_000611955.2. Classification (NCBI taxonomy): domain Eukaryota; kingdom Metazoa; phylum Arthropoda; class Arachnida; order Araneae; family Eresidae; genus Stegodyphus; species Stegodyphus mimosarum. The sequence continues at coordinate 113,279 of KK115046.1, read as the reverse complement.
AAGGCTGTGTCAACGTCAACTGTGCGTAGGACGCTTCACGAAGGTGGTCTGTATGCGAGGCGACCAGCCATTTGCGTACCGCTCACGTCACGCCATAGAAGGGATCGTTTGCAATGGGCAAGACAACATATCCACTGGTCGCCTGAACAGTGTATAAGGTGTATCTCCCACATTCTTAGCGTGCCTTCGTGGTGTAATGATCAGCACACTGAGTCGGTATTTCAGAGGTCCGTGGTTCGATTCCCGGCGAAGGAATTGCATATTTTTCATCTCTCCTGCTTCCAAAATAACTTAATGTCTCTACAAGTGGAGAGCTGTTCTCCTTACGGATGAGTGCAGGTTTAGTCTAGAAAGCGATAGTAGGTGTTATTTGATATGGAGAGAACCTGGAACCAGTAATCATTCGTCAAACATCGGTAAAAGAGATGCATATGGAAAAGACAGTGTCTGTGTTTGGGGTGGCATCTCTTTGGGTGGACCTCCATGTCTTTCCAAGGGGAACCGTGAATGCTCAGGTTCATAGAGATGATATCCTTGCTGTTTATGGGCGCCCATATGCCTTGGCATTAGAGGATGCTTTCCTGTTACAGGACAACAACGCAA
>KK115046.1:91507-112647 GCA_000611955.2 Stegodyphus mimosarum | reverse complement strand
GAAACAATTACACGCGTGGAGTGGCCAGCTCGATTCCCAGACTTGAATCCTACCGCGCACGTTTGGGATGCTTTAGGAAGACGTCTAGTTACTTTCAATCCGCCCCCTGAGACCCTTGCCCGCTTGCAACTGCTTTGCAAGAGCAATGGCTCTCGCTTCCTATGGAACTGATCGACCGCACAATTGAAAGCATCACACATCTCTGTATCTACTGTATTGCTTCTAGAGGTGATCATGTTCTCTTTTGAAGGTACTTTTCCTATTGCAAACTAACACCTTCGAAATGTTCATTTTTTATATGTGCTAATTTCTGTACTACCATAATCCGTGTGGTAATTTCTTTTTGTGTTATTTGATACCTTACTATGTGTTGTATATTGTGGGTAAGTTTCATAAAATTCTACATGTAACGTTTTCAGTAATCGTGAATTTTGTGATTTTTTTCCTTAATTTATGATAATCAGTGTAGTTACGTATATTCAATAATCAACGGAATACATACATTTCTAAAATGTTTTAAATTGCGAACAAAACATTTTAACTGCCCTTTGAAGTATGAGACTTTACGACAGAAATATAACGATTTCCAGACGTAGCAGCCTACTTATCATGTTATCTATACAGAAAGTTCTTTTGGAACAGAATAATTAAATGTTTTAATTATACAGTGCTTATTAAACACTAACATTACTATTCTAAGCAATAAAATTGTATGTGTTACTAAACAGTAAACCTTAACTATTTTCGCGACTGTCAGAATTATCTGATTTTAATAATAAAATGAAGTTGCCATCGAATTTTACTTTATAGTATGAACCATTGCAAGATAATTCTTTGACAATTTGCCAGTTTCATAAAACATTAAATAATGCAGAACAATTAAATTGTTTTCGACATTGTTCGGAAAATTTCCTGCCCTTTCTGATTTCATTAAACTTTTAATTTAAATGTGTAACAAACTGTCTATCTCTTATTATTAACTCATTTTAAGAGACGTTCCAGTACATCATTTTAACAGGAAAAATGTTTGAAACAAAGTGAAACGAAATGCAATTGTTTAATCTCGTTTGCGGACTGCGCTCTACATTTTAAAAACAATCCTCTAGTTACTATAATAAAATCAAACTCTATAAGTTGATCCAAGTATTTAGATTAAATTTTGGAACATTTTTCTTCGAGAACAGGTTAAATATTTGATAGTACACTCGACACTTATTGGTATCTGTCTTTATGGAAAACCCTAGATTGTCCTATTTACGCAGTTCCCAAAATCAGGGCTAGAAAGGGAACTAGGGCATTTAATTTGATTAGATGTAATTATAGTTACTTTAACAACTCTTATTTTACTTATTTGAATTTAATACAATATAGTTTCTCTTCTAATAGTTTCTTCTATTTTTCTACAGTTTTCTGTTATGCAATGACTACTAACTTGGTCGTACAGTTTTAACTGTATTCTTCTACGAGAGAGTGCTGCGAAACAACTTTAAAACAAGAAAATCCCTAAATAATTTTTCGGATTTTTAAACTCTTATGCAAAACCTCTGTAAGCTGGTAAACAGAAAGATGTTAAAATACAAAATGTTAAATTTACTCCGTTGATTTCAAGGATTCATGCACACAGCGTGTCTTGAAAATCTAGTAATTCAATACTGAAATGTAATAAGTGTTTAAATTAATACATAATTCCTTGGCTAAATTAATACAGAATTGTATTAATTTAGCCAAGGAGAGCAATCTGTATTTTAATTGCTTAATTTCAAATCATAGAACTTCGGAGTGCAGAAGTATCCATAACTGTCAAACGCGCTTTAAAAATTATTATGCATTATTGGATTTCGATACATTTCAGAACGTGTCAGAAACGCATAAAGAGTTAGGGATGGTTCAAACGAATTATTACCAAGCCATTGTTCCCCTGAATGGAATCTATTGTAAAATGTTCTAAACCGACTAGGTTAAGTGAAATTTGCATGTGTCAAAGTCCAGTTGTTAAATCGTGTCCATCAGACTTTAATTTTTAGGGTGAGGTTTTATTACGAACTACTGTTATTAAAGTGTAAAATAAATTTGAAAAATGCCACTTCTGTGCAACATTATCTGATCCTAGATGTTAAGCCAGATTTTTTACAGAGAACGTTATAAAAAGATTAGGTTTATTTAAAAGAAATGCCAAAGTTTATAATTCATACTTGGGATTGTCAGATTCAAAAATTAGTGAAATGTCTCAAATGCGTTTCGTATCATACTTTTCAGCGAGAATGGTGTTTATAACACCAGTGTTTAAAATTAACATAATTACAGGAGAATGGTCTCATTTTACATTAGATAAGAAGTATACTAAGGAACATACTTGTTGCGAATTAAAACAGAAATTTAAATCAGAGTTCTCATCTACATAGTGCAGAGTGATTTGAGAGTTTGTGACGAAACACATCATTCAAAAAACATGAAAACACTTTATTGCACAAAGATATCTACAGCAAAAAACTTTTCTTCATATAGCTAAATTAAAAACTAGTTTTATGCTCTCGTACGATTTAGAAGCTGAGAGAGCTGTAACGTTAGTGCCATTTTACACCAGCTTAATCCAGTTCTGTTAGACACTGCTTATTTTTCATCTGTTCTGTTTTCAAAAAATACCTTATGTCACTACAGTGACACCCGAACTAAACAATGTGGTGGATGATGATTCTCCACCACCAGGATTTGGCGATTGGGTCCTCTAATCCCCAGTTGCCTCTAAAAGGGGGAGTATATAAGGTATTTCTCCCATCTTCTTAACACCTTCGTGGCGTAGTGGTCAGCATACTCGGTGCGTATTCGAGAGATCCGTGGTTCAAGTCCCGGCGAGGACATTGCTCATTTTTCATCAAAAAAATCCTAATGTGTCTACAATTTTAACGGAAATGAAGAACGATTTTTTTTCCAAATATTTCAAACGTCGAAAAGCATTGTATTTTTTGTAAGTTTCCTTCATGGTTAAAGCTATGTAGAGAGTTACCATAGTGTATAATATTCAAGAACAATTGTAGTAAGCTACGTGCAGAACGCAAAGGAAGTTAATTATCTACTGTAAAATTTTGTGAAATTACGTGATTGCCAAAATTGTAACACCATCTGCTTTTGAGAGGAATCACTTTGTTTAAATTACGCCGTTGAAAAATATGATTTTGTCTTAAATCCCTTCTTAAATTTCCTAAGGATTATGCATGTTCAAAAGGCTACAATTCCAGATAATCAGAAAATATCTCGTGATTATGGCCTAAAAATCGTAATACAATCCACTTGATGTTTTAGCATTATCATGAAACGTATCTTTATTCAGGTACTCAGCTACTCATTACTGGCATACGACATACATTTTGGATTGCGAATGCGAGAGGTATCTTTAGTAAGTGTTTAACACTATGAATTTGTTACCTGAGTAGATTTCGAGCACAAAATCCACCTCAGTTAACTGCAATTTGACTGCTTCAAGAGCTTCACAAAGTAGACCGTTTTCCCATAGAGGAGTTGAATTCGCGGGGATATTTAAAGCAAAATATCATATTGGTGAAGCAGAGAAAATCTTTAATGTTATATATATATATATACACTTGTTTTACTACAGCAATACATTTGGAACTAGTTGGAGATTCTTCGATGAAACAGTTCCTTGAGACACTGAGACTTCCTTGAGAAGTATACAGCCCGCAGAGGCAAATCGTCTGAAATTCGTAGTGATTGTGCAACGAACTTTAAATACTAAGCAAGCTAGTAAATAATAATAATAATAGTAATAATAATAACCTGAAGAGATCTTCATCTGTTGTTGAACGTGAAAAGAGCCTTCAAAGATTTATTTTTATTAGAATACTAAGTAATTATTTAATCTACAGTCTGCCCCTAATTTTGGAAGCCTTTAATAAGTGAGGATGAAACACCACTTAAACAGATGTTTAGGAACACTTATTCAACACAAGAGGAAGTTTTAGCGTTAATAATACAAACTGAATTTCGTCTTAAATCTAGGCCATTGGTACCAGCGCTAAGTGATCCCAACGATTTGGAAGCTGTAACACACGGGCACATCTTATCTAGAGCTGCTTTGAGTACGCTTCCAGAACCTAACCTAACTAAAGAAGAGTTAAGCTACATTGGTGGTTAGGGAACTTGCTTAGGTTGTTTCAAATCTTTTGAAGTAGTGAGTATTTATCTAGTTTACAGCAGACGATCAATAGGTTCAAATTACAACGCGATCTGAAAGTTGGTAACATGGAACTTATTAAGAACGTGAATTTCGCTCCGCTAAGTTGGAAGATAGGCAGACTTATTAAAGTATACCGTTGAAAGGATGACAAAGTTCGAGTAGTAGACATACATACATCAAATGGTGAGATGAAGCAATATTAAAACTATTTCCCTTACCATTTTATTAATAACACTTAAAGATTTTAATTTCTCAATTTCAGTGCTATTTATTTAATTTTTTATTTTATTTGCTGTTTATTGCTCTAGTTCTTTTGGGGCTTCAAGGCTGTGGTTATGACCAGTGTTACGTAAATTTTATTTTACGTCACTGAGCTGAAGACCGTCGCAGGTAGTTAGATTTTTTGCGAACTCTTGTAGCTTCAGCTATTAAGCGGCTGGTGTTTGAACGGTGTGTGTGTTCTGAGAGGTGCTTTTAATAAAGCATGCAATTGCAAGGCGTTTAGCAAGCTAGAATGTACGAGATTTGGTGTGTTTGGCGAATTGTTGTTCTTCAGCCTACGTGACGCCTGCAAGGAAGAAAAATAAAAGAATTTCCGTTGAAATTACGAATTTGTGATTTTCTTAATTTCTTTTGAGGTTTTAAGACAGTACTCATATATAGTACAGTAATATTAACGATGGAACAATCTTCTGTGCAATTATATTTTCTTTTCTTTTAATATTTTTTTAATTTCATTTTAGATTAGGTGTAGTTTGTTAATTGCATTAGAGTTCGTAGTTACCCTCATACCATATTTGATGCGGACTGACGTGTTCTTTGCTATATTACGATATAATTTTATATGTAGTGCCTTTACCTTTCTCAAGCATAGTTTAAAGGTTGAACAAGGAAATCATAAGCATCCATTAATTCAGTAATTAATAAAAAGTTAGTAAACAATATCGTAATGGAATCTGAAGACTACTTAAAACAGATATGTTTTCTTTAGCATTCCATCTGGTGATATAAGCTTTCAGTTTATAGAACATTCTTCAACAGATAAAATACTCTCATGTTTTCTTTAGCATTCCATCTGGTGATATAAGCTTTCAGTTTATAGAACATTTTTCAACAGATAAAATACTCTCATCCACCATGGAGAAAGAAGTCCAAGATTTTTATCTTTAGACAAATTTGCTATGCTTTTAAATTCCTTGTACTGATCGTAGTTAGATATCCTGATTGAAAGTTTTTATTTAAAATCGGACTGAAATTTGCTTTTTATCTTGACAATGGATTTCGCTTTTTGAGTTTTGAAAAAAAAATACGTCTTCTCACTGCAAATGTGATCATTCTGTTTGTTGACATAGTGTGGCTGCCTATCCCAATCACTTTGAATATTTAAAGAAAAAGCCCTCTTGTCACATTTCTGAAAATCAATACTTCTTTGATAGCGCGTACACATGATATTCTAAATACAAATTCCAAATGAGTAATTTTATAAAGTTTTTATCTATATACGCATTTTAGTTTTATTTTTGTAATGTTGAATTATAATACAGTATCAAATGAGAAAAAATAATTTCAGGCAAATCTTTCTATTCCCAGTACTATTTTATGCATTTCTTAGATCTATCCACATGAATTTTGTTGAAATTATTGTAATTCTCTTCTACAGACATTTTTTGAAACTCATGTTAGAGTTCCAATAATATACGTGTGAGTTCGACCTGAAGGCTAAAAACATTATTCTTGTTGTGTAGAACTGACAATGAATAGTGAATATTTGAGAATTAATTTAATATATTATTGTTTAAATTTTTCTTGTTTGAAATTCGGTAAAGCTCTTATTTAGCTAGCAGAAAATTGGGTGAAGAGCCTTGTCTCGACACTGATACTTTAGTCTAACTTAATTGTTTGCTCGTTTCTTTTTATTCTTACAGATAATACATGTCCAGGCAGGATTCTATTTTTGTTCCCCGCGAAATTCTGTCTCTCTGTGCATCTTGAAACATGTGAAAAATTAGTTTAAGAACTCAAAATTATTGATGTGATGAGCCCATAGTACTCTTAATCCTGAATGATTTAGTCAGGTATTTTGTTTTGTTGTTTCTTCAGTTCTAAAACTTTGTCAAATCACCATATGTTGTACACTACAATGTAATTTTGTAACAACTTTTATGCTTTGCTATCTAACGTTTATTATCTAACGTTTAAAATATCTAACGTTTATTACGTTAGATATTTTGCTTTTTAACTTTATCTGTTTGTTTCAATTTTTACTAGCAATACACTGGACTACTTAAACTGGGCTTGCATTGTCACTACACAACTTAAAGTACATAATAGGTTTATCTGTCGAATGTTTTGCTACGTTGTCTCTATATTTTGAAATGACATATTGTGCATACACATTTCACCTTGTTCAATATGTATTGCTTTATGACCTGATTAACTCTAGTTATATGCAAAGAGTAGTATTTACATTTATTGTTGATGTCAGTAAATTTCAGAAGTATTATTATTATTTAATATTCGGTAGTAGTATAGTTACTCCTTGAAACCCAAATATATTGGTGCTACAAAGAATACTCACTAACAATAAAACTGCATTAAAATAATGAAATCGCTATACAAAAATAGCTTTCTATAAAACTATCCTGAATAATTTAATTTCAATGCGTAATAGTAAGTAACAATTTAAGACAATATATATTATTTGCAATTTTGTTCTCTGATTTAATGAACCATTCTTTACGTCCGTAATAAAATAGTAAATTATAAAGTAATTGAGAATTTCGTGGAATCCCAGCGAAGTTACACTATGTAATATCATGTGCTTCATTTTATACTGTTGATAGTGTTTCTGAGCCTTTCATTACACCCTCTCTTCCCGCCATCTTAAATATTAACCCTGTCTTAATATGCACTCCCATTAAAAGTCACGTAATATTATACCTGCGTGTGTAATAGCTTAGTTTTATGAGTTCATCTCTTCTAAAGGTCTCTGTAAAACTATTTTTGCAACTTGCAAATTTAACTCGCCGTAAAGCTATCATTACAGGGTTCGTTTATCCGTGAAAGTACAGGAAATTCTCTGCTGTTTCCTGACTAAATGAAAGTATGCATTTCTAAAGGCGTTTAAGAACCCCCAACAAATAACTTTACGTTATTTCTGAAGGAGTCATAATGCACGCACAACTTGGATTTGTACTTCCTGCAATCAAAACTTGACTAAATGGTATTTAAGAATGAAGGATTATAACAAACCGTAAATTTGCTGGTGTTTTGATTTGATATTTAGGGCGTACTAAGCCGATAAAATACATAAAATACTAAGCCAATAAAATACGTTTATCACAATAATTGATAGCAGATTCGTGTTCTTAATTTCTTTGCTGTTTTTTGGCAACAGTTGTAAGTTTAAAACGATTTTTCAATTCTTTAGTATCATTGTCTTGAGCAGGAAACAACAGTTTCATTTATTGTCATTTTTGAGTACATCTACCTTAACTTTTCTGGCATATCGCACTGCGTCGTATTGTGTATATCATATAGATGATCTACACGTAGGATTTATTCCCTGTTGTAAATTTTAATATTTCACTTCAACAAATATTTCTTCCTTATAAACCTGAATCTTTGTTGTTTGCATGCAAAGGATTGTCCACAAGTATAATTTACTAGCCGTTAATATTTACAAATTTTTATTCAAATATTTTTTCATAATCAAATGTAAAATCGAAATCGTATAAATGTTTAAAAACTTTTCATAAAAGCAATTTAACAAACAATTAACTTTTAATTTATGGAATATTATCTTCTTAAATTCTGTCAACAAGTGCAAAAAAGAAAAAGATCAGTCTGAGAACTCGAGTTACAATCAACAGTTCTAGTAAGGCTTTATCGTTAATAATTATGTTTTTGAATATTTAAAATATTAAAATTACTAAAAAATGCACACACATACACCCAAAATTATGGAACAGTGAAACCTTTATAAGATACTAGATGAATATATATTCAGACTAGCAAGGAAACATTATATATCTTTTGTATATTTGTAAAATGAGAAATATAATTTAATTCTGTAAAAGAACTTAATGTTTTAATTAGATATGTAGTAAGTTAAATGCATTTTTATTTCAATCAGTTAAATTAAAAGGTAAAAAATAAAGGTAAAAAAATTCAAGAACTGCATCGATTGTTTTTTATTTATTAGTCGCTAACAGACATATTAAGCTTGAAAAATAAACATCTTTCGTCTTGCCGAACGACAACAGACTCGAATTAAAAGTGAAAAAGGTGAAACAATGCATTTACAGTAGAAGAAATTGAAAGTCAATCAACACAAAATCATGTTTCGAGACTTAGCTTTTTTGGATTAATAAAAATTTAAATTAAGTAATCCTGTACGAGTTAGGTAACAAAATTCATTAGATATATTTTAAGTAATTACTTCAAAGCCTGAAACGTACATAATATGAAATTTATATTCTAAGCCAAATGATTTTTAATTGATAACTGTAAGGTACAATGTAATGTAGCTTACAGTATCAATGTAAAAAATGTAAAATAATCACTTAAATTACTCAAAGTTGCGTTTATTGCCCTGAAATCGTTCAGTTTGTTAAATAATAGCAATATTATTATGTTGAAAAATAAAATAAATATTTTATTCATTGTTGAATGGCAAGACTATGAGACCTGGCTGTGCGGGAGGACATATAGATGAAAATTAAAGGTTTTAATCTAGCGTAGCGGCAACACATAGGTTTTCCATAAGTTTTTAAAGGCTTAATCGCTCTTATATATTTTATTTTGCGGAACGAGATTTTATATGTTAAGAGAAAACAATGCCCCTCCTCCAACTGTATTTTGTTAAGTTATTATTAACTTTAATTTAAAAATAAAATTTCATGTACCACATTTATATTACATGTGTTCATATAGCGTTATATTTGACTGCAAAAGTAATTTTCTATGCTGAACTTCAAAGATATTTTATTAAGACAAGTAACACTAAAACTAAACAAATTTTATTTCAATAAAATGCGTTTGCGTTGCGGTAATTAAAAAGGCTTTGGCGATTAATCTTCTTCACTATGGAAATTTTGCTGCAAATCGTTACTTAAATTTAACGTGAAAGTAAATAACTTAAATTATCATGAATGTTGCAATAGATCGTAATAATTATTTCTGGAAAAATCGTTGCTAATATCAACACATTTTAAATTAAATGTCTATGATTATTAACTATTAATACTGTTATTTTCTTGCCTAATTACTATATGTTTGATCTTTGGAATCTGCTTGATACATTTATAAATAACAACAAATTACCTTGAGTAACCACTTGCAATTCATTTGGATCGAAAACATATATTTACGAATTATATGGGTCACCTTCTAGATGGGAACTCCATTCCTTTTTTAGGTTGCTGATTCAGGCTACCATTAGAAAAAGATTTAATGCATTTTGTTCAATTCAAATGCTGCAAATGCGAAGCGTCTTTCCTAAGATAGCCTATTCATGTTTTTCCCCTCGCTTTTCCGTAAATGTTTAATTAAAAATAAAATGCACATTCAAATTTTAAAAACAGTGAATGAAATGTAAACAAATAAATAATTAAAATTCAGTGTACTTAGTGCATACATAAGCGCATTTCTGCTAACTTGGTACCCAAGAGCACGCGTGTCTGTCAATACATCAATCAAAAAGCAAGTAAACAACTATTCAGATGTAAATAATGATTTGAAATTAATGAAGTAACAATATCGGGTATTACAGCGAACTGTAACTAACTAGCTGCGACATGAAAGGTATCCCGAATTATTGTGATGATCAAAATTCAGCTTATTATTCTGATGATTTCATTTGTAATCCAGAGCACTGTTTTAGAGATACAGGAAAAGATTGTGAACGATTTTAATCACTCTATTTTAATATTAGAGGTACTTTAAGAGGAATATGGGATAGGTCTTTCGTAACCATGCAACGTAAATTTTCTTAACAAATATATTCTATTTCAAATGCGTTAGTTCTTAAAGAAGTGAAATCTGTCTAATTTTTATGAAAGACATGCAGTATGTTTTAAAAATAAAGTGGCTGTACAAGAAAACTTTCTGTCTTATTAAGGAAGCAGGTATTTTTCAAACAATTCTTAAATTCTAGAGTCGTTTGTAAAATCATTACCGTCCATAAATCCTCAGATGCTTCCATTTATAATGAATGCAATTAATGATTATACAACTATGCAATGTTTCACATTTGTTTCTCCAGGCAGATTACTGTGTATTAACTTATATCACATTCCTAAAACAAAGAAAGAAATTTAATTAGCCATTTTTCCGCCTGAACAAAGTTATTTTCCTAGCAGAAATTAAGTAAACCCGTACCAGCAAAGATAATTATCGATTTTATCCACCCTTGAGAATAACCTAATCTATACTTTAAGGTTTTATTTCTTCGATCTCTCTCGCATCGAATTTTATGCTCCACTTTTATTGCAACTCTAGTAAGGTAAAAACACTTAAATTCGGATTATTTCTTGTTTCACTATTCCGTGACTTCCTAGAACCATCTCGAAGTTTCGTTCTGTCTGCTCATAAAAAAGTTTTAACTTATAAAGAACTTAGCAAACTTAATACTGAAACTAATTCCAATACTGAGCACGAACGTTTGAGATGCAGCAGCTTCTGAAAATACTGAATCCATGGTTTTTCTTTTCAAAATTTACACTTCTTATGAGCAAGTAATGTGCCTAAAAGCTTATTCGAAAGTAAACAGAAAGTTATACCTATTTTATTCTTGTAATCTCAATAGTGTTTTGCACACCAGTTGATTCGTAATTCCGCCTACTAAATATTAGGCACCTTAATGCAACAAAATATCTACAATACTTTCTTTTTTATCCATTTTTATCCATTATTTACAATAATTATTCATTAATCTATTCTCTTCAATTATTTGTCGTGTTTATTATTACTAAGTTATTAACAGTTAGGTAATTCATTATTAACAAGCGGTAACTATTCTGAAGTGAAAGCATTCGTTAATGTCAACACTATAGAACTTTTTATCTTCTTATATAAATTTCATACTCTTGTAAGAAAGAAAAAGTATGAATTCCCTTAAATCTTCTGCTAAGGTTGGTTATTAAACAAAAGCGTAAAGTATTTGAACCAAAGTGAATAAAACTATATAAAAGAGAAGAATTTATCTCTGTATTTTTACGACATTTCGGTACCATCCTATTAATATATCAAAGGAAGTATTACCTAAATTTGCAGTTGTTTCTCAATTTTATTATCGAATCTTCAGATTTCCTTTCTTCTAGCTTTAAAACGTTTTAACAACAAACTTCTTCACCTATGTATAGTTCTCTTGAATCCGTTGATACAATGTCCTTAATTAATTATGAAATATAATTTTAATAAAGTTTTTATAAATTTAATCTTCGAAAATAAGTCCAAATATTTCATAAAACCTTAAATCGGAATTTAGCTATGATAGCATTTTCAGAATGATAATTGCAGATAAGTCATTAAAATAATTTTATACTTGAGAGAACGTAAGTGCAGTGTTTACATTGAACGTAAATGTAGTGTTCCACAAACTATTGATTATGTTTACTGGAGAATGAAGTATTTACATCTGCAGAAAAACGTTTATTAATTTTTATTTTAGTTAACTGTCAAAATAAAGAATTAATACTTTTCTTTTTAGTAGCCCAAACGGGCAATTTGCCCAGAAGGGCCATTAATTTCGTTTCGACATTTTGCGGCGTTTCACTATAAACGGCGTTTCATTTTTCAAATTGCTGCCACCAAGCATTAGAGCACCCCGCATTATATTTAAAGAAATTAAGTAATGAAGAATCTGTATGTATGTAAGTATGTTTCTCACACGGTGATGAAACAAGGTTACCTAGAGAGATCAAATTTTGAATAAGATAGTCCTCCACTTGAATCTGGCATCTGGAAGCCCAAATTTGGATTTTGTCATTTCTTTTATTATCTATTTCATATTTTGTAGAACTTCATCTAATTTTAACTAACTAACTCAACTATTTCAAATTGAGCAATGGCAATACTGTACGAAAAAAAATTATTTCCAACGTGTGAGACTGTGTATCGGAAATTCCAAAGATATGTTTCTCTTTAAATTATTTTCTGATATTTCTGTTAAATTGCATTTTATGGTTTAAGTGCGAAGAACATGATATTTAATAAATAAAGGTAACATAAAAATGTTGAAAAACTGCTCCTTTTAGGCGTTTGTTTTTTTTTTTTTTTTTTTTTTTTTTTTGAGTTTTAACTATCCCTAAGAAATATCGACTTTTCTTGTCTCAAGATCTCACTTAGCACTAAATTTAATAATTTAGGAAGCAAATTCATTAACAAATCTTCAGAAAAATATAGGCAATATTATTAGATTAGACAGATAGATAAAATACTCAGTTTTGCATCCATAATATTTTCAAGGACATACTAATTTCGAACTTTGAAAGTGCTTTTAATCTTAATAACTTTCATTATTATGCTGACATACTTTCACTTTTCATTTTTAAATTATCAGTTCATTACGATACAAATTTTGCAAAAAATAATTCGTATATTAGATCCTAATTCAATAACTGAAAAATATAAGCATTCAACAATATGGCTTAAAAATGATGAAATTTTACCCACATTAAAAACGTTTCATAGAATAATTACCCTTATATAATTTTTACATTGCAGCTACAGTGATTTTGCAAAACATTCGGCATCTGTAAGTTCATAATAAATTGAAAAGGAGAAAACTATATGTGCTCACCATAATTTCTATTATGCAATCAACTAAGCAATAAAAGCATTTCTTCCACTCTCATTTCAGTGCTAAATTAAGGAGGGAAATATTGCTGATTCAAAGCAGCTACACTGAAAGAGTATATAAATCAATTATAAAAAGAAATTCGTAGTGAGTTTGATATTGGATAAGGTACGTTTTCATCATATGATCAGACATTTGATCAGAATCTATTCGTTCTTAAAGAAGAGAAATCTGTCTAATTTTCATGAAAGACATGCAATATATTTTTAACATAAAGTGGCTGTACAAGAAAACTTTTTGTCTTATTGAAGAAGCAGGTATTTGAGGACCTTCCGCCTTCCTCAATAGTCTTAGCTACTGCATGATCTGGTACGTCCTTCCGTTATTCTTGTATCGATTCACAAGTCTTAGACACCCCTTGGTCAGCGGCTGCATTTTCTTTAATACGCCGTCTCTTGTCGACGGGGCTCAGCCAGTCCTCGCTTCTTCGCTTTACATTTGCTTTAAACACAGCTCCTTATCTCGTTTCCCGTTCTAAAACGTATAAAAATTTAGTGCAGAAAAGACTCAGATTATTGTATTTCTGAAAGAAGGAAAGCTGGCAGATAATCCCCCACGCATGAAATGCAAGAGATCTCTTTATAAAGACAAGCTACAATGACCTACCTAGGGTTGTACTCAATAACAAGTAATTATGCAATTTATCGCCAAGCCCCCATTTACCGTCAATCAGAGACAAAACAAACAATATAATAAATACCCTGGCCACAACAGTCACTAGCACATGGAATCTACTAGTAAGACTTAAAAAATTGTACTTACGGGCCATTTAGCAAATGATTCTACAAAGCAGACCAGTCTGTATGACCAGCACAGCAAGGGTGTACTAAAAGCTACAACACAGTCAGTGAAAAGCGCTTCTAAAAATCGGCTGTCTGTAGAATATCACAAGCGGCAATGCAAGGACAATGCCTTTGGACCTTAAAGAGGAGATAGAACACATGATCTACAGAATCTTCCACTGTCAGTAAAACGCAAAGTGCAAATGAAATATAATATTGCATAGTGCAAACGTCGAGCACTTAAACAAGTAAACGTGCTTACACCGAGCACAAAAGACGGAAGTACACTAGTTCAAGATCACTTTCCGGGGAAGACAAAGAAAATTTTTTCTGATGCTTCGAAGCTAGAAAATTGTGTAGGGGCAGGCTACGTAATACTGAAAGACAACATCGAAGTTCGCCACTAAGAAATTGGACTTAGCAGTCATGCTACCAGTTTCCAAGCAGAAACCTATGCTCTTCGTAAAGTAGCCCTGTGGACAAGGGAAAGCGTAGAAGAGGAGACTATATTCTGTTCAGACAGCATGAATGTGTTACAAGGAATATAAAAACGGAACCAAAAACCGCAGCATGGAGGCGTATTATAAAATGGTTACCAACACTAAAGCCCATCCACGGCACATCCCTTAAGTGGGCTCGAGGTCATATAGGGACCAGGGACGAAGCAAGAGATGATGAGTTAGAAAGCTAGCCTCGATAAAAGACGAGAGAGCCGAAGAGGTTTCAGGTTGCAAAAAAATATATAAAGTGATGTGATGGTGAGTTATCGTCTTTTACTTTAAAACACCCGTACCGTCTATCAGGCCTTTACTTTTAATTTCACAACGACTTTCGCTAGACACGGCAGATAGTAGCAGTAACAGCCAAATCTCTATTATAAATCATACCGTTTAAGATGCTTCCTTTAAATTTAAACTCCGCTTGCCATAAAATATATATAAGCCTCTGGGCGGAGCACGTACAAGACGAAACAAGGCATTAAGAAAAGACTCGAAACAAATCTTGACAGTTAATCAAACTTAATAATATCACATGCATAAATCACAAATGATATGTTATTGTCCTATTAGCATTCATCAGTGCAAAATGTGCAGAAAAAGCTTAAAAAAATCTGAAAGCTTTCTGCTTTTATATTACGTCCAAAGAGGCATTTTTTAACTTTTGTGTGTTACCTTTATTTATTAAATATCATGTACTTTGCACTTAAACCATAAAATTCAATTCAACAGCAATATCTCAAGATAATTTTTAAATGAGCATATCATTAGAATTTCCGATATACATTTTCGCGCGCTGGAGATAAAATGTTTATTTGTAAAGTGTTGCCATTGCTCGCTTTGAAATCCTTGAGTTTCTTAAACAAAAATTCGTTAAAGGTTTGCAAAATATAAAATAGATAATTAAACAAATTCGAATTTCAGGCTTCTTGATGCCCATATTGTAGTGGAGGGCAACTTCCTGAAAATTTGATGTCTCTAGATACCGCTTTTTTTTTCACAGCGCTAGAAACTCAATTCAGTTCATGCAGATGCTTCATTATTTAATTTCTTTAAATATAATGCGGGTCTGTAATATTTGTGGCAACAACTTTAAAAGTGAACCGACATTTATAGTGAACCAACGCAAAATGCCAAAGCGAAATTGCTAGCCCTTTCTAGACTAACGCCCTTTGGGCTAATAATTTATTAAACTTAAATCAAATATGACATGCATATATATCACAAATGATCTAATTCCTACATGTTAACATTCACCACTGCAAATGCACTCTTACTATTAGTAACGTTTTCCCTAAAATCTTACAGAAATGTACAAAAGTGTTTTTAAAAAACATTTAGTTCTACAAAGAGTATGATCGAAAATATTTGAATTGAATTAATATACCACCATATAGATATCATAATGTCGCATACATTTATAGGAATGGGACTTTTATTCGAAGTAATGGTTTCAACAACAAAAGAAAAATATTCTTTAGGTAGAATATCTGCTTAGATAGAATTACTTTCGCTGTCTGATTCGCATGAAGTCAATAGAATATGTTTAATAATCCAACACCAATCCGAGGTTGTATTCTGACTTAATTTTACTTCTATCATCGTTATTTATGGCGGGTGTCTTTTGTTGGAGCTTAATTTTTTTAAGAGTTGGTGTATAGGTTTTAAGTTCAATACCCAATCATAAGTCAATATTAGGATAAACAATTTTCAATAACATGAATGTATAATGTTTGTGACACACATGATAATACAATATCTCTGGTAGAAAAACAGGTTTTAAATAAACTGTAAATAGTGGAATAAGGGCTCCAACAGAATAATTAAAGTTTGCGTTGTGAAATGTAAATACTGGTCCAGTGTTCTAAATTAAAGTGAAAACATTACAAGAAGTTAAAATTAAATATAGCATTTATTTAAGATACTTTGAATTAATACAGAGTGGTACATGGTGGGCGGTTAGGTGGAAAATATAAAAGGTATATCATACCCAACCCAACAGGGAATTTAACATTTCAGGATACAGACGACATTGACGTTCCAATTAGAAGTTCCAAACAGTGAAGATTACAGGGTGAAATACATGGAAGATGTAGATTCTTTTACTTCTAGAAAGGAAAGAAAAAAATAAATGTTAGTATGTTCGGTCATTTTCGTCGCCCTCCTTAGTATTCATCTCTCGTCTATTTCTTCCGACAACGATGTTTCTCTGATAACGCCGACACTTTCAGCTCCGTCTCCTTGCGTTAAAAAATGGCGGCATGTCAAACTCCCGTCAGCCCTCCTCGTCAGCAGCTCCCAAGCCCTTTTTACTCGAAACGCCAAGACCGCTTGATTGGCGATTTTTGGTGGTAAGAAAACCGCCAACAGCCCGGCAACCCCATGGGAAAAACACGCAGGAAGGTGCATCTCCAAGTAGAAAGAGCTCCTGCATTTGGCATATATCGCTGATCCACCAAGGTCAACCACCTCTAGCCTCGACGAGGGGTCCCAATCCAACATGGAAACAAGCTGCGAGTAAGAAAAACATCCCGCCAACCTGAATTCGCTGCAGGGTTAGTAGTGTAAGAAACTAGCCTCTCCACAGGGTGCGATCTTTACTCGTGTTGACAGATGCTACCCAGACCACTGTCTGGCGGGTGAAGCAATTCGTAAACAAAGCAATAAATCTCTTTGGAAGGGCAACGGACTGAAATCGAAAGTTTTGAAGGGATACGTGAAAAGTATTGATTTTACAACAATTTAACTTCAATACTGATAAGTACTTAAATAAAAATATAATAATTTCACAGATAATTTTCTTGGGTTTATTCCGACACCAAACACGACCACCATAGTAAGAAATAAAAATTACTTCAGTTAAAATACAATAATCAAGTATGAAAATTTTTATATATTCTCCACAACACCAAAACGACCACCAGAGTCAGAAAATATGGATCCCAAATTTAGCAGAAAAGGGGGCATAACAGAAAAACTTAAATTAAACTTTAAACACCAACTTGTGTAAACAAAACTTTAAAAAAATTGACCTTAAGGATCAACTTATCAAGAGATTAACATTAACAACCAAAGTTAAGAAAAAATAATTAACTAAACAGAATTTAAATAATTAACCAACCAAAAGTAAAGAAGAAAAATTAATTACACAAGCAACTTAAAATCAGCGTTAACCAAAACTGTCAAGAGAACAAATTAAATGACTACAATTACTTTTAAACAAACCAAAGAACTTAAGTTCAACTACAAAAATTAAAACAAATTAAACTTTGAGTCTGAAGCAAAAAGTTAAATCATTACTTTTAAAACAACTTAAATCACAACTGAAATCAGTAATACATAACACTTTTCTTATATCATATATCCTTCTAAATGTAACCTAAGCTATTCAAGTAGTTAATGTGCGCTGTTAGTATGAAAGAAGACACTGACGACAGTTGAATGAAAAGAAGCTCCATTAAAAGTCTTATTTACTTTTTACCTTTACGTTTTGCTATAAATAAACGTTAGCGCTGTTTTTGGTATCATAGAAGTTCTCATATCTGATGTGTTAAAAACGATCTTAGTTCTGCAACTCTTTGTGGAATTTGTTGGGTATCTTTGTGGACTTTCTCCTCTTTGTAGAATATCTTTTCTCGTGATTATTACTCTGTTATTTAATTGAAATTCGTTTTGCTTTTATACCTTTTAGACATTTATGTTTTAGTATAGAAATGACAAACATAATTTTTTATTTCGTCTGTCGGGTCTTTGGCGTATATCAGGTGTGTTATGTATCCTGCATCACCCAGGTTATTTGAGAGGCTGTTCTTTCTGATCGAGTTTTTTAAAGCTAACAACGAAGTCCAGTATACTAAAGTTAAGTTTCAAATTTAAAGCTGTAACTCTTATTTCTTTAGCTGCTGACATAAATTGTTTAACTTCTTAATATGATGGGTTTTGCACCCTTCAGTAGATTAAATTCTGAAATTTGTATGACAGCTATGATGCAAGAAACGGCATTTTTCTCTGCAGGGATTTTCTCTGCAGCTCTCTGACTGCGTTATAAATGCTTTTGTTTTTTGATTAAATCAGTGAGTTTAAATCCTTAAAATAATATGCTTTCAGAAATTTAGGGGTCTTTGCAACCTAGTTCTTCTTTGCATTTCCGTTTGTTATCCGTTCTTTTCTCCTTTACGAGAAGACGCAGAACAGATCATAAATATGAATGTACATGTACGATTCCAGCCTTCTGATCTTTAACCGTTAGCTGTTAAAAATCTGAACCATGAAATAATTTCAAACAAAACTGTAACCTGAAAGTCTACTGTAATTAAGAGGGCTCATAAATTAACAATTGTTATTGCTCCATAAGATGAAACGGCTTTGGTATTACACGTCTGAAGAGATATAAAACAGTTTAGAGCCTCTAAAACTCCAACTAACTCCCAGACTTTGTTAATTGACTCGTAAACAACGTTTTGCAACTTTTTAGACTTTAACGTGACCTTATTAAAGTTACCTGTTTTAATTACGTATTAAACACATGAGGCTTCTGAACTACTTTTATTTCTAGCATTACGTGAATGACAGGAAATAGTACGTGATTACAACCGTTTTTAGTTAAATCTCAAACTTTCAGTTCACAGTTCTAAACGGTCTTTCGAAATTGAAGTTACTATTTTTTAATTCTTTTGTGAGTTGAATTCATAAGCATTTTTAAAAACCTTAACATTAGTTTGCTATATGAGGAAAAACATAATCAAGTTATTTGCCTCAATTTAATGAAAATATTTCTGTAATCAATTCCAGATGAAGCTCAAATTTGATTAGCTTCAATGTCCATTTTATATATTTTTTTGTGTTTTTTGTAATAAGACACGAAAGAGATGATAGAGAGAAATGTACTACTGCTGGTGTTGCAAATGAAATTAAGTAATTAATGGTTTGATTTGTACTACAATTAGAAGGATTATTTTCAAGTTATGTATCTGGGATGTTAACATTTTAATTTGAATTTGATAAAACGTGTACATTTTAACCTTTTTAAGATTACGGCATGCAACAATTACCTTCCTCTGTCAAATTTAAATAAATTCGTTCATTTCAATATTATAATTCTCACTGAATTTGTTTTTGAAAAGGGAAGTAAATCTTTCTTTTATTCAATTTTTTATGATTTTAACTGTCTTTAAATTTTAATTACAATTTAAAACCGTAATTTTACAAGCGATATTCCTTTTGTTAGGAAATTCTATTCCAGAAGTAGATTAATCATCTCTCTCTAAATATAGATTTACTAGTGAAATGAATTTCTTACTGTAAATATTTTATACATACTCATTACAGTTTGATATATTTCATTGTAGTATTTGAATTACTTTTAAAATAGCTGAAATGTGTAGATTTCTTGAGAAATCCTCAACGGAAAATAAATGACGTGTTCATACAGTGCCAATATATTCCTGACATTTCATTTAAAATATATCAAGGACTGAAAATGAGAGAGAAACATCGTTCCGCCAGGTTAGTCTGTGTCGTTTCTATAAAGGAATGCATATTTCATAAATAATTGTTAATATTTCATATTAACGACAAGAGAAATCGTTGCAATAAACTTACACTGTAAAGTGAAGGAACAACTGTCCTGAAGGGAAGCTTGTCAACAAACTTTACTCTGATTAAATCTGACGCATTCTTATTCTGCGACATTAAAGAAAAGACATAATAGCATTGAAATCTCTTCGCATTTAACATTTTAGTCGAGCTAACATTTTTAGTATTTTGTGTTCAGGATTTCTCGTTAAATAAAATTTGTTCTGTTTGTTGAGAAAATGACTCTGCCCGTAAACAGAGCTCTTTAGAAAGTGTCTATAATTATTGCTCTTCAAATTGCGATATTTTTTAACTCTTATTGAAATTATATTTTGTATACATTAAATCCTTATGTAACTAAACTATGAAAATGTTTTTGAAAAATAACATTTAATCAGGGAATCCGAAAACCCGTTATCTCATAAACATTTTTTTAAATCAATGTTTTTATTACTTTTATTTTTTTAAAAATACGTACTTTGCAACAGAACGAATTGTATTAGTATACTGAGCACATATCTGATGAATTATGATCTCTATTTGAGAGATAATTTTATGTATTTATGCTCATTATGAAGTTTTTTTAAGTTACGTAAATTTATCCTATGTTATTCGATTTCACCTTGTACTAAAGGAATTACCTGAGAGTTATTGGCTACTCTTCAAGAATCCGATAATTTTAAGAAATCTCAAGTCGATACTTACCGATCTAGAGATTAAATTTGATAGTAGACTCATATTCACATTGAAAAGATTTCAGAAAATTATTAGACAAAAGTGAGACTTTCAGAAAACTGGCAAATAATAATTATGTAATAATGTTTATCAATATATTGCAATGTTTCAAGCTCAAAACTACTTTCGTGCTCTATTAAATGCCGTACTAAATGTCGTTTCTACAAAGAACAATCTACTACCAGCTGATATATTACTTGTCAAGTACAACTTTGGTAGTTCGGTCCGAGCTTCGAACCACGGGAACGGGCTGGCTGCATGGGCGTTTTCGTGGACATGCATACAGGCCCCATGAACATGCATACAGGCCAGTTCCCTTAGAAATTCCTCCACGAAGGCATCACTCCTCTTAGGCAGATAGTCCTCGAGTCTTTGCTGTAATCACATAAACCTAAAACATTTACATCAGACATATGCGACGAGGCATTCTTTATCTTTAAAATTGAAGTAGTGAATACGAGAATCTGTACGAACTTTGCAACAAGCGTTTTGATGTTGTA
>KK115046.1:78444-91484 GCA_000611955.2 Stegodyphus mimosarum | reverse complement strand
ATACATTTAAGGCAATTTTGCTACGTGTAAGACATTAGAATTGTTGGAGTAAGGGGAAATATGAAATACTGGAAATATTGCTTTAAAGAACTAGAAAATTTTAGCTTTACTGAACTATCAGTTTTAGTGAAGCTTTTGTGTCATTAATAAACAGAAATTAAATATAACATTTTCAAATTTAGATATCAGTGAATTTTTAAAAATGTAAAGGAAATATATCTCATACCAAGAACAGAATCAAAGGCTTAAAAAGGTTTATCTGGATGTTTCACTTAAGCTTTCCTTACAAGGTATTATTGTGGGAAAATGTATCACTTAAGCATTCTTCACAGGACATTATTGTGGTAATTGCTGACCTACAAATATTATTTCATTAATTTAAGGTGATGATGATTTAGAACATAGAACTCATTTTGCTCTTTCTGTTAGAATCTAACATAAAAAAGAACTAACGACCATCATCATAAAATATCAAACTAAAAAAAGTCTTTGATACAGTGCTTGTATTCCTAACTAATATTATAAATGCGAATGTGAGTTTGTTTGTTTGTTACTCTTTCACGCCTTAATTACTTAACCGATCATCATGAAATTTTCAAGAAATATTTTTGATATCTTAGAAAAGGTTACAGGCTATAAAATGTAACTTATCTGTTGAAACTTTATAATAGGTTTTATAGCTTAAAATGATTGTCGTTGTATAAACATTAAATGTTGAAAGTTTCATAACGATAAGTTAAACGATGTAAACGTTTGTCTTCGCGATTTTCTTTCCGCGTGTTCATTTAAAAGTTCAAAAGAATGAATGTTTTTAACGTTTTGTTAATACTGTAAACTTTTCGAAATCTTGATTATGAAAATTATTCATTTTTGTGGGGAGATATCTTAATAAAGCATGTTTTCCAGTTTTTTAAATTATATTTTATTTTCGAATTTTTCAGTAAAACCAAAAAAAACATAAGATAAGATTACAATGTTTGATATATCCAAATCGTATTTTAAAGGTTATGCAGAATAGCGTCTTAGCGACATCAATATGAATTTCTTCTTATCTCAATTGAAAAGGGCAGTACTTACTGAAACTTTACACGAAGTGTATTTCTAATTTTAAAAATTAGCAGCTAAAATTTTATCCTGATTATCCTGGTCAGGCAATAGGAATGAGATCAAAATATTTTCTTTTCTTTTCAATAATCTTTGAAACTTGTTTAAGGGCATCAAAGCGAGCGAAGCCGCGAGTAAAAGCTAGTTTTGTGAAAAATACAGCATAATGAGAGAGACATAGAAGGTTAGATATGATTTATTATATTGCACAGCGATAGCAATAATAGCAAATGTAAACAAAATGCGAATGAATAATGTATACAAGAGAAACACGCGATTTGGAAATTTAGCACATGGTAAATCTCAAATCAACGTTTTCCTAATACTAATAATTTAAAACTTTTAACATTGAAACGATTAATTCAATGAAACGTAAAAAATTATTAATCACACAGTTAATGAAAACTGGCAAATTCGTTTGAATAATGTAAATAAAATTAGTATTTTAAATTGATGCTAAATAAGTAAAGCACTCAAACCCGTAATACCAAAAACATTTTTTAACGAATTTTTAGGGTAATGACTTATTTCTAAAAATTCATTTTTCTACTTAAAATCGATTTTAAATCATTCATCATATTTAGAGATTTTTCTAAATACATTTCTTATAAAATGTAATAGAGTTTTATGGCCAAAAATATTTTAAACATCATTTCACTAGCTCTTACTATTTCTAATCAAACAACTGCTCTTATTGTTTCAAATTAAAAGCAAACTGCATCTGCAGCTAAATTTTAGCGAGATTCCAAAGTTTCATTTAATATTCATTTTAATACAAGAGTATCTCTCACCTTTATACAAATATTTTCTTCTTCCAATAATAAATCAGTATTTTGGGTTATTCCGGTAATAACGCACTGAAACATCTTGGACCCAGAGCATGAGATCTCAATTTTGATTTTTGACTTTTAGTAAAATGATTAATAGTTTGATCTTTCTTACCAAAACTTCTGTAAATCAGTCATACCTTAGTTTAAAAAATAGACTCTATCCTAAAGAAAAAAATCTGATGCATTCACCACATGACTTCCTTGTGCCGAATATTAAATTATACGCATTTTTCCTCCCTTTAATTTAAACTTATATCTTCGAAAATCATAGAAATATATCTCTCATTCAAATAATTCAGTTCGCCCTTCGCGACAAGGCAAAAATGCATAACAACTTATAATATCTATATTAAAAGTTGAAAGATATAGAAAAACATAAAACAACAAATACAGTTAAAGCATTTCCTTTTCTTTTTTTTTTCTTTTTTACAATTGAAATTACAGTTTCTACTTAAAAACAAGCAATTCGGCAGATTTTTCGGTGCACAAAACTGAAAGTTTACCTTTGATCTCACTCGGGAAAAAGACTCTGAAGGTGTAGAAACTGACTTAATTTGTTGTGGACGCAATGCTGAGTCCATATATGGAATAATTTAATAATTTAGATGATAATTCCAGAATATATTAAGCATAATTTAATTTTCAATAATAAAAGAAGACATTACCTCGTTGTTTCGAATCTTAGTTTCTCTAGATTGGCAGCAAATCCACTATTGTGCTAGGTTTCAAATGCAAACCTGTTTCGACAAACAAAATTAGGCTTAACCGCACTTAAAAACTTTTAAATTATTGATAATTCTGTAATTATAACATGAAGGTTAACTAAAGGCATAAAAACCTTAACCGAAAGATTAAAATAACATAATTCAGAAGAAAAAAATGCACAATTTGCAAACATATAAGAATGAAGAAACTGAGTTGAATAACAGATTGGATATATATATGTATATATATATATATATATACATATATTTATATACTTTTAGAAAGGCCGATTGCAATCAAAATAGAAGGTGTACATCTACGTGTTATAGCAGTCCTATGTACAATATTTCAACGTCCTGAGGCTACTCTTTTTTGAGTTATGCGAGATACATTCATACATAAATACGTACGCACAGACGCCACAAAAAAACCTCCTCAGAATCCATTTTAAAAACACTTCATAATTTTTGGGGGAAAACGAATCCTTTATTCTGTCCATATGTACAGATGTCACGCAAAAACATCGTTAAATTGCATTCGATAGTCGTCAAAATAGATATTTTCGTTGAAATATGATACTTGAAATTTTTCGCGATTACAACACTTCCTTTTTACTTCGTTCAAGGAAATAAAAATGAAAGACGGAAATCTGGTACGTTTTATGCTTTATTATGTTTCCAAATTATTTTTAAAAACAAAGTTTGCAGTTTTACACAAATCTTTCATAGTTTTCTTTTAAATGCAAGAAATATATTTAATAGTAACAATAATACATCATATAATACACATAATATTTAAATAATGTCAGAGCTCTGCACGATGTCGAATTTTTACAGTTCTTATATATATAAATTAACAATATTATTCTTAATTACATACATATATACCTTTAGAATTATAAAACTATTTGCCTCGAAGCATGTATCTTCTATATTTGTTATCCTTTCTAGTGTTTGGTTTTGGGTTTTTGCATATATTTATTCCTAATTAATATGGGATGAATTTTAATTATTTTAATTTACATTGCATTATTACTTTATATATCAATATGCAAATCTTATTTGCGTCATGCTTTGCTGGCTCTTATGATGTGGACCCGTATATGATATTTTCTATTTCCAGCAACATTATAATCAGTTAGAGTATTATTATTTTTACTTTTAAGCATCTTAACTAAATTTATGGTTCCATACACACACATAAATACACACACACACACATATATATATATATATATATATATATATATGTATGCATATATGTGTGGGGGTATACTTTTTGCGCATATATCTATGCATATGCAAGTGTGTTTTCGCATCCTTCCTTTTTTACACTAATTTCATACACCCCGAAAATCGAGAAGAGGAAAATTACACGTAGTTTAAGAAGGAAGGTATAAGAAGAATTTATACAATTTAAATGAGTGTATAAATGGATTTATTAACTGTATTAGTATTTGTTATTTTCTCCAAACGGTAGTCTACTTTATTATTTTACACGTTACATAATTTAATGCTTAAATTGTTATCTCTGGATACTTTCCGAATGTGATACAAATTTTATTTGTATTAGAACTTTTCAACATTGTCAATAATCAATAAAAGTATTGTAGTACTTTATCATATGTCTGCGGTTTTTATAAATGAGAGGTACGGGTATCCTTTACAGAAATGGATATACAGCAACACGTTTCACTAAGGTTTCCTGAAAAGAATATTTTTCCATTTTGTATTTTACTGATTTTAATTAAAACAGTTAAAATTTAAAAAGGTGTTTCTCCATAAAATTTTATCCTTCTTTGATAAGTTAGAAAGAAAAATGTTACTAATTTTTCACAATATTCTTTATGTATGGATTGCCTAAAACATGAATTTTATTTCAGGATTTCCACAAAGTGAATAACGTGTAGAAACGCTGCTTTAAACAACGATAAGGTTTTTTAGATTCTTACCTATGATTTAAATTCAAATATATAACTTGTGCTAACCAGGATATTGTGCAATCTACCGTTTGTAAAGGTTATAGCACTTTCAGATACTCGAAACTTTGCAGCAAAATATCAAAGAGTCTGTAGCCACATTTATTAACCATGAAACAAATCCGTCATCGTGCGATCAGATTTACACAAATAATTTGAAACTGTACCATTAATTCTCTCGAAATAAGATTAAACGAAGTTATTGGAGACTAGGCACAAATATTGCTGAAATATTCATATATACTATGTTTTTCAATACGAATTTCTAAGAGAATCTTTTATGTTAAACAAGCTTACATAATTGGCTTAAATAATCAAATCTAGAAATGCTAAAATTCAGTATTTAAAAGAAATAAAGTTTTTATATATTTCTCTGTCTAACACTCGCATCTAGTACCAACTCTGAATATTTCTGATTAAATGTTTCTAAAAGACGTTTAGTAAAATGATGAAAATTTGATCAGTAAGGAGGACTTGCTACGTGTAAAAATCTGAATTTTGTCTACATTTTTATAAACTGATTCACGTAACAAAAATTGTCGTAATATGAAACCTCAGCGTATTTGACTCGTTTTTTAAGTTGAAGGGATGGGTTTGACATCATCGTAATATTCAACACATGTCGTGATGCCATCGTAATGTTACATGCAATCGAACATAACACCATCTAATCAAAATTGTTCATGACAGTTTCGATTAAATACCAGCATAATGTTGAATGTATATTTATGGTGTAATCTTCTTCAAATATCTTATGTACAAAAGATATTTTATTTGTCACTTGTAGTAGGTGTTAGTATATAAATTTCTAAACAGCAAATTTCTATACTGAGTGTTAAGAATAATAAATTAGTTTGAAATTTCGCTTTATAACTATGCAAATTTAATTTATTGCATATTGTACAAAACTGAGCAATAAGAATTTATTTTGCTAATGTAGTTAAAAAAGTTAATTCATAATC
Source organism: Stegodyphus mimosarum (assembly GCA_000611955.2). Taxonomy (NCBI): domain Eukaryota; kingdom Metazoa; phylum Arthropoda; class Arachnida; order Araneae; family Eresidae; genus Stegodyphus; species Stegodyphus mimosarum. Next base: position 85,905 of record KK115046.1, on the reverse strand, counting down.
TGTTTTCGATGTCATTCATAACCTTTCAGTGTCAAGAACTTTTGACGAGTCAACAAGGAAAAATGTGTCAAAAAATATTTTAAATATTTAAGAAATATAAAATTTCAAATGTTTTCAGGGAAGCTTAAATGAGTAGGAATATTTTCTATCTAAAGTTATTCTACGAAAAACATCAAAAGTGCTTTTAAAAGAACAAAAATTCTCTTTCATAAATTATTAAACAAAAAATAAAGCGAAAGATTTTCCAAATATTTTCAGTTTGGATGCAAAACAAAATATTTCGTCTACTAAACAAGTTATAAATCAAGCTGCATTCTTTAGTTTCTTGCATTCACAAAAGAAGTATTTTGAAAAATATGAAACATAAAGCTAAATTCGGCGACTGATTTCGGCATGAAAATCGAATAATGTACACTTTTGGAATTGTTCAAAATGTTCCTTGTAATAAAAGGCAGGATAGAGATTTAATTTCCTTTTGTAAACTTGTATACATATTAAATGTAAAATCGTGCATGAATAAAAATTATTTTCTGACATTTGTATATAAAGAAGGATATTGTATTAAAAGAACAGCACTTCAAGTAACTTTATGGACACTATTAATGTTAAGAAATCAATCATTTGTTTTCTTTTTTTTTTCGTAATTCTCTCCTACTCCCATTTAATATCCCTCTGTTTTTATTATAGCTTTAGCATTCTCAGAAGAAAAAAGTGGAATAAATTCTAGAAATAAAGAAAATTAACATATGTTGCTCTATGGTAAAGTTATTATGTCCGAAGAATAAAAATAACGTAAATATTCCGTGTCTTATAAAACATAAGTTATTGAAGCATAATAATATATAATTTGAACATATGTAACATATATAATTTGAAAAAAAGCATACATTTTTCATGTTTATTTCATTGTTTAGTAAAATATTTCTAGAAACGAAAAGCTTCTTATTAATTATAAATAAGAAATTAACAATTTACAGAATCCCAACAGTGGCAATTCTGCTGGTATATTTGCTTTGTTGATTATCTATAATTCTAATAAATCGAACATTTCTAAGAAGATCACCGTTTTAAATAAATTTTTTATACAGCACCCGTTTAATATTATCTACCGAAAATTGAAATATATTGATTTTCCATTATTAGGCGTTACTTTCATAACGAGACACATAAACTGAAAACAATGTATATGATGGTAATCGACTTTTAAAAATAATAAAATAGGATGAAACACGCTTTAAGTTAAACGGTTTTAATAAAATGCACTAAAACGGAAAAATCTGTATTTCAGCTATCTTAATTAACATGATTGATCTGTGTAGTTAAGTTTGAAAGAGTGAAGCTTCCATAAAGAATTACATTGGAACATGAAATGTAATCTTAAGAAGAACAATAATTAGCACATTTGTTCTTCTTAAGATTACATTTCTCTGTCATTAATTGAAAAGATGTGCATGAAAATTATTGCATGCATGTGTTAAACTTTTTTGGTACCTCCGATTACAAAACCTATCGTTTTTAGAATTTATAGTAGCTTCTTGCTTCTTGCTAACACTTTATCTTCCCATTATCAATGAGAAGTACATTTGAAACCTGCACCTTGTGTCCAATCATAGTTAACATTTCGCTTAGATGTAAACTAAATATAAGTTCCTCATATGCATCAATTGTAATTATAATACGTTGCAATGGCATCTTGCCTTAGAGATTATATAAACATCAGAGACGACATAATATAATCTAATATGTAGATTTTCCGTTACTCAGTTAAATCCTTAACTCAAAGAGGCCTTTGAAAAAAGAGAATTAAATATATCAGATTACATGTAGATGTATATATATGTACGTGTTCGTATATGTGTATACATGTCTGTGTTTGTAAAATGATGTTGACAATTGTTTAAATAACATTCATTTCAGTACGTATTGTACCTTAGCTTCATTATGCAGCTTTACAAAATGGTACACATAAGTAAGAAAATACTTTTGTAGACTTCCCTCGATTGTACCTTTAGTCACGTGCGATCAATAGTGTTATGATAGCTGAAAATTCCTTTATACTTACAGAGCATTTTTGATGAAATTTTACGATTAGTCCTCAATTAGCATAACTGCTAAAAATGTATAATACCAACATTTAAAACCTATGTGTTAGTTGATCTTCATCTTATGACGTTTAAAACGTATTTACACTTTTATCCTAGTTTTCGCTTACTTACTTAATCTTTAGCAACTATTTCGTATTTCGCAATTTTTCTTCAATGTTTCAATAAGCCTTTTATTTTCGCTGTTATGAACTAATTTATCTAGATAACACTGATTTCCCTGAGATGACAAAACGATCTCTTTACTTCAAGGTTATTTTAATTTCAAGGTTATTCATTTTCAGTTATTTCAGAGGTTATTTCAGTTTTTATTTTTTATAATAATTGATAAAAGCATATTTTTAAATGCCACTAGTTTTTGATATTTCAGCCGTTTTGATTTAATGACTTTTTTATTTTAAAACTAAAGCAATATCCTGGGAAACAAATTTTAAATCTAAATATTGATAGCTTCCGAAGTATAATTTACACTATAACATTGTAATAAAAGAATATAACAATAAAAGAAGTCACAGTTAGAATATAGAATATTGTTGCTGGCAAATTGTACAGTCAAAACGTGATATATTTCTAAACATTGTATTTACTAAAACTTCAAAACTTCCAAGAACTCAGCACTTTCTAGCCGCTGTTCTAAGGCTCACTAAACTCTGATGGTTTAACTTATCGTCCCTTCCTAATTATCTAATAATTAATTTCAAATTCTATGCTTTATTTTTAGACCAGGGTACATTCATATATTTACGGTACCGGTGAGTATTCTCATATTAACCTGAGCTTTATTTTCAAAAACGTATTCGGTATATTAAATGAGTTACTAAAAATTTTATTATTAAATAATCTCTGTGTTAAACGATTTTATTCTATATGAAAGTATATGAGGGTTTATAAGATATATAATTTTATCTATGCAACGAAATTCTTGTAGGTGAATTAAATTACTTCTGACTTAACTTCATTCTGAACTTGAAATGGAGCTACCAGAGCATGACCCTGCCGTCGTATATCCATTAATACACTGCAAAAAGAATTTAAATTAATTACGCGTAACCGTGACAAGCGAAATGCAATGTTCTACTTTTAATTTATTATTTCAATGGCATAAATACATACTAAGTTATTGGGTTTCAAACTCTAACTACATGCTGGCCACATGCAGGATTTGAAAGCAGGTGACGGGCCAGAAACTTTTTTTAAACAAATGAAAAATTTTATTTTCAAAGTAAAAAGATATTTTGAAAACATTTTAATGTATATTTAACTTACTCAATATTTATCAAAACATGAATAAATAATACTAACAATACTCGCGTAAAAATTCAAATTTATTGTATTTATTTGTTATTTGGTACCTGTAAGGAGTTCTGTTGGTTTACACTTTGTAATTCAAACATATTGACTGAAATCTATGTATATAAAAAAAATGTCTGTGTGTTTGTCACAACTAACTCAGTCATTACTATAACTATTGTCGCCAAACTTTCTACAATTATTTTTTGGGTCCTGGAAAAAGTCGACGTCCAATTTTTTCCAAAAACACAAAAACCTAAAATCAGAGATACTAAATAAAAACTCTCTGAAAATGCTATATTTCGCCCTCACTTTTCCGAGTGGCAACAGTCTCGCATGCCGGAAATAAAAATCTGCTTGATTTCGATAACTGTTGCCACTGCTCGCTTTAAAATTTCCAGAGTTTGTTAATGAAAAATTCCGAAGTTTTACGATGAAATAAAAATACTATTGCCAAATATAAAAGACAGTATTCCCGATTCCAAAAATTCGTTCGAAGTCATTTCGACTAGTCCCATCTTCGTACGACTTTAATTAGCCCAGATATTAATTAAAAGGTCTGAAAACACTAATTTGTGCACTCATTTTTCCGAGTGGCAATAGTCTCGAGAGTTCGAGATAAAGATGCTTTATTTCGAAAAGTGTTGCTACTGCTCGCGTTCAAATCGTAGAGTTTTTGTTAATCAAATACTTGTACGGTTTACAAAATCCACATATATAAGGAGAATGCCTAGTTGTGTGTTTATTTGTTTGTTCGCGATATTGATTTCTGATCAATTATGATCAATGTTTTGCCACATTTATTGATAAATGTTGAATATAGGTGAAATATTGGATAGAACTTGAGCTTTTACGACCAATTGATTAGAAAGACGAAAATCATAAAGAACTGCGTGCCATTGTTGCTGATGTAACGAGAGAGAATTAGTTTATTTTTCTATCGAAAATTTTTATATGGGTTCCATATCACATCAGACTGAAAAATGTATGACTACGAATCGTCGTTTTCGCATCGTTATTAGAGAAGGATTGCAGCGGTATCGTTCTCTCTGTTGTTAGATGCATTACTCTCAATCTCACTTAACTGGTATCGGGTACTTCCGCTACTTAAAAATAAAGAGAGCTCAGAGAAATGTTAAGATTAAATCCGTATATTAACAGGAACATATCTTATACCGAAGTGTTCAAATACGAAATACTTTCTATTCACCCATACTGCCATCAATCAGTAGAACTGCATGAGAGAAACTATGAGAGGTTCGTGGTTCGAGTCCCGGAGAGGGCAAAGCGATTTCTTCAGATTCCTGGCGTCGAAAATAACCTATTGTCTCCACAGTGCTATTCAGTGTTTGGTGAAGTTCGGTTCTTTTAAGCATTGGTATCATGTCTTTAAAACAAGTTATTAAACCCCTATATTTACACCGATTATAGAATGCATTTGTAGCTCCCATGACTATTCGTCATTATCTCTCCATTGGACATACATTTCGTTTACAAAGTAATTGCTGTGAGAGACATGATGATTAGCATTTAAATAAATTAACTTCTCTTCCTAGCCTTTTATTTCTTCAGCCGCACTTTCGTCAAATGTTCCTGCCCTTTTGCGCAACTCTCCTCCGGTCTGTGATGCAGGCTTTGCATATATCTACTGATCACTTTGATAATCGCAGTCGTTTCCTGTAATATTTCAGGAGTTTGTCAATACTGTTAGGGCTTTATGAATGTATTCTTGGCACTTCAGAAGACCCAGAGAAAGTAAATTACCTACTAAAAACTCTGAAAAAGCATCGACTGTGAAACGTTTCCTACTGTATAAATTTTGTATCCAAGTATCATTTGATGAAATGCAGCTTTGGATAATCTTATTGTACATGACGTTGTCCTATCATGCTGAAATCAAAGCTGTTCAAAATCTGTCACATGAATACTGTTCCGGAACAATTAAGTTCTGTAATAATTGAAAATGTTCAAAAAATACGAAGAAGCTAAAAGAATTGATATTATTATAATAAATAACATTTTATATACCCTGTTCGTATAAAGTAAATAAATATTTGAGTTGTGTACCGTGGTTTTAGCTAAAACTTCGGAAGTGTTACGATCCTCTTTGTCCTCTCCCATACGAAAGAGAAATATAATAATATTAAATTTTAAATTAAGTAAAATTTTACTAAGATCGACAATGACTCCATAAAATGCTCCATGCATCGAAGAAGGCTGTTCATCCTCAACAATCAAAAATATTCCACGTCATATAGATACAAAATAAACGACAGAAACACGCTGGACACTTTTGTATTGCTATTTATTGAAAGGAATCAAAATTAAAAACTACAAAATGAAGGCATAAAGATTTTAAAAACTCTGAAAAAAATCGGATTAAAATTTAAATTGTTAACTAAAGTTATCAGATTTGATTAATATCATAGGCTTCGAAAGAATCTAATTCGCAATCTGAACAAGATTTATAGGTAATTTCAGATGAGCAAATCAAATTTACTCTTAAGGGACAGGAATAATAAACGTCTGACGATTTATTTCTTTTTTTCTCATGAAATTTCCGTACACTTTAATAGAAATATATCTCAACTGATGTATGTAACAATCGTGCTCTCAAAAAATATTATCAGCTGCCCATGAGTTATATACTGAAGAAGGATGCTTAAGAACAGAGCCTCGAATCTTAATAAGTGATAACTTATCTTCATCAAACAAAAGTTAATTCGAGAAACTGAAGCAATTTTTTAACTGACCAAAAAACGTAAATGAAGAGAATTACTCTGAAAACGTTTTGTGGGATTCAACCCTTTTATTTAACAGTTAAATATAGGGAACCTCTTACACAGATAAGCGAATAATCGGTTGAATGTGTGCACAGAGACGTAAGACTCAAGATGGGTTAATTACCCTTTATTTCTTAAAATTAGGATTAACACAGTCAGCTCCTATCTCAGAACGTAGAGCACAACCTCCACTTGGGCTTGAACTCAAAGTAATAAGAATTAAAGCTTAACTAATGCTTAGCTAAAAAAATATAGCCGAAGCTATCAAGATTATAAATAGTTGGCCCCTAAATCTCAATTAAGTAGGCGAAGCTATCAAGGGCCTGAAGTACGGCCGAGCATAGTAATAGCTTATAGAGAGACATAGCCTAAAGGCAAACGCGCGCTAGTTAGAAGGTCTGGCTCTCTAACAAAGTTAGTGAAACTTCGATTTAAATACTAGTCTTACTCATTTGCATTAAACGCGATTCTGAAAACACATTCTGGTAGGAAATTGTAAGCTGAAAGTAGAAAGGATAGGAAAGTGGCATTAATTAAAGATAACTGTTAAAAGCTTAGGATAAACCTTACAAGGTGCTTTATCAAGAACTGGGGAAGAATATCAATACTGTCTTCACGTAACTCAAATTTTGAGCAAATGAAGATTGGTATAAATATATGTTCTAAACCCGAAAAGCGTAAAAGAAGCCACGGAAAGGTAGTTCAACAAAAAATGATTTTCGATTTTCGGACAAGAAAGAATATCCGTATACGTAAAATAAATTATGCACTTTATTTTTAATGTATACTTTTGAAGTAATTTTCCAGGAAGATCCCAATTTAAACTGCATATAGTTTGTGATAATTATTTTAACGTTTATTAACAATTAAATACAATTCAATGATCTTATTTCCCCTTTGAATCCCGTGAGATAAGTTCCCTCGAACCAGATGATTATGCAAACATTTGAAAGAGGGTTTGGAAACTAATTATGTTAACTAACTCATACCATACGGGTGAAATCTACCTGACTGACAGTTTAAACAAACTCCAATCTTTTTGAATAGAGATAGCATTGTCGGAGGCAGAAAAAAGTCCTATTTCTCGAGATTGGTACATGCCGTTATAACGATCAGCTGAGGGAGCAACCACATGCCCTATATTACCTCAAGGCAAGTTTTAAAACTACTTTACTCAAAGTAATTGCTTTTTAGTTGCACTTTCTTGCTTTAGTTTTAACCCAACAGGCAAAAAACAAATGAAGATTTTTCCAGCTTTAAATATGTGTTTGTATGCAAGTTTACAA
>KK115046.1:17675-73754 GCA_000611955.2 Stegodyphus mimosarum | reverse complement strand
AATATGGGCATCTGGAAGCGCAAATTGGAATTTGTTTTATTATCTATTCTTATTGTGTAAAGCATTTATAAGTTCTGACTAAAAAACTCAACGATTTCAAAGCGAGCAATGGCAATACTGTACGGAAAAAAAAAACACATTTTTATCTCCAGTGCGCTGGATTGTGTATCGGAAATTCTAAAGGTATGCTAGTTTAAATATTTTGTGATAGCGCTATTGAACTGAATTTTATGGTTTAAGTGCGAAGAACGTGATATTTAATAAACAAAGGTAACACACAAAACGCTAAAAAATGCTCCGTTGGGCGTAATATAAAATCAGAATGCTTTCAGATTAAAAATATATATATATATAATAAATTCATTGTAATACATTGCTGTTTAAGATTTAATGGTTTAAAAAACTAAAGCCCGAATCTAAAATTACAACGAACCGTTAAGGAGATACGTGCTGCCACCTAGTGCAAACGGAAGAATATAATATTCCCATTTCGAAAACAATAATTTTCACTACATAAAAATCATAGTTTTTTTTGTTTTTTTTAATAATCAGAGGCAAATCTTAATAACGACTTAAATCTTGTTTTAATCTTATAAACGACTGAATAGGTATTATTTTGTAATGAATTTGAAACACGTAGTATGATAATCATCTTATATTTCACATTTTCAGCAGTTACTGGAACTGTTAATATTTGTAACTGTTTTGTAAATTACGTTTTAAATTTTATTACAACCTTAGACTAGCTTTAATATGCACTTGGCTGTGATGAATCTTTTTCCGTACGTTGAAGAATTTTATTGATTTATTTCTTTGAACCTCAAAGTAACTTATGAACAGATGAATTAACAAATGGTCAGTAAAGATTAAGAAAGAATTTTGTATGCTATAAATGTTTTATTCTGTAAACAGATTCAACAACATTAAATTTACGATTAAGTTGAAAATTGAGATAAATATTTTACAGCGTGTTACTTTATGAGATGGAATTTCAAATAACGCATTTGTAGCCTACAAAATACATTAGAAATTATGATTCATAAAATGCTAATACTTACAAAGGTGTTCACATAATAAAATTGAAAAACATAGTAAGCTTAAAAAACTTGATATTTATTGAAGTGACCTATATTTAATATACTTTTTGAGGTATATTTAATGATTGAGAATAAAACTGCAGTTAGAACTTATATCAAGGAGTCCTGAACTAAAAGGAATTCTGAATACTACATTACCACGAAAACAACTGACAATTTTCAGTACATTTCCTCAGAGCTTTTCCATAAATAAAGGTTAATTTAATGTAAGTATTTTATCCTTTAGTCATTTACTGAATATCTTTGTAAAGCTCTCGGCTAGCTTACTCTTTAATACACTACCCGGCATTGAAACTGCAACACCATGAAGAAGTGGCCAGAAAATGATGAAACTCGGCATACAGAGAGAGACAGCAACGGATAATAAGTGACCTTTGTTTCGAAATTATATGCGTAATACAGAACGAGAACAGCAGCGGCTCAGTAGGTTGTAGGACCGCCTTGGACGGCGATACACGAAGCAACACATCTAAGTACAGAGTCAAGGAGACTACGGATGATGTCCTGAGGAATGGCTCTGCATGCCCTGCCAACCACTTGCTACAGTTCGTCTTCTGACCGCGGTAGTGGCAGGGTCTGCAAATGGCATCCAATCATCTCCCAAATGTGTTCGTTTGATGAGAGATCAGGAGAGAACGGTGGCCAGGGAAGCATTCGTATACCTTACAGAGCATGTTGGCTGATGTTGGCAGTGTATGGTCGGGCGTTATCCGGCTCATAAAGGGCATTGAGCATTACTTGAACCTAGGAGAGTGTCACCGCTCGCAACACATCATCCAAGTATCATTGGGCCGTTATAGTGCCCTGAATATGAACTAGAGTTGAACTGGATGCCACGTTGTCACGCTATGGGGCGTTCCACAAGTGCTGCCGGATTGGACCTTTTCCACATCTACTCGGCAACTATCATTGGAAACATAGAAGCGTGACTCATCTGAGAACATGATTCTGTGCCATTCCGTCGTTTACAGCGCTCGAGCCCGGCACCATTGCAGATATTGGCGTCTATGATGTGTGGTAAATGGCTGTTTTCTTAACGGACACCACGAGTGCAGGCCACTAGCCACCAATCGACGGCAAATGGTTCTAGTCGATATGGGAACATCCATCCTGAATTGAACATGCTGCAGAATGAAGATAGAAGTGATTTGCGGATGCATCACCGCTTGTCGGCAGCTGCGTCGATCCACGCGAGCTGACGTCTTTCTGGCTGCAGCGGCAACCCTCGAACTTGCCACATTTCCTTATAAGGTATTTCTCCCGCCTTCTTCGCATGCCTACGTGGTGTAGTGGTCAGCATGCTCGACGCGTATTCAAAAGGTCAGAGGTTTGAGTCCCTGTTTGGGCGCCACTTGTAGAGTCATTAGGCTATTTGGAAGCAGGAGATGTCAAAAATGAGCAATATCTTCGCCAGGACTCGAACCACGGACCTCTCGAATACGTGTCGAGCGTTCTGACCACTACACCAGGAAGGCATGTGAAGAAGGCGGGATAAATACCTTACAGCTTTGTTGCAATCATCGTTACCACAGCCGGTGCACTGTAGACTCGTCGAGATGGGTGTCAACTGAGATTTGCTGAATGAACCAACTTGCCATTCTCAGTCCGATCACCATGCCCCTCGTAAAATCGTCTGTCTGCTGGAATTGCCTCCGTTGATGACGGCCTAGCATTCTCTGCTGTTACACGCGTCCTCTGAGACAAGAACGAATTTTCTACGATGATTTCTGTAGCAAAAATTAGCGGCACGAAAATTGTACGTTCTGCAAGTTCCTTCCCTTATATCTTCTTCAATGTGCACTGCAGAGCTGCGCATTTCACATCATTCGCATAGCTCGGTGACGGGAGCCTCCTCTGAAATTTGTATAGTTTGGGGGCCACTCCTTCTTGGTGATGCATTTTCAATGTCGGGTAGTGTAAGAAAGGAATGTTCAGTAGGTCATTCTAAGAATACCCGCTCTTCTGCTATCTGCAGGGTTCCGACTTCGATTGATTACAGTTTGAAAACTGTATTTTCTATTGAAGTTAACTTTTTCTTCTCTACACAATGTAGATTTTAGAATCATTGTACATAAGAAATTAAAAATGGTAGCCCATACAAATCTGTACACAAATTTAAGATAAAATCCTCTTGCAATAAAATAGTTTATCTGTTCAAGACTTAAAAACCACTTAACGTAACTGTTATGTAGCGATTTTAGTTAGATTAGAATTGTAGATTGATATGTAGTTAATTGCAGTTTATTTGATAATTAATTATTGAGTGAATAAAATTATATGCATTAATTTATTCTTATTCTAAATTTTTCTTCATTACGTTAATGAATCAATTATTTTTATGCGAGTTAAACAGGGGTTCTCATTCTTACAGTTATGCGTTCGATAGTGCTAGCTGTCGGGAAAAGGAGACAATGCGAAATCGGTTGCTTTCTGCGTAATATTTGAAATTTAAGAATACTTCCTTTTTATTTACATGGATGAAATTTATACCTCTTAGAGAAAAGAAATTTAGCTTTCTTATGAATCTACTTTCATGACTGTACGTCGCCCCGTTGGAGAATTATGCCCATTTAATTGTTAAAATTGTTGAATTTCGGGTCTAAAGTTTTATTCTTCTAAAAGGGTGTTTTTTCGAGCAGTTTTCGTCCAAGGTCGTGCAACTTGGATAGTAGGTTTGTTACATTCTTTCCCTCACCCCTCTTCCGTTGGCGAAGGGGGTGGCGAAGGTGGAATTTTTTTTGGTGTGTAGAAGGAAAACTAGATTTTCGCAGCACTGTTTTGTGTTTGGGGAGATTTGCATACTTTTTCACCAATTTTGGTTAATTTAAAAAATGCAGGATTCTGGCCGATTAAAACCCGTGTGCACGGCTTTGCTCGATCTCTTTTGCCTCGGATAGCAGCTGTTAGGAAGAACTCACCATTCCTTCCTCTGGAAGAGCGGCCATGATTACCCAGGGCGACCGTTAAAGGTTTAGATGTCCAAGGCCTCAGACAGGTAAAGCCGCATTCGGCTTTATGCTCACTCCTATAAACGGATGAATTACTAGAAGAAGAAAAAGATGTACGTCTAAGGAGATCTGATATGCTACTATACACCTATGCACCTTGCCATCCTTTCCATGCGGACGGGTAGCTCTGACGTTCCTTGAAGTCTTCTGAAGTTTTCACCTTCTTCCACTCGGACGGGGAGTCCAGATTTTTCTTAGAAACATCAATGCATTTTTCATCTTCCTACCAGGATGGGTCTTCAGGTCGCCTGAATAACATCTATAACTGTGCTGGCAAGAAATATGTTCGGTGGAGTGCCCTGTTCAACTACTTCTAACGGATTGGTCGTCTGGAGTTAATGTCACAGATAAGTTCCACTTGTTCTCTTGTCAATAGCAGTATTTATGGTAAAGTAATCTAAGCCTAAGATTAAAATTTCAATAATAACAGACACCTTTTTTTGTTGCAATGGGTAATGCTTAATTAAGCTTCAAAAATTTTCTTCAAGAGAGTTCAATTTTTTGTTTGTTCTTTTCCTCCTTTCACTTGAATTTTAAGTACAGCTTTCAACCTTAATTCAGTAAACATGAACTTAAATAATAAGGATAATTGAATTCACAAAAATAATGGAATGGATATGAATAATTAAAGGAAAATTTCTAGCTATGATTAATTAAAGTAAGAAGTAATAATATGTATATGTAAACTGTAATTAAATCTATTTAACTTATTTGTCAAGAGTTTTTCTGTTGTATCTTAAATCCAGGCTGTTAAGTTAAGCAATTGCAGTGCATTTACTCTATTAAGGACCATTTAATCTTAACTTGGGAAGTAATTAAAATATATATAATTGAATTAAGACAGAGATCCTAAATTAGTTAACTTTAGCTAAATTTTACTTTCTTTTGCTCTTTAAGTTGCTCTTTTGGTTTGAGATTAACTTTAACTTTTTTTGCAAAGATAAGAAAAAAAAAATTTTTTTAATTCTACTTTAACCCCTTGACTTACCCCTTAATTGAATAATAATTGAATGAAGGAATAAAGTACTTATTTTTCTCCAACGGGACTACATGAATATGAAATACTTTCAAACTGCCTAAGGAATTACTTATTTAATGTATGTAATTTTCTTTTCCTGTGAAAATTAAGAAATTTCTTTTGAACGAAGTAATCATTCTCGTAATTAGAAAACACTTAAGATACCATACTCGGGATTCATTTAAAATTTCTTTTTTTTTCTGTATTTTATGCTGGCCAGCAGAATCTGATAATCTGCATAAAAATTTAATATTTTTCGATGCAATATGATCAGTTCTAAATGTATTTTTAGTTGTCATCCCGGTACAATAATGAAAATTTTAGTAACAAGATTTCATGTCATTTTTTGTACTGCCTTAATAAATATCCTTGGCTATCTATTTGATTCAGAGCATTTTCTTGTGATGTATTGTGTAATGTTCATAACACCAATACTCCTACATGGTCTTAGGGGTTGTTCGGAATACTTCTTTTGAAAAAAAACTTCACACAACGCAACGAACAGATCTGGTCTCTTGAGATTGTTTGTAGGCAAATTATTTAATTTCAGAATATAATTGTAACAGTTAGTTATTTTGTAGTATTTAATTTATTAGTTAACGTCTGGTGCCTTTAAGGACCAGAACACGTACATCTTTTTATTCTGCTTCTATTATTTTTTATTCTTGTTCGTGTATCCCGCCACAGGATAGGGAAATTTCTGTTAACTGTTTTTTAAAGTTTAATACGCAAATGTAAAAAAGAAAAACCTTTGATCAGATTCCCTATTCCTACAAGAAGAAAATCCTTATTTTAGTTAACATTCTCAATAACTCAAATGACTGTAAAAGGTTCATATGTAAAAGAATATGATGGTCATCTGGTATAAAATGCTAGACAGTGTGAAGCATAAATATTATGTGCTGACCAGGTCTAAACCTAAATTCTTGCAATAGCGTAGATGATGCATGGCTCATAAAGCAATCACATTTGATTTTTTACTTAGCATGCCAGCAGTTCTTAAATATCTCTGAAAAATGTTTATTTATTTTACCCATTTTATACATTGTTTGAATATCTAATAGTTTACATAAACATAAACTGACATTTTTTCCACCATTTTGGTATTCTGTTTGTAGAATTTTATTTTCTTGTCTTTACCTTTACTTCTATTTTCGTCGGTTCCCACCAGGACACAAATTAATTACTGCATAGAACCCTAAGGTTCTGTATTTCGTCTTCGAGAAAGGAAGCGTTTGGCAGATATCTCTAATAGCCACTCTGTTATTTCTTTCTGTGCTTGAATTATTTCACTCAGTCTTAACTTTGCTAGCTGACTATAAACGTTTTGTCAAAAGATAAAAACATTAACCGCAGTTCACTATGACGAGAGCTGTCTTATACAAAGGGTATCTTCTTTCCTCCAGAACGATTTAGTTTAATTAATGCTTAAAATTCAAAGAGTACGTTTTTAAATTTTCCTTCTGATAGCCTTTTTCCTAGACTATATGTCTGCATAGTAATTTTCCTGATAGAAAATTTTTTTGTAAAATTTCCAAACGTATTCATTTCCACTGCTCTTATACTACTTTCCAGAGTTCATCAATCGCGATTGATTTTTGTTTAAAAAGAGCTCAAAAGCCCGAAGACAAAATAGTCCATAGGTGAAACGTAAAGGGACTTAACAAGGAATACGTTGAAAGGGTATATAGGCAATCCATGCATAAGTCTTCATTTTTTCAAAGAATGCAATGGTATTTTTTGAAGTATGACCTGTTGCTTTGCTTTTATGAAATTTCCTTCTTTGAAAGTCAATGGAATATATAAATGGAAGTTTCTCTCTAATCGGACGTAAAACTTGATAGAATTTTGAGTTGATTTTAACATTTTTCTTCACTGTTCTTATTTTTAATTTCCATCTGTAAAAAAATCCTATGACGATCCTAAACCTCTTACTAAGACTTTCCTTTCTTTGATAGAAACAGGCCTGTACAATTTTCTTTTCGTATTCGATAATAAGTAGACCTTTTTTTACAGGCGTATAGATAAATCCATGTTCATCAAAGTATACATTACATTTCCATTTATCGCCTGGTAAATAGTTTTCATACAGGATTGTACAACTCGTTCTGCACTGAGCCACATGCCTCGCAAACGCGTCTGTTTTCAGCTTGTAAATTTTGGTTTATTATTTTATTTGCTTTTGCTACAGATGAATTTAAAGACTTTGCAATTGATTTGAGTTGACAGATTTTTCTCTAATTACCAAAGATTTAACTTTAGAGACATAGAAAACAGTGCGTGCCTTTTTCGGGTGTTTGTTTGAACATTTCTTTCCACATACAAATTAAGAATCGCCGATTTTCAATTTCTGATTAATAATGTTTTTTATTTTGCGCTTATGAATTTTAATACTTTGCATTTGAATTACGGAATGGAAATATTTCTCTTCGAAAGTGCAAAAACATATTCTTCAGCCCACAGCTTGTTTACATGTAATATTTTGAATGAAGAATAAATTTAAAAGTGGCAAATGATATTTCTCATTTCAATAATGAGCTGTTGTCAGAAAATTTTGTTCCAGAACATTTCCTTTTGTTTTAAATTCTTTATCAAAATCATTCTAAAAATGTATAAAGACCCTTTGTATTTATTATTTTAATTATTCTTTAGCATTTTTTATGATTTTTCCGCAAGCTGAGGAGATTTGGTTTTTTGTAATTAAAGAGCAAATGCAACTGTCAAGCTAAATAATAAAAATAAGGTTTATTGTAAAATTGCATCGGAGCTTGTTTCTCTGTACCTTAGAAGCTACGAAGTCGTCTGGGTGCATCATTTAGGAATGAAGTGTAACGTTGCGTGCGTACAAACTAATATACGTCTTTATTTCGTTCGATACTCACTATTTGGAGTGTTCTATATTTTCTCTTAATTAATTTTCTTTGTCTTGCCGCATAATTTTCATCAATCAAAATGTTGAAATCGTCTGCTATCAGTGATGTATTTACAAATAGCTAATTGGCAAAGTGAAGCTCAAATTTCTTGTAATTCAGTTATTATGCCATCTTAAGAATAATAATTTAATTATGAACAAGGAACTGGATACAACTATTGGAAACTTGTACGAATAACAGATGGCCGCGTCAGCTTTTATTGGTTAATGGGAAGAGTTTTCTAACGCTAGCAAAGGCCAATATATGAATTTATTTCTTTTCTAACCTGAAATATGTTTTATAGGTTACTATGTAGAATTTATTTTAGCTTTTAGACTTCAACTACCACATACAATGTATTGCACTAAATCATTAAATGATGCACTTGGAATCTTAAATATATAAGTTAGTAAATGTAAATGACGTCCGATAAACATTTTCAGGTTGGTATAAAGAGATTTCATAGGTAGATTTCGATATTTTTTATCTTAATAATTTTGCTATACCTATTAATTTCATTTCATATGAATTCATGAAGTTCTTTTTCAGTAGATGAATCTGTAGAGATTAACAGTAACAGAAATGAAATTAACAGTATTAATTTCATTTCTTATGAATTCATGAAGTTCTTTTTCAGTAGATGAATCTGTAGAGACATTAGGATTTTTTTGATGCGGAAGACTTGAAAAATGAGCAATGCTCTCGCTGAGACTCGAACCACGAACCTCTCGACTACGCGTCGAGTGTGCTGACCACTACACCACGAAGACATACTAAGAAGGCGGGAGAAATACTTTATAAATCAAGAATTTGTCATCGGTTGAGAAATCTCCTTCTCTAAACATTCTAAGTCTTCTGTGAAGTCCTCGTTTATTTATTCACAGTCGCTATGAGCATGTCACAAATCATTTTCGTTGTTTGAAGGTCATTTGAAAACAAAATGGTTGCTCAAAAGTGCACATTACTTTCAGCTATCTTCACAGCGGGTTCAGTTAAAATAATCATAAATTTCAGTAATTAATGTTGTCAGGACTGAGTGTTTGGTGCATATTCTTGGCAAACATCTTTGTGAACGTAACTAAGTCTTAAGTCCTGATCTTGAACAGGGAGCTGAATGCAGTTATGTTCTGCGGTAGAATACTGTGAATAAGTGGAAGAAGAACTGCATTTTAAAGGGATTTAAAATCCTCTTTTATTAAACCACAATTATTTACAGCCACTTCCCAACTTGGGAGGGATACAGAAAATAAAGACCGCACTTAGGACTTGTTATGTAGTGATTTTGGGTTAGTTTAGAATTATGGATTAATGTGTAGTAAATTGCAGTTATTTGATAATTAATTATTGAGTGAGTAAATTATATACATTAATTTATGCTTATTCTAAATTTTTCTTCAGGAATTGTATTGCTTATGTTATTGAATCAATTATTTTTATACGAGCTAAACAGAGTTCTCATTCTTACGTTACGCGTTCGACAGTATTAGCCTTCGGGAGAAGGAGACAATGGGAAATCGGTTGTTTCTGCGTAATATTTGAAATTTAAAAATACTTCCTTTTTATTCACATGGTTGAAATTTATACCTCTTAAAGAGAAAAAATTTACCCTTCTTATGAACCTACTTTCATGACTGTACGTCGCCCCGTTGGAGAATTATGCCCATTTAATTGCTAAAATTGTTGAATTTCGTGTCTAGAAATTTATTCTGCTATAAGCGCCGTTTTGAGCACTTTTCTCGTCAAGGTCATGTACTGCGTCCGGTTGCGTGGCAGGGGAGTGATAGGTTTGTCGCATTCTTTCCCTCACCCCTCCTTGTTGGCGAAGGGGGTGGCGAGGGTGGAACTTTTTTTGGTGTGAAGAAGGAAAAACTAAGTTTTCGCAGCACTGTTTTGTGTTTGGCGAGATTTGCATACTAATTCACCAAATTTGGTGATTTTCGAAAATTCTGGAGCCTGGACGATTGAAATCGTCATGCAAGGCCATGCTCAGCCCTTTTTGCCTTGGATTCGCAGCGTTAGAAGCACGTTATTTTTTTCTTCCTCTGGAAGAGCCGGAGATGGGAAATAAGATAAAGATGAACATCTAAAAAAAAAAAATCACTTGAAGTTTACTCCTCCGCACTTTACCATCCCCGTGTTGGAGTCGAGAATGTTGTTTTTTTCCTCATCGAATTACTACCATCAACTCGAGTACTACCATCAACTCGCATGAATGAGAATAGACGGAAAAGGGAGGAACCCTTAGGAGCTCTTGTTTTGCTGCACGAATGCACTTTACCATCTTCATAGTGTCTGATCCAGGTGTCCAGATTTCTTGCCGGACTCCCTCGTTCAACATCTGCGAAGAGCTGGTTCGGCAGAGCCTTGTTCAACACCTGTTATGAATGGGACATCCGGAAAAAAAAATCTATAAGTTGAGTTAATGCTTAATTAAATTTTCAACGCTTCCCTTCAAGTGAGTTCAACCTTTTGATTGTTAATTTCACCTGAAATTTAGTACAGCTTGCTACCTAAATTCCGTGAACATGTTTCCTAAGTAATATGGTAATTTAAAATTTTTTTAAGAGATTTGATTATTTGAAGTAAATTTTCCAGTGATGAATTATTAATGTAAGGAGTAATTATATGTGTGTTTAATTTCCAATTAAATTCTATTTAACTTTTAGTCAAGGTTTTTCTGCTGGATCTTAAATCCAGGCTGTGTATTTAAGCAACTGCTGCACTATTAATCTATTTAGGACTTTTAACTTTAACTTGGAATGTAATTAAAATTTATATATAATGAATTAAGACAGGATATTAAATTTGTTAACTTATCTAAATTTTACCTTTTTACTTTAAGTTGTTACTATTTTTGGTTGAGAATTAACTTTAACTTTTGCTAATTAAGGAACGATTTAAAATTTAAATTCTACTTTACCTTTAATTGTGTAATTGAATGTAGGAATAAATGTAATCATTTTTCTCCAACGGGTCTACTTGAATATGTAATATTTTCTAACTGCCTAAGGGATTTGCTAAATTTATGTATGTAATTTTTACCTGAGTAAATTAAGAAATTTCTTGAACTAAGTAATCTCTATCAATA
Organism: Stegodyphus mimosarum; assembly: GCA_000611955.2. Lineage (NCBI taxonomy): Eukaryota > Metazoa > Arthropoda > Arachnida > Araneae > Eresidae > Stegodyphus > Stegodyphus mimosarum. Next base: position 62,631 of record KK115046.1, on the reverse strand, counting down.
TTGGTAAAGACACCATGCTCGGTGATTCATTAAATTCCTGTGTATTTTTATGCTGGCCAGCAGAGTTTGATAACTGCATATGAAAATTTAATATTAATTTTTACGGTGTAAATTTTTGATTAATTCATCTCGGTGCATATTTGAAATTAACAATATATATATTATAATTCTAAATGCATTATTTTAAATAGTTGTCAACTGAACACACCATAGATCTAGAAATTTAAGTTGAAAGATTGAGTGTCTTCCTTTAATGCTGCAATAAATATCCTTGGTTATATATATATATTTGATTCAGAGTTTTTTCTTATGATGACTTGTGTGAATGTTTTTAACACCAGTGCTCCTGCTTGGTCTTAGGGGTTGTTCGGGTTAGTTATACACAACGCAATATGAATTTTGGTTTTGATATTATTGTAGGCAAATTATTGTAACAGTTAGTATTTAACATTTAGCACATAACAACTGGTGCCTTGATATATTGTAACATAACATCTGGTGCCGTGAAATTTCGAGCTCAGGCCTGGTCGGAGTACTTGTGTTAATGATATTTCCTTTGATTTCATGTATCTATGTTTAGACTTGATACTTTAACCCCTGCTTTGTGAGTTTCAGTAACAGGTCTATGCATTGATCTTGTGCTTATTTCATCAGTAAATTTATCTTGTGCATTGATTCAGTATAGGGTGCATAACAAATTTGTACTTTTCACACATGATCTTTGGACTCTAAAGTGAAAACAACACAAACACTAACACGCAGTTAGATTTTAAGTGAAGATTTTGAACTGTTGTATGTGACATTATTCACTGTGGATTAGATTTTTACACACATGCTGTTTTAATTTTTATGATAATTGTTTACATTGTGTGCTCATATACAGGAATAGTGAATTTCTACCCAATTGTTACCTTATGCCACTTAGTTTTGTGGGGATTGTCTTAGACTTCCAGTTGTCAGTAGTATACCAGACTGTTTAGCTTCCTCTTGCTTATTGATTTATTTGTGGTTGTACTGTTAGGAATTATCATGCCTAAATCTACTAAAGCTACTCGTGCTGCTAGAAGGGCCTTAGATATGGCTGAGATTCAGGAGGTCGATACTGTTAAGAGACAAGGTCTGTCAGTTTTTGGGTCAGATCCATTAGAATCTGTACCTATTTTCACAGGATGTGATAAAGGAACTTCCTTAAATGATTTTCTCGACAGAATTGATTTGATTGCTACACATGTGGGTTGGTCTGATGCTGACAAGTTAACTGTGATTAGGGTAAAAGTCGCGGGTGAGGCTGCTGACTTTATCAGAAACAATCCTCGATTAAAGAGAGAAACAAGTCTAGCTTATTTGATAAATGCTTTAAAGGAAAGATTTTCTTCGGTGCATAACTTACACTCAAACATTAGAGCTCTCATTCAAGCTTTTCAAAAGCCACATGAGTCGGTTAGGCAGTTTGCTGCCCGTATAGAGGCTTTATCGTACAAAACTGTACCTCTAGAGAGGAATGATGATCCAGCAGCTGAAGCTCAAAGACAGGATTTGCTCCTTTCAGTTTTTATTGAAGGTTTGCAGCTTCACCTGAGGCGTTTGCTCCTTCCACAAAATCACAAGACATTTGCTGCTGCTAAACAGCATGCTATTATAGAAGAGGATATGTGGGCTAAGAGCCATGAGAGTAGTGATTTTCAAACTGCTGAAGTTAGGGCAGTCCATACTTCCAAGTCTGTACCTGAAAAGCGTACATCAGACACTGCTGTATCAAACACTGAGCTCACGACAGCTATTAAGCTACAACAGGAGAACATTGCTCAGCTTACTAAGATGATGGGATCACTACAAACCCAGGTGCAATCTTTGTTAACTCAGACTCCCAGAATGAGACCTTTACAGCCTCGCTGCTTTAGATGTAATAGATTTGGTCACATTAGCAGGGACTGTTTTGCCACCATCTTGCCTAGCCAACAGATCAGATCAGGCCAGCATCAGAGACAGAGAAATACTCAGAGTGATAGGCGTAACCCTCGCCCAGCTGCTCCAGCTGTTACAAATAATCACATGGACTCGAATACACATACTAGCACCTTAAATCCCCAAGCTACAGCGTTTAATTTAAACTTATAAAGGGTGGGGAGAAATCAGACTCCGTTTCGTCCCTCGAAGCCCTTTTGGAGGTGCCATCTGTTTTTGTTGTGTCTGCTAGGGAGGCATCTTTGCCTATAGTTCAAGGTTCTATTTTGGGGAACAAACTAAAATTTTTGTTAGACTCAGGTGCAACAGTTAATATAATTGAATCTAAGTACATTAAATGTTTGGGTAATAAAATTTCCTTAAGTAACTGTAATATACACTTAAAAGGTATTTCATCAGAGAAAGTTCATGTAAACAAAAAAGTTAATTTAGTGGTAGAATTTCAAAACAATCACTTTGAAGCTGAATTTTTAATTACTGATACCCCTCTTTCTTCGCAATATGGAGCTCTTCTGGGTACTCAGTTTCTCATTGACAATAAATTACATTTAGATTTTGAAACTTCTCAACTTCTAGGAAAGAACATAATTTTGAAATGGGATTCTAGTAAACACATGGCTGATGTCAATTTCATATCTCACCCTGTATCCAATTCTCCTTGTCGAGACTTTTGTTATTCTGTTAACAAACATAAACTTCCTCCATTCTCAGAGAATATTATTAAACTTGTCTCTCATTCCTCTAACTTTCATCATGACACTATTTTAATTGAACCTTTGCCAGAGCATGCACACAGTAAATTTGCTATAGCTAGATCTGTTAATAACAAGTCTAACTCTAACCATTTCTATGTAAAAATTGCTAATTTTTCTTCTGACTTCATTCATATTAACAAAGGTATGAAGTTGGCATTTGCTCAGCCTGTGATTACTGGCTCTCACTTGGATCACGTTGTGAACAACACTTCTATTGAAACTGGAGAGGATTTTGAATCTTGGGGGGGTAATTTTGATCTTAGTCACTTACCAGAACAACAACAACAACAGCTGTCACTGTTGCTGAAACAATATAGTAACATCTTTGCTGCCTCTGTCAGTGAGTTAACAGGGTGTGATACTATTCTGCACAACATCAACTTACGAGATAATATACCAGTCAGGCAAAAGCCTTATAAAGTCCCTTACCATCTCAGGGATGAGCTGGACAGGCAGGTAGCTGAATTGCTGGATGCAAATATCATACAGGAAAGTGACAGTCCTTACAGTGCTCCTGTTTTGTTTGTTAAAAAGGCGGATAACACATACCGTTTAGTCACTGACTTCCGTAAATTAAATGAAAAAACAATTGAAGACAGTTTTCCTTTGCCTAATATGATTGAGCTCATTGAGCAGTTGGGAGATGCGAATTATTTTTCCACTTTGGATTTAACTTCTGGATTTTTCCAAATGAAAATTCACCCGGATGACACCTTTAAAAGTGGCTTCTCAACTCCTTCAGGGCACTATGAGTGGTTAAGAACTCCTTTCGGATTACGTAATGCTCCTAGTTCTTTTCAAAGGCTGATGTCTATTGTTTTGGCCAATCTTTCTCCATTGAAAATTGGTATTTATATTGATGACATAGTAATTGCTTCCAAAACTTTTGATGAACATCTTGACAAGTTAAAGTTAGTATTTGATAGGCTAAAGTTGCACAACCTTAAGTTAAAACCATCTAAATGTCACTTTTTAAAGGAACAAATCACTTATTTAGGCTATAAAGTCACTAAGGGTATCATACAACCTGATGATAAGAATTTAAAAACAATACACAGTTTTGTGCCACCTAAAAATAGAAAAGAAGTTAGGCGATTTTTAGGCCTTATTGGCTTTTATAGAAGGTTCATTCCTAATTTTGCCCAAAAGGCACTGGCATTAACACAGCTAACTAAAGATAAAACTCCTTTTTCTTGGTCTCAAGAAGCTCAGCAAGCATTTGACACTTTAAAATCTGAACTTTTGAATGAACCCATTTTGGTATTACCTGATTTAAATAAACCTTTTTCTCTTTGTACTGATGCATCTAACTATGCTCTGGGAGCAGTTTTATGTCAAGAAGATTCGTCAGGATTTCAACATCCAGTTTGTTATGCTAGTCGCAAGTTAAAGGGAGCTGAAACACGTTATAGTACAGTCGAAAGAGAAGTTTTGGCAGTTGTTTGGGCTACTGCTCATTTTAGGCAATATTTACTTGGCAAACCTTTCACTGTTTATTCAGATCAGGCTTCTTTATCACATGTTTTAAAACTCAAGGACCCCACTTCACGTATTGCTCGTTGGATCATGGGTTTGTCACAGTTTGATTATAAAATTGTTCACAAGCCAGGCAGGTTAAATTTAACAGCAGATTATTTATCCAGAGCTGTAAATGTCACTCAACTTATCCAGACCTCTGTTACACCAGAATTGTTAAATTTATTTAAAAGAGAACAAGCTGCTGATCCTTTATGCCAGCAAATTATTTCTGATTTAAATGCTAACAAAATTCCTAGGCCTCCTTCACAAGTATTTTTTGTACAAGATGACATTTTATTTTGCAAATATAGAAAACCTTCTTCACGTTGGCAGAAACAGAATAGATTAGTGGTGCCTAAAACCCTTGTGCTGAAAATTTTGCAGGAGCACCATGATTCTCCCACGGCAGCTCACTCAGGCTATCACAGGACTCTTCACCGTATACAGCAGTCATTTTTCTGGAAGGGAATGCATAAACAAATATACAATTTCATCAAGTCCTGTCACTCCTGTATCCAAAGGCGAGGTCACAGACCTTCTCGTAAGGCCCCCCTTATGAGAGTGCCTGTGGCCAGTCGTCCCATTGAGCGAATTGCGATGGATGTAGTGGGTCCCCTTCCAGTGACTTTGGCAGGCAATAAATACATTTTGGTCATAACTGACTATTTTTCTCGATGGCCTGAGGCTTATCCTTTGCAGGACACTACAACACAGACAATAATTGAAAAATTAGAGCAATTTATTTCATCTCATGGGGTGCCTCAACACATTGTTACTGATAAGGGTAGTAATTTCATTTCTCAAGCTATTATGGATTTATATAAGCGTTTAGGGATTACCAAACACACCACTACTAGTTATCATCCCCAGTCTGATGGAGTAGTGGAAAGATTAAATGCAACTTTAATTAATTCACTTAGTCATTTGGTTAGTCACACACAGGAAGATTGGGATAGACATCTGTCTTTTGCCTTGTTGGCTCACAGAACTGGGAGACATAGTGCTCTTCAGGAGTGTCCAGCATATATATTATATGGAAGAGATTTATGTTTGCCAGTTGATTTATTATTGCAAACTAATTTTAGAACTTATGATGACACAAACAATTATTCCAAGGATTTGACTTTGAGATTGCAGAAAACCTTCCAGTTAGTTAATAAACACTTAACGGAAGCTGCTGAAAGACAAGAGACTTTTCGTGAGAGGAGTTCTCAGGATAAGGGTATTCAAGTGGGAGATGTAGTGTACTTATACACTCCAGTTGTTAAGCCAGGCATGGCTAGGAAACTCTCTAAGCTGAATCAAGGTCCCTTCAGGGTTGTTGAGCAGGTGACCAAGGTCAACTACAAAATAGCTTCAATCACTAATCCTGATCAGGTTCAGACGGTTCATGTCGATAGACTCACAAAAGTACCAGAGAGAATTAATTTTCCCACCTTACAGAATTGTGACTTACGTTCTGCGGAACAACCTGAAAATGACACTCATAATTATCCTTACCACCTAAGGCCTAGGGATATCCATGGTTTTGTTGTAAAATAATTGTACGAATTTGATTTTCATTGTGTAAACTCGTTAAGTGTAGCATATTCGATTATTTTGGTTCGTTACTATTCGTTATTTGGAATTTGTATTTTGTAATTTTTACTTAGTTTCACTCCTAGTATCCCTGGTCGTGTGTTGCTTAGAGAAATTTTGTTTACATGTCTGAGCATGTGAGGTATTATCTTGTGGTCTTGGTAATCAACAATCTTGTCTCGATAGCTCGGTTTTTTTTTGGGTTATCAGGGCTGGCCCCTTTAGCTCACTTCATTTAAAATCTAAATTTTTTTTTTGTCTTCTCCCAGATCTTAAGCGCTTGGGATTCTTTCGGTTAATTTTGACAAGATTGTTTTTTCTCAACACTCCTCGTTAGTTCTTCCATTTTTTTTTTTTTTGATTGCAGCACTACCAATTATGTTTTGACTGGGATTCTGTGAGTTACTTCGGCGCTGTATAGTTGCGGTTTTGTTTTATTCCACCTTTCTCGTATTTCATTTTGGGGAAAGCGGTGGTTGTGAACTTGGAATTGGTTCAGTGTTTTGTCTCTTTAGCAAATGGAGACTCAGGGCTTGTATGCAATGGTATACAACTTATAGTGTTTTTTAGTTTAGGATTGTTTTTACTTGCATTGAAAAAAAAATATGTTTTTGTGTGTGGAGCACCTGTATAGCTCCTGTTTTTGTATTCGACACCTTGCACCAGTATATAACGTTTAGGTGTTTATTGTATTTTATATGTACTCTTATTTGCATTGTATACTCTTATTGTAGCATTTGTATGGGGGGATGTTATCTAACATTATTACATATTACACTTTTTTTTTTTTGGGGTGTGTCATGGCTGTTTGTCAACGCTTTTCAATTTTGGTTCTTTGACGATTGTCAGACAGACCTCCTGAGGCTCAGGCATATTGAACGCTGTTAGGGGTGTTTTTTTTTTTTTTCTCGTCTACTATTGACAATTGGGATTCACTGACATTCTGGTATTCTTGCAATATATAACTCGTTTGTAAACCCTTTGCCCTTGTCTCCTTTATTAAAAATTTTTGGCTCGCCAAAAATTTTTTTTCCCGGTTGGGGGAGGGATGTTATGTAGTGATTTTTGGTTAGTTTAGAATTATGGATTAATGTGTAGTTAATTGCAGTTATTTGTTAATTAATTATTGAGTGAGTAAATTATATGCATTAATTTATGCTTATTCTAAATTTTTCTTCACGAATTGTATTGCTTATGTTATTGAATCAATTATTTTTATACGAGTTAAACAGAGTTCTCGTTCTTACGTTACGCGTTCGACAGTATTAGCCTTCGGGAGAAGGAGACAATGGGAAATCGGTTGTTTCTGCGTAATATTTGAAATTTAAAAATACTTCCTTTTTATTCACATGGTTGAAATTTATACCTCTTAAAGAGAAAAAATTTACCCTTCTTATGAACCTACTTTCATGACTGTACGTCGCCCCGTTGGAGAATTATGCCCATTTAATTGCTAAAATTGTTGAATTTCGTGTCTAGAAATTTATTCTGCTATAAGCGTCGTTTTGAGCACTTTCTCGTCAAGGTCATGTACTGCGTCCGGTTGCGTGGTAGGGGCGTGATAGGTTTGTCGCATTCTTTCCCTCACCCCTCCTTGTTGGCGAAGGGGGTGGCGAGGGTGGAACTTTTTTTGGTGTGAAGAAGGAAAAACTAAGTTTTCGCAGCACTGTTTTGTGTTTGGCGAGATTTGCATACTAATTCACCAAATTTGGTGATTTTCGAAAATTCTGGAGCCTGGACGATTGAAATCGTCATGCAAGGCCATGCTCAGCCCTTTTTGCCTTGGATTCGCAGCGTTAGAAGCACGTTATTTTTTTCTTCCTCTGGAAGAGCCGGAGATGGGAAATAAGATAAAGATGAACATAAAAAAAAAAAAAATCACTTGAAGTTTACTCCTCCGCACTTTACCATCCCCGTGTTGGAGTCGAGAATGTTGTTTTTTTCCTCATCGAATTACTACCATCAACTCGAGTACTACCATCAACTCGCATGAATGAGAATAGACGGAAAAGGGAGGAACCCTTAGGAGCTCTTGTTTTGCTGCACGAATGCACTTTACCATCTTCATAGTGTCTGATCCAAGTGTCCAGATTTCTCGCCGGACTCCCTCGTTCAACATCTGCGAAGGACTGGTCGTCGGCAGAGCCTTGTTCAACACCTGTTATGAATGGGACATCCGGAAAAAAAATCTATAAGATGAGTTAATGCTTAATTAAATTTTCAATTCTTCCCTTCAAGTGAGTTCAACCTTTTGATTGTTAATTTCACCTGAAATTTAGTACAGCTTGCGACTTAAATTCCGTGAACATGTTTCCTAAGTAATATGGTAATTTAAAATTTTTTTTAAGAGATTTGATTATTTGAAGTAAATTTTCCAGTGATGAATTATTAATGTAAGGAGTAATTATATGTGTATTTAATTTCCAATTAAATTCTATTTAACTTTTAGTCAAAGGTTTTTCTGCTGGATCTTAAATCCAGGCTGTGTATTTAAGCAACTGCTGCACTATTAATCTATTTAGGACTTTTAACTTTAACTTGGAATGTAATTAAAATTTATATATAATGAATTAAGACAGGATATTAAATTTGTTAACTTATCTAAATTTTACCTTTTTACTTTAAGTTGTTACTATTTTTGGTTGAGAATTAACTTTAACTTTTGCAAATTAAGGAACGATTAAAAATTTAAATTCTACTTTACCTTTAATTGAGTAATTGAATGTAGGAATAAATGTAATCATTTTTCTCCAACGGGTCTACTTGAATATGTAATATTTTCTAACTGCCTAAGGGATTGCTAAATTGATGTATGTAATTTTTACCTGAGTAAATTAAGAAATTTCTTGAACTAAGTAATCTCTATCAATATTGGTAAAGACACCATGCTCGGTGATTCATTAAATTCCTGTGTATTTTTATGCTGGCCAGCAGAGTTTGATAACTGCATATGAAAATTTAATATTAATTTTTATGGTGTAAATTTTTGATTAATTCATCTCGGTGCATATTTGAAATTAACAATATATATATTATAATTCTAAATGCATTATTTTAAATAGTTGTCACCTGAACACACCATAGGTCTAGAAATTTAAGTTGAAAGATTGAGTGTCTTCCTTTAATGCTGCAATAAATATCCTTGGTTATATATATATATTTGATTCAGAGTTTTTCTTATGATGACTTGTGTGAATGTTTTTAACACCAGTACTCCTGCTTGGTCTTAGGGGTTGTTCGGGTTAGTAATACACAACGCAATGAATTATGGTTTTGATATTATTGTAGGCAACTTATTGTAACAGTTAGTACTTAACATTTGGTACCACAACATATGGTGCCGCGACTTTAGTACTTAACAGTCTAAAATGAACAATCAAATTAATTTTAACTAAAGCTAAATAGAAATTAAATAGTCGTTGCTCACAGAGCTATAACGTGAGGTTGGCCTCTAAACTAAATGGTGCGTAGCAAGATTTAACTAATACTGATGCACTTAGAATTACTTCAAATAACGTAACAGCGCTACGGCTTAGAATTTAAATATTAGCCGGTCAGGCGAACGTTGAATAGAGTAATAGTGGTCTGAGACTAAAAGCTCTCTCACACTGAAAGGTTTCTACCTTTCGTTTAAATAGAACTTGGCTCCATTTCAAATTAGCATAAAGCTGAAACGCGCGCTTATTCTAACGGGAAGTTGAAATGAGAACAGATAGAAAAGGGAAAATTAAAATAAAACTTTGTTAGTTTAACTAAAACCTTACAATGTATTAAACTGTACGTCGAATATAATTAGTTAGAATAGTTAGATATATTACATTAGAAATCATAAGCTGTAACGAAACTTGCAATAGTGTTATCGACTGAGCGAATGGATGCTACTTTTTGGTCAGCCCAGTTACTCGCATGAACTGAGAAAACTTGCATAAATGATTAAATTTCTAATGACGTCTTTCAAGAAAGTTTTATTCAGAAAATATAGCAATTCAACAATAACAAAAATCTATCTTTTGAGTCAATTTATGTATATATATCTTTTGCATTAACAACTAAAATATATTCTTTGATACTTTCCTTTGTTTAATTATATGTATTACATTAATATAGAATTTCTCCATCTATTTTTAGCTAAAATACTGAAAGAAGGCATTTAGAATCAAATGACGTTTAATTGAAACGAACTCCCAATAATACTGCTTGCAACTCTGATTTATTTAAATAATCATATAACTTTACCGCTCGAATTAATAAAGTCTTCTGACTACTGAAATAAATATAAAAATAATGTCATTGATTTCTTTTTTAAAAAGTCAGTTAATTAAAACTTGTGCTTCAGGTTTACGTTATCACCTGAAAGGAAACAAATCGAAATAAAATAGTGACAGCGAAATCGTGACAGCAATCAAGCGAAATAATGCTTGTATCAACAAACAGTAGTATCTAATTAAATTACTTCTTGCTAAAAACTTTTAAGACTAGAGGGAAACGACCTCAAAGAATTATTTGCTGATTAGTTTAAAATTACTTGTAACTGAATTCCCGTTAATGACTGCGATTGCTGGTAAAGAAACTTACGAATCCTGGAAAAACTTCATATTTGAAATGGATTGCTTTCTGTTTTAATTCTTTCTGCTTACCGCAATCAATAGCTGGATATTTCTCCTGAAATAATTGTGCTGCTGATGAAAGTGGGAACTGGATATACTGCACCTGTAATTATATGACATCGTTACATTTATCTCAGCTCTAATTGCAGGAATCTTATGTGATAAATGTAACAAGAAAATTGAATGCCATGCTGTTCCATTATCTACTTCGATCAGAATAAATGAGAAAAACTTTTGTTGAAAATTTATTATAAGAAAAGACATTAACTAACTCTTGCAAAGTATTTACGTCTTCAAGCTATTAAAGCAATATCTGAATGTAACTGCTTTTTAAGTTTATTATATTGATTATAAAATAATTTAAATGTAATCTACCAGAGATGCAAGTATCATTATTTAGGAAGTAAGCATTTTAAAAACAGAGTATTCGAAAATGACGGAAACTTTATAAGGTATTTCTCCCGCCTTTTCAGCATGCCTTCATGATATAATGGTCAGCACATTCGGCGCGTATTCGAGAGGTCCGAAGTTCGAGTCCCGGCGAAGGCATTGTTCATTTTTCCTCTCTCCTGCGTCTAAATAACATAATGCCTCTACAGTGGCGCCCAAACTATAAACGGTGGTGGTGGATGATTATCCACCACCAGGATTTGGCGATCGGCTCCTCTAATTCCCAGTCGCCCTTTAAAAGGTGGGAGTATATTATAAGGTATTTCTCCTGCCTTCTTGGCATGCCTTTGTGGTGTAGTGGTCAGCACGCTTGGTGCGTATTCGAGAGGTCCGTGAGTCGAGTCCCGGCCAGGGCATTGCTCATTTTTCATGCTCTCTCTTGCTTTTCAAAAAATGCCTCATGTCTCTACAATATAAGTTATTTCTCCCGTCTTCTTAGCATGCCTTCATGGTGTAATTATCAGCAAACTCGGAGAGTATTCCAATGGTCCGTGGTCGAGTCCCGGCAAGAGCATTGCTCAGTTTTCATGTCTCCTGCTTCGAAATAGCCTAATATCTCTACAACTTAATTGTCCTTAATCCTAGATATGCTATTCTAACAGCAAAGGTTCTTAAAATAGTGAAACGGATTACTCAAAAAGCAAAATTTCTTATTGTTAAAGGTTTTATTATGCTTAAATTAATTGAAAATAAAATGCTTCATAACTGTACTGCAGAATTTATGGAGATATATAATGAATAGTTGCTTTTAATAAGAGATATATACAAATAAGTTACTTAATAAGAGATATATACAAATAAGTTACTTAATAAGAGATATATACAAATTTAATGATGAATACTATTTTACATAAGGTGAAGCAATCTTCAAGCTAGCAACGTTCGTTTTCCAGCTGCTATATTAACTGCTGTCTATAACCCCGAAATAAATTTTAAAAACTTCCTTCGAAAAATATTTAAGCGAGTATTTTTGTGCATAAATATCATTTCAAATTTTTCATGGGAATATACTGAACTTTTTTACTTTTAATTATATTGATAAATACCTGAATTCGTTTGAAAACCAAGAATAACTTAATATCTTTAATTTTTGCTCAAAGCTGAACACATATAATTTGAAACCTTATTTTTACAGAAATACAGTTTCTTAAACTTGTTTTAATGAAATATTTTATATTCTTCCTAGAGGATTTGTAACTGGAAGTACACGTCTAGATAACAGGTAATCAATTAAAACATATAACGACATTTTACGAACATTGTTATAGATGGAACTATATGAGTGATGCCAATTAAAACACGGTACAGGGAATATAAATTATTCTAAATTAAAAAATATGAATTCCGATTTACTAATTTCTGTTTTGTATATGATTTGCGATACCATATAAAGTGGATTCATAGTAAATGCATTTTTGATACCATCGTATCGTTATTTTTTCGGTTAGAAAAAGAAGGTTCTCTTCGATTTTAAGATGTTCACTAAATAGGTATATTTCCAAAAAGGCGTTCCTTCACATAACTGAAAAATTTGAAGCATTGGGAATATTAAATGCATGCTGTTATTGTTACTGTAGTTGAAGAACTAATTACCTGATATACAAACACACATAATTCAAAGTCAGTTCAAAGCGAAATATAACCAAAATAGTTCATTTAAAGCACGGCTTTTGTTGTTGCAGTTCATGTAAATAAGTAAGCAAAATGAAGAGAAAACGCAACAAAATTAAAAAGCAGTTCACTCAGAAAACTGCACATTAGATATTTTTAAAAGCTTCATTGTTACAAAAAGAAAAATTCACATTAACTTACATTTTAAATATGTAAACACATAACCCTCCTCCATCTGTTTTATTTCCAAACAGATCAGTTCATTATTCCATATTCTTTGTAAGCCCCCAAAAATGAAGCTATGCAACATTTTAATTCTCTGTTTTTTTTCTAACTCTTCTTTTTACCATATACCAAATTTTATATAAAAGTATTTTTAAACACGTTTAACGGATGAACCCTTCTTTATCTAGGTTATTTTAAAATATTGTTTTTCGAAGTTAATATGATTCGTTCTAACCTTCAAATATCTTTTAGAACCTTAAAACGAAATATTTGACAGGGTATATTTTATGCTAATTAGTTAAAATTTATTCATTTAAATGTTCTGTTTCCCTATTTACAATTACAAATTTCGATTTTTGCGCTGCGAATATTTAAACCTTATTATTATTTTTAATTTACAAATATTATTATTTTACACATTTTAATCCAGTTAACATGATTATCCATTTCCCTATAAATAGTGCTGTGTAAGACTGTTGTGTTTAATGCAACTCAAAGGTCTTCTAATATTGAACCCTGAATTAGTTTGAAACAAAAATGCATATTAATGTGTTTATTACGTAAAACTTAAAATCATAATTAATACATGAAATGAAAGATCAACACAAACAGTTCTGTTTTTATATGCGCATGCGCCAGAAAGCTCTAGTAGCAAAAATGGCGACTAGTGAACAGAAAGCTTTTTGTGTTTTGCAGTTTGCAAAGACCGAATCTGTAGTTACTGTGCAACGTGCGTTCCGGACCAAGTTCAGATGTGATCCCCCAAGTGATAATAACATCTGTAGATGGTATCATCAGTTTGAAAATACCGGCTGCCTTTGCAAAGGGAAGAATACCTGACGACCAGGGTTAGTGAAGAGATTGTTGAGCGAGTGAGAGAGTCTTTTACGCGCAGCCCAAAGAAATCAGTTCGGAAGTCTAGTTAGGTTCATAAGGATCGTGTATATGTGCTTCCACTACCAGCTCACCTACCCGACTTAAGAAACAGGATTAAGGCAGCTGTTGCAACAATTACACCGCAAACACTAATCAACATTTGGGAAGAACTGGGCTATCGACTTGATGTGTGCCCGTGTGACGAAAGTTGCTCACATTGAACACTTCTAAGCTTGTAGGTATAACTCTATGAGTTGTTCTTTCATATCACGTATTAATTATAATTTTACTTTTTACGTAATAAATACTACAAAGCGTTGAAATCCCGATGTTCATTTAGAAACACCCTGTATTCATCTAGAAATGCGTAGTAACAGAAAATTAGCTGTTGATATTATACACATAGGCAGTTAAACAATCGTAAAATATAATGCATTTTGGAGATACAGTGCTATTTGGCAACTTTGAAATTTTAAATTATAAGACTGAAACTCTAGAAAGTTTTTAAACTAATCGGTTCTCTCAACGTAATATAAATTGACGAAATAAGAGTTAAGGCCGCCCAGACATCTACGTTAGTGTTTAGGGCAGCCTGACTGTGATACCGAAGGGCCCTGGTTCGAATTCCGGAGAAGGGGTGGATATAAAATTGTCTATCCCTTCATACGATGGTAGCGGTGGCGGTCTATTAGGTGCCTTCACAATAAAATTTCGTTCACAATATTTTTAGGCGACTTAAGACGTTTAACTACGTTTTGTTACTTTATAACAGTGATCAGGTTTTCAACCAGTATCATCAAATCGTGCACCCAACAGATATTGCTCATGTTGCAGCATTAGGCTTTAAGAACTTGTTATTTGATGCATTAATTAATTATTTTGATGTATTTAATTAGTTTGACCTCCTTGGTGGACATGTAACAATCGAACTATGGACTTATTTGTTCTCTTTACTGATATACGTACACATCTAAGAAACATAATAAATAGCTATAAAGCAGATAGTTTTGAATAACCATGAAACTGCTGTATGGAATACTCCTTCTGAAAAATGCCGGGTATACTATTAACAATATTTTTCATATTGTAAAAATATTACTGAAAAGCACATTCATAACAATTCATTTTTACTATTTGAAAAATGCATGAAAGATGACATGTGATTGGCAAAGATAATCGATTCTCAACGCAGCAATATGATGATTTCAAACCAAGTATTTCAAATACAGAACGCACACTTGAGTAGAAAGAATGACTTAGAATGCGAGTGAACGTTTATAGTAGTTTACAATACCACAACAAAAGTTCAAAGTAGAAAATGAATATTCAAAATTTTTAAAAAAGAAAGAAAGAAAGAAAAATAAGATTATCTTTACATACTTTCACACATGCCAAATTAGGCTTCAAGTATATTAATTAATTATTGAATAATATTACATATCATTATGATCGATAAATGAACCGACATACGCATCGCGCTGTCTTTAATATTTAAAAAAACGCTGTGCTATATCAGTAATTCTTAGTCATTTCGAGCCAGCAAAATTTTATTTAGTCCTAAATATATATTTAGAGATTTGAGCATGAACTGTTATAAGATCTATCTCTTCTATTCCACATAAACTAAACTATATCCTACAAAGAACCTGGAAAATTCTCGCACAGGCGTTTCACATTACCAGCACAGAAGAAGGGTGAAAATACCCTTTATTAAGTCTAAGTAAGACAGAAGGGCACGCACTTCGTGCCTTAACACCGTCAACTTGCGGTGAAACTTAAACACAGAATATAAATCAATTCAAAATCTAATTAGAATAGTTCTGGATTAGCACGTTAAGTTCCAACTAACTTAGGTTGACTCACAACCTAACGGGGCTTACGATTACTCGAATATGGAATATGGTCAAGGGGCGTATTAGGGCAGCAGCGAGATAGCAACAATTACACCACAAATGACGCTGGCTAGCGAAAACACCCTCTGAATAAACTCAGAGATTCACCCATTTAAATACTCACTTTACTTAACTTTAAATTTACATCCTGGACAGCAAATGTGAGGAGTTCAGGAATGGTATTAAATTTAAAATAATTTGTTATGCAAAATAAAGGAAAACCTACACCGTGCTTTTCTTCGTAAGGACGTTTTTTGATTAACTAGCTAAACCTGACAGTTAATATGAAATGTAATTAATATTTTATTCCCTCCCATTCATACTCTAGAGCTTTATTGAGGGAATACCTGTTTTCTGATTCAATGAAAATAGAAAAAAACACTAAAAATAAATTTCTAATTTCTTTAAATTTGATTGTTCATGATAGATATTTAATATCGATTACTCTGTTCTGTATTTCTGTAATCTAATATATATAGGCTATTTAAATCGTCCTCTCTTACTAAATTTACTTAATGTTAAATTAATAGATATATAATACTGTGAAACTTATCGTCCTGTGGATTCGTTCACTAATTAACATACATGTGAACTGGACGTCTTGGTGATGCGTGTTCCGACTAGCTATCTCGTGGTGAGAGCTGAAACTCGCCCGCTAGGCTAAAGTGCACATGGGCGAGGCTTACCAGATCTTGACAAACACAATACTTAAAGCAAAAAAAAACTTTGAAAGAGACTTCTCTTTTTAGCATTAATTTATATACAGGGTATCACAGTACCACGTTTCAGAACTTCTATCAGGGATAGAGTGCACCCCGGTGATTCGTAATCATTTAGCAATGCAGGGTCGGAAATTCTTTCCTGACGCCCTGATGTAAACAAAAACAAGACACCAGGTAAGTTGATGCTCGTTTTAATAATACATTTACATGAACAAAAGTAGCATGAGTCAAAGATAATGTTCGAAGTTTTGTCCAGAGACTTCAGCCTCACATCTACGGTACACGGAATTCCGAATATTCTGGAATATTCCAGGCATATCTCGAATTTCGCCGGCAGCTACTGGGATTCGTGCAACCAGATCATCGACATTGTCAACGGAGTGTCATAAACCAGTATCTTCAAGCCTCCAGAAATCAAGTCATGATGGGTCCGGTGTTCGAGCAGGCGAACGCATCGGACCACCACGGCTGATCTGCTGTTAGCGAAATCTGGCGTCTAGGTGAACACGAATGTTATGGCTGAAATGAGCAGGCTTACCATCGTGTTGGAAGCACATTGTCTATCGCATCGATGCCGAAACTGGTTCGTCATCTAAAAGTTGTGGCATGACTTGCTGGAGAAAAATCGAGTAGTTATAACACATTAAATGAATAGGCAACAGGTAGGGTTCGATGAGGTTATCTCCCACAAAGCCGGCCCAGATATTAACCTAAAACCCACTCTGCGCTGCACGACGTCGTGTTTCATGAGGTTTCTCTACCGCCCAGAGATAAGCGTCATGTGCGCTGAATATTCCTCCCCTTGTGACGGATGCATCGTCGATGAACAGCACGTAAGCAGGGAAATGGCGATTCCTAGCACATTGTTCAAGAGAACATTGCGCAAAAGTAATACGAGGTGTATAATCGTCTGGTTATAGGGCCTGAATACGCTGCACGTGACACGAATGCACTTCGTTTTCTCTGAGAATCCTCGAGATGCTGGTATAGGGAACCCTGATTGTATGCATTATACCTCGTCTACTCAAACTTGGAGTCCCCTGTACCTGATATAACACATTCTCTACGATGTCTGGAGTCCGTGCTGATCATTCCCGATTCATAGCAGTTCTTTGAAAGGATGTTTCAGCTAACCTTCGGTGTACCCTTGAAATTAAATTTTGGCTGGTTGTATGCCTTATAGAGTATCGTTCCTCGTACAAGCACTCTACGGCTGCAAACTGCAATCTGCAGTCCCGTATGCCAAATGCATATCGGCTAATTCCACGTTCGTATAATTATTCATCTCACTATCTCTGCGCCCTTATACGATATGATGATTCCCTTTAAGAACTCTTTCCACCGCATCAGAAAAGACTCTGCATTGCTATATGATTCCGAGTCGTTGAGGTGCTCCTCCTCCACCTAGAAGTTCTGAAACGTATCACTGAGACATGTTGTATGCTTCGTATACAGCACGGAAACAGGATTATCGCAGATAATAGTTCGGCATTGTTTCTTCTAAATGATTCCCAACTTTGAGAGATTGAGAAATCCATTATCTGTTTAATTAAAAGGTTATCCTTTGATGTTTAGTTAAAGGTTATTTGTTATAATTCCTTGGGCAGAAAACCTTAAATCTGTAAACGGTTAATTACGCAGAATTTATCTAGTCAAAATATAATAAGAGATTTATGCTCATAAACATGAAGAGAAATATAGAGAAAAATCGACACAAATTCACAACAGTGCCTAAATAGCTCCCTCAGATGACAATCAGCAGTTTGTTCTGCATGATTTTGTCTTTAAATGGTATTCAGTATTGATATTTATTTACGTTTCCAAAACACTGGTCGTCTTCAGAACGGCCATCTTAGTGAGAAAGTCATCATGAAATATCTCGCTGCATTTAGTAAATTACAACAATGCAAAATAAAAATTTCGCAAATTTGTAAATTTTATTAAAACTTAAGTATTTGAAACTTTAGAGTTATGCAAAACAAATCTAAAATTATTACGCGTACTCACAGTAATATGTTAGGCTTTGAACTTCAGAATAAATTGGATGATTGTTAGAATAGAATCTAAAGGGTACAAATTTGATTGACGGTTATTGATATAGGTTACTAATATAACTTAGAGCAGAAAAGATTCAAGATGAAAATTTAGAAAATAAATTAAAAAATTAGGATATACAAAAAAAACTTAAATATGACAAAAAAAGTACATTTTATTTATTAGTCTTTAACGAGCTAATAAATACAATGTATTTCAGTCAGCTGGTATTTATAAAAATCTGAAATTTCAAAGCTGAATGATTAAAAATTCAAGTTATTAACGCTGCACATAATAGAGAAATAATGCATAGTCTAATAGACCTATCATAAAATTTATGTTTATTTAATTCTAAACAGAGACATTCTCTATTATGCTTATTTTAAATGAGATCTGAAAGTTCTTCTAAAACTTCTTGCTATTTAAGGAAAATTTGCGAAAATTAAAGCAGGTTTCAAGATAAGAGGCAGTAAATAAGTGGATAAGGATATTGAAGTTGCCAAAATTTGTATGGTAAAGTTATTTTTATTACCCCCAGTATACGAAGAGAGAATAATTTTATTTTTTTTTCTTTTCTTGAGATCGTTTGTATTATCTGAAGGCGTAATTTTTGTCTTCTTTCCATATTAAGTCGTATCATGAAATATTCCTCGTTTCTCCCATTTATCGGATTTATCATATTTCCGGAACCATTGCTGCGCTATCGAAGTGAGAATCTGTGCCATTACATCCTTCTGAAAATAGACGCTATGCTAACACATCTACAGGGAAATAAACTTACTTCTGCATTATGTTTTCCGGCTTCCTAATAGTTGAACTTGGTAACCTGATAGTGCTCTGAGGATAAATTGACTGAAAGCAGACCTCCTGAATCCCGTTTTAAATTTCTTTCAGTTAATATCAATTCTTTTGATGTTTTTTAAATGTTCGGAAACAAAGAAAGAAATTTCAAGAAGCACAAAAGAAAAATCTTGGTTCATTTCTCAAAAATTAAATATTTAAAAAAAAATATTATTATATTAAAACACAAGTGTCTAGTAAAAAATGCAAATTTTTCACCATCAGCTTTTTTAAGTGAGTTTTTAATCATATATATGTTAATATATCGTTAGCAAAATATATTTCCACTTCAAATGCTTTAAGTACCTTATTGGAAAACCGAAGGCTTGGTTTCAGTAAAAGCATATACTTTTCAGTTCACTGAATTTATTTTTAATACTAACTATAAGTTTGAATTTTTGTTGATTTATATTAACCATATGAAATTTTTCCTCAAATTGCAGAAGACACTAATCTTTACATTGAGCTTTGTACTCACCTGCGCCTGTGATAGCCTACTTCCAATTTTCCATCTCATTCTGTGATCCATACGTTGGTGGCTAATCCTTTTACCTGAGACCTTATAGCCATTAGATTATTTTGATGCTGAAGACGTGAAAAATGAACAATGCCCTCTCCAGCAATCGAACCTGGAGCTCTCGAATACGCGCCTAGTGTGCTACCGTTGCACTAGGAAGGCACGCAGAAAGGAGGGAAAAAATGCCATATATATTCCCCCCTTTTAAAAGGCATCTGGAGATTAGGATACCCAGTGACCAAATGCTATTGATGAAGAAATATCATCCACCATCCTTTTTTATTTCGGACACCACTGCAGAATTATTAGGATTTTTTGAAGCAGTAGACATCAAAAATGAGCAATGCCCTCACCGGGACTCGAACCTGGACGTCTCGAATATTCGCCGAATGTGCTACCGTTACACCACGAAGGCATGTAGAAAGGAGTGACAAAATATCTTATAATATAATTTATCCAACTCTTGCTAGAAACACGGAGAATGCCTTGAAGATGTACGAGTACAAAAATCGTCAAAACCTCCTCGTGCGCTCATATCCCCTCCACAACTGCAGCTCCGCAGACATGTATTCGCACGTTTACATATTCGACTCTAATATTTGCATCAATTTTCGGCAGCAAAATTAGTACCTTTCCTAAAAATAGGTATAATTTTCCAATTCTCTTCATTTTGTACACGATTGTATTTTTAAGAAGTCTTGTCTATTAATAAATTTCATAAACTGGTTTAGTATTTTCGCTGATTTGTTAAGATTCTTAGAAAATGAGGTGTTTTCATGATGGTGATTTGTGTGTTTATTTTCTGACAGCAGCACAACTAAACGACGATGAAGGGACGGGAATACAGCACTTTTATGCTGGTTAATTCTTTCAATGAGCTCACATTAAATTTATACCTTAAGAAAAATCAGATAAAATATCATTGAAAGGATATCAACATTTTTAAAACATTTTCTTGTTTTGTAATTCATAGTCCTATTTATCTGTTTTCGTAAAATATTTCAAACGATGCAAACGAAGTTTTCAAAAATGCTATCAAGCTTTTAGGTTGGATAGGCTTATCAATTTTCATACCGCTAATTAGTCAAGACACGTGTGCACTCGAATGAGTAAAATAATTCAAAACTGCTTTAGTCATTACCAAGTCTCTTCAGAGAACGATGACCTGAAAACCATTTTTAGAAGAACGTTGCAAAAATAATTAAAGTCAAAAAAGGATTTTTTCCTGGTTAATTACTGCGTTTATTAAGAAATAAAGTATTAAATCCATAATATGATTTTTTATGTTTTAATACTCAATTTTAATGAGTAAAATTAACATTCGTTACTAACTTTGCTGCAAAGCTGTGTAATACATAGAGATGCAGTTAAGTATAAAGCAAACATTCATCATTCGAGTGTAATTAAATTATGGAATAAATGAAAACTTAAGCATTTAGTTAGAGTTTAATTCTTGCTTTTTTAAATATTTGGAAAATGAATGCACGTAAATTCATCTACTAAACTGTAATTATCGTTTAAAACAATTAAAGGGTTTCTGTACTTATATTAACTAGCTATTTCTCGATTTTTACCACAAAACAGACAAAATACTTTTATTATGATAATAATTGCATGTATCCGGCATTGCTCTGATATCTAACTGTCGCGCGTACTTTGTCACGTGTACTCATAGGCTTGATTATGTAATTAATTAAAAGTATGTAATGAACCAAAATAAAACTATTATAATAGTATCCTATGGATAGATTTACAAAGCACTTCAGCTATCTTTAAAATTTCTAAAATTCACTTACACTTTCTGGATGCATCAGTATGATTTTATAAACAGACTAAGTTTTATTAAAACTGTGGAAAATTTATCTGATTATAAACTCTCGTTGCATTTTTTGGAGAATACAAATTAAATAATTTGAAGCAATGAACTAAGAAAGTAGAAAGGTAAAGATCCATATAAATGCTCATATGTTTTCTGAGGGCAAAAATAATGCTTTAGAAATTTTTCTCCTTGAAAGATGTAAATGTCTATGAATCTCTGAAATCATGAAACGCTTGTGAGGATTCACTTGCAGAAAATAAATCAAAGCTCATTTAGAATTCCTTCTTTTTGTATTTGTCACAAAATGTACATTTTTATTTTAATTTTTGCAATTGCTATTCATATATCATTTAATTTTTGGTAAGATTTTTGGCTCTTAACGAATAGTAGATTTCTTTCAAACAATTCAAAAATCTGCAAGAAACGTGACTAAAACAAAGGAATTTTGAATACATATGTCTTGCTTACTTAGTTATCTACATACTTACTTAGTTACTTTATGCGAGTAGGCATCATTTCTCTTGCTCATGTTTCTTACTTGCCTTTCCAGAAAAATGTTTTAAAAACCTGTGGTAGTTAACATTCAAGGTTGTTAACATCATTACTAATAAAGATGTAAGATAGAAACTCTAGTTTGATAGTAGTTTTTCTGGAGGGTCAAACGTACTTTTACTAGATTTGATACAGATATGTGGGGAACGAAATGAAATCCTTATATAACCTACAAACGTATAGATTTTTCTACTAGTATTAACATAAAAATTTAGAGTTATTTATTATTTAATTAAGCCAGGACAATGCGTCAGAGTTTGTACTCTCAATGAAATTTCGGCTACAAAATTGTTTCAAATCTCAAAGCTTTTGGGAACAACAGTTTGTCAAAACCAAGAATTTTAAGGATTGTTGAATGGCCTAAGATTCTTAGGAGAAACTTAAATAAATTTCGTCAAAGGTGAACCATGCTCTTTTAAACCAACCATTCAGCAAATCAAAACAGCGTTGATTAAATCATATATTTACAGCTTACTACCGATCTTAAATAATTATAATTGTTACTGAACTATTCTTGAACAGACCAAAAATTTCTGAATGGTCTAAGATTCTTAGGAGAAACATATATAAATTGCGTCAAAGATTAACCACTCTCTTTTAAACCAGCCATTCAGCAAAACAGAAATGCGTTGATTAAATCATAGATTTGCAGCTTTCCTACCGTTCTTAAATAAGTAGGATTATTAGTGAACTAGTTTTGAACAGATCAGGAATTTCTGAATGGCCTAAGATTCTTAGGAGAAACATAAATAAATTGCTTCAAAGATGAACCATGCTCTTCTAAACCTACCATCCAGCAAATCAGAAACACGTTGTTTAAATCATAGATTTGCAGCTTATCTACCGTAGTTAAATAATCAGGATTATTACTGAACTATTACTAAACGGATCAAGAATTTTTGAATGGCCTAAAATTCTTAAGAGAAACGTAAATAAATTGCGTCAAAGATGAACCATTCTCTTTTAAACCAACCATTCAGCAATTCAGAAACGCGTTGATTAAATCATAGATTTCCAGCTTACCTACCTTCGTTAAATAATTAGGATTATTACTGAACTATTCTTGAACAGTTTCTTTATAAACTGGATTCTAGCAAGCAATTCTGACAAGATCATTTGGACGGCTGCGCCTTCCTACTCGAGTTGTTCCAAAGAAGTCGTATTTTTTCAAAAACAACAAAGCGTTCTATTAGTCACGGAGGTGAGTTTTCAAAGTGAGTCATTCCTAAAATGCATTGTTAGCGATTATGAAACAAGGATCTCCATTTGTGACTCAAATAGCTGAAATCAAGTGAATGGCGCTGAAACGGTGAGGTAAAAACAAAAAGGGACCTCAACAAAAAATCAAGGTTTTGTTGACTTTTTCTTCATCAGTCATATAGCTTTGTGCATCGATAACTTCATTAAGCGGTCAAACTTTTGTAATGAATATTACTTGAGCGTTTGGAGGAGCTTGAGAGGAACACTTGTTCAGGTTCAAGAGATTCTTTAGGGCAAATACCATATGAATATACCATATGAGCGCCAGTAACATCTGATCTTTCTACTCAATTCTATTAGAAGCCCAACAGTGGAGCTCAAATCACTCTTCAGTCATTATTTCTTTCCCTTGTAACACCAGATTATTGCACCGTTTCAATGCTATTCATAGTCGTAATTATATTAATTACGCAGAAACTTTCTTTAATTATTTTAAATCTAGACTTCAGATCCTCAATAAATTTCCATAATTTTCTTTATAAGGGGAATTAACTGCCCACTGTATCTTGCTTTAGTTTTCGGTTTTAGCAAAGATAAGGTGTAGAGAGATTAGGTTATTTAGAAACAGGAATAATGAAAAATGAGCAAAGCCTTCGCCGGGAATCGAACCACGGACCTGTCGGCTACTCGTCGAGCGTGCTGACTACTACACCACGAAGGCATGCGAAGAAAGCGGGAGAAATACCTTATACAGGGATATGAAAGTTTCCCTCCTGCATTAAATTTGGATCATCATGAATACGGGAAAGTTGTCCCCAGAAACCTACCCAACTCCTTGCATTAAATCTATTCTTTTAAATTTAATTTTAGCAGCTTTGAATTAGCGATAGATGATGCATTATTACCAGCAATGATATTGTTGCCCTTTCGTGTATAATTATCATATCCAGTTTTAATTCCCATAGCACGATCTCTCTATGAGTCGGATGTATTACATTCAGCTTCCGAGAACTCAGTCAAACACTCATTTGCAATTAAATATACGAATTATTCTGTTTTAAAAAGGTGATCATCCTTCTTAACGTTGTATTCAAACGTAAACATACAAGTTCCAATTTTTATTCTGTTGTCATAACAGTAATTAGGAAACTACGATTTGCTTTAACATTGACAATAACAATGTTATTTTTAACAATTTATACGAATTTCTTACGTGCAATAATACAGTGAGCAATGAAGGGCATAGATTTGAGTAACCAAGTAAAGAAATCTTCTATGTAATTTTTTTATCACAGATATGTTTACGAAATGCTATTCCACCTTTTACTGTACGTCGTAAGAAATTCTCATGATGGAAGAGTAACTACTTATAAATGAACCAAGACATTACGAGCATCATAGCCTACTTTTGAGAATCCTTAAATCCTTTTACTTCATTATACGAAGTAAAGGAAGTATTGTAATCACGAAAAATTCTGAGTACCATATTTCAAAGAAAATATCCATTTTGACCGCTATCGAATGCAATTTAATGATATTTTTGTGTGACATATGTACGTAAGGACAGAATAAAGGACTCTATTTCCCCAAACGAACTATAAAACTGATTTAAAATGGATTAAAGTGATTTGTTTCATGTTGTCTATAGGTATATACGAACCTATGTATGTATCTCATATAACTCTAAAACGAGTAGCCTCAGAACGCTGAAATTTTGCTTATAGGACTGCTATAACGTGTAGACGCGCACCTCCCTTTTTTAGTTGCAATCGATCGCATCATAAGTATATACCCACTTTGTTACTCGGCTCAGTGAGCTTAGTTTTTTTATTCTTATATGTTGGTAAGTTGCCCATTTTTTGCTTTAAAATGATTGCATTATGTTGTTTTCATCTTCCGGATAAGATTTCTATTCCTTTAGTAAATCTGCATGCAATATGTGTAGAATTAACAACAAAGTGCGGCTAAGCCTAATTATTTTTATCATAGTAGCCATATTTGTTAAAATTTGTAACTTAGCAGAATAGTGGATTTTTGCCAATCTAGAGAAAATAAGCTTCGCAACACCAAAGACAACGCCTTCTTTTATTATTGTGATTTAAATCATACTTATTCCATTCTGGAAATATCATTTAAGTTATTAAATTATATCATATATTGACTCAACATAGCGTCCACAATACGTTAAGTCAGTTTCTAGGCCTTTAGTGTCTTTTTGTCAAGGGAGACCAAAAGTAAATTTTTAGTTTTGTGCACCGGAAAATCTGCCATTTTGCCAGCTAAACAAATTTCTTGCTTTTGCTTAGAAACTGTCATTTTAATTGTAAAAATTGTTTTTTAATTTTTTTAACTGTACTTTATAAATCTTTGTGTGTTTTATGTTTTTCTATATCTTTCAATTTCTGATGAAAATATATTGAGTTTTTATGCAT
This sequence comes from Stegodyphus mimosarum, assembly GCA_000611955.2. Lineage (NCBI taxonomy): Eukaryota > Metazoa > Arthropoda > Arachnida > Araneae > Eresidae > Stegodyphus > Stegodyphus mimosarum. The sequence continues at coordinate 37,038 of KK115046.1, read as the reverse complement.
TTTTTTCCTTGCCGCGAAGTAAGAACTGAATTAATTGAATGAGAAATATATCTGTAATGAAATTAGTGGAAATACGTGTTTGGAATTAGCAGTAAATATTGTCGCCAGTCTGTCTCGTACAGAAAAGAATGTCTACGAATAGCTCATTCGCATTAGGTAAGCGGCGCTAAATCGTCTGTGAAAAACTGTTTCTTTTTTATTTTTTAAATTTCTTTTATACATCTTTTTAGATTTATAAAGTATTTGAATAGATCATGTGGCAACGATTAGATAATTCTTCAGATAATATAATTTTTGTGCATTCTGAGTTATAAAATGAATAAGATGTAACGCTGTTAAGTGAACCTAGCGCCAGTGTCGCTATGGTAAATAAATACAGTGATTTTTAAAGAGCGCATTTATTATATTGTGGTTTATGCGCTATTGACGAAGTACATTTAATTTAATTCAATAAGTTTAAATGAAATGCAGCAAAAAAAATGTGTATGATTTAATATTCCGTACAAGGAAGTCATGTAGTGTATACATCAGATTTTTAAAGGCTAGTAGCAGTGATAATTTATCATTAATTACTCAGACTTAAAATTGTAAGAGATCTGGAGGTATGGATGAAATATAGATTCTGAAATATAGATCATTGGTGGTTAAGCTGACCTGTTACAAAGTTGATCTATATATAATAAAATTCCTTCATTACGAGTATCTTTTTAACTTTACATATCTCTTAACTAATTTATGTTGCCTTGCAGTATAAATTTATTGAGGTAAATTTTCTTTATACTTTCTGACTTTTGGATCCTCCAACATATATATGTATATATGTATATACATAAATTGAAAGCATTTATGTAAATAGAACTATGAAAATAATATCCTGCTCAACTGCTGTGTTAAGATTACATCATATAATTATATACTACTTTAAATTAAAGGAAAACCCGAAAAGTATGATAGAAAGTTGAAATATATTCAAATTAAATATTTGTGGAATCTATTACAATAACTTAGACTGATTTGAAAAAGGAATTTGTGCAAAATTTTGTATTTGGTAAAAATCTATGTTACCAAATTCAATTAGTACCTTTAATAAATTTTATATTGTATATGCATATAATGCAACATAAATTAAAATAATAGTTTAAAATCAGTCCCATATTCTATTCAAAATAAACCACATCGATTTTAAGCATATTAGTGGAATTTTGCATTACTAGCACTACTTGTTGCAACTTTCAGCGCACGATTTAATTAGGTTTTGAACAGCTTTTTACTTTACATTTATTCATATATGTAATTTTTTTAAGACATAATATATATATATAATTTTAAGATAAACTATATCTTAATTTTTTTATAAAAACTTGTAACCTTTCTTCTATAAGCAAAAACGCCAACTAGCTCTAGAAGCATTTATTAACAGAGCACAGGAACCTTTACAAAGGAAATATTAATCAAGACAGAGCACAAACGAAACACCTAACATTTAGAATTAACATTCGAGTCAAGGGAGACATAATATGATAAAACCCACCTTCATCGCAGCTGGAGTTCGACTGCTGCAAGTTGTTTTCGTTGATACTAGATAGCGTTCGATAAAATAAATCAGTTGCATCAAAATAGCTCTGTTACAAACTTTTAATGTATGCACGAAACAGTAAAATTACAAAAATGTTATTAATTTTGCAACATATTTATAAACTATGAAATGAATGTATACCATCATATGAACATGTATAACACTGTTATACAAGAAATGAATGCATAAGAAAGAAATGACTAAGATGAAAAATGTTTCCTCTGTAGGAAACAATATGGCCTTGCTCCCTAATCCCAACTTGACTTCATTTAAAGAATATGATTGGTTTCAATGTACAGCCCTGGTTATAAAAGTGAGATATATTGTATATACGTTGTAAAGATCCTTAAATATAAGCGAATGAGAATCATTTCAAATAGCACGAAACATATATACTAATTTTAGAAGTTACTGTGTTGCTGAATTCCCTGCAAAAATATCTTAGCTTGCCCTTCAGTATTGGTATCTATTCACAACATTGATCGTCATTTTAAGGTAATTAAAGGGAAGCGTTTCTTCGACAGCATTCTTCAAATTGATAAAACAGTACTGGCAGCTTGTGGGCTAGTATGGCAGCCCTGCCGACCTTCTCCGGTTAATGCTTGAATAAGGTCACCATGAAGCCGATTATGGATTTAGTTAATCATTGCAAAGAAGAGGATAGATGTGTTCTTTGAGAACTTTCTAAGGAAACCAGTAGTATACACGTTACTCGTATATATGTTACAGACGAGAAGGCCGATTATTATTTCTTTTTAATGAAGGTCAGTAGCAATTTTTAGCCTTTTGCCCCTATTAAGGCCAGGAGTGGTGGCCATTTTATTTATGTAGCACCTAACAGGCGGCAACGGTTACCTTCTATGAAGGGACAGATAATTTACGTCCATCTCTTCTCCGGGATTCGTACCCGGGCGCTTCGTTATCCCAGTCGGCTCGCCTAATCACTATACCGTCTGGACGGGTGGAACGGCTGATCATTAATTTCTGTAACTTATTAGTTTTACCTTTATGTGGAAAGTGTCTTTTTAATTATAAAAGCATTATTTCAAAAAACACTTTTCTTAAAATATATCTTTACTTCAAAAATGAAATATTAAGTAAGTCAGACAGTTTTATTTATACCGCAACCGTTAACTATAAATGATTTTTAAACTGCGTTAAAAATTTAATCTTTAAAATAACTAACGAGCCCCAGTTACGTGATTTATTATTATTGCCTTTAGCGGATAATACATAGTTTTAATTATTTCCGGTTATATTGACTAATATTCTAGACTAATGAAATAAGTAATTATCGCTGTTACTAAAACGCTGAAATAAATAATTGAAGTACTTAAAAATTTAAAGTAAAATGTAATATCGAGACAAGAACTGGCTATTGCTGATAATTTTGAGTTGTAATAAAATGGTAAGAGGCATTCAAAATTTTTGTCAGCAACAGAGTCATAGTTTGAGAAATCGCGATTTCTTCTCAGTAGTTTAGAATTGGTATATGCTTAAAACGTTATACAATGCAATTAAAATATAGTATGAATATAATTAACTTTTAAATTAGGGTAGATCTGAAAATTTCTTAATAAACTATGGAGGGTTTCTAATTTGTCTGAAAATCTTATATTGAAAGACTTACAGTTTTATTTTAGACAACATGCGAATTTATTAAATGAGTTTTTTTGCATAATACATCTGTCATTTGCCTAATTTAATATTTAGTTTTCAACTCTTAATTATTAAAAAATGCATGCTTTTGCAATAAAATAAGTAGTCGTCAGAAATCAAATGAAAGAGCCTTCTGTTGACTGTTTTTATGCGTTTTATAATGACAGATTTTGTGGTATATGTAACGAGAAAAAAAAGCTTTTACCCAAAAAAGAATAGCTATATTTGTGGAAAGAAAGATTCCATTAAAAATACGATATCTGCTAACAAATAAACGTCAGTAATTCATAAAATATTTAGGCAATGAAAAAACATCATTTTACGAATTTTTCATAATTTGGAAATTAGTAAAAACTCTTAAAATGATTTCTTTTCATTGCTTAAAAAAGGCAGTCCTATTCAAATACTAAATAATTATGCTTAAGTAAGCAGCAAATTATTTCCTCACACTATTTTCTCAAATCATATTACTTACTTAGATTTGCCCCTATTTTAACATCTAAGGCAAATTAAAGCTATGTATGAAATATAAGAAATGCCAACATAGAAAAAAGAAAGGAAATCGCTTTAACACAGTACCTTCCTGAACTAGTTTCTAATGTTGTTTTAAGGTATTTTATCCATCTTTTCTGCATGTCTTAGTAGTGTAACTATAACACACTCAGCGCGAGAGAGTTCGCGCTGAGTATTCGAGAGGTTCGTTAGTCCCAGCGAGGTACTACACATTTTTCGTGTTTCCTCCTTCAAAATAACCTAATAACTCTACAGTAAAAACAATTCATTTCATCTCAAGAACTGTAGCAACTCTCCCAGATGTTTATTTCCATATTATATTTCTTCACCCACAAAGTGTCATTCTTCCATTTCCTTTTATTCTGTGCCTACATTTAGTTAATTTCCCATCGAAAGTAAAATGTTCCGCCTTTCTGTCTTAAAATTAACCAAAGTTTCTCTTCTTTCTTAATTTTATTCCTGTCTGCCGTGCCTAATTTTTAATTACAAAACATACATGCTATTTATTCTTTTTTCCCCAAATTACGATACGGTACGTTTTATTTTTCTGACTGGCATGTCGTAACATACATCAAAGGTAACTAATTATTTTCCTTTGTATTTATTAATCTAAAGATTTTATTATTAAAATAGTGTTGTATTTTTATCATAAATTAATATTTTTCCAAATTTAGCTTCTTTTATGCATTTGTTTAAGATTTTAATATTTGTTTTTGTTAAAGTACCTAGTAATTAACACAAATAGCAGCCAATTCCTGTTTAGAAGTCTTAATTCGTTTGTTCTTAATTTTCTGTCTCGTTTTTCTATTTGGATAATACCTCATCAGCCTCAATATGGTACTTAGTTTTGTGATTAAATATCATTGGGATTATTGCGATATTGTTATTTAATTCGCAATGTTATTTTATTTTGTATGTTTTCTAAGTTTGAGATTAATCTTATGGATTAATTTTTCTGATCTAGTGAGGAGAAACGTACGTCATATGAACACAATTAAATTTATACCAAATTCATTATTTCAAAAAATTTTAATTTGGTTAATTTCCTCCCTGAGCTTTTCTGAATTGCGCTACGTGATCATAAATTTCCTATAGCACCAAGATACAAGGTCTCTAGACGTATTCTAATTTTTGCTCCCTTACAACATAAATTAGTTATTCTTTTGTAATTTTTGGAGGGAGATATCATTTTGTATGGCAATTTTTCTTATAGTTGTATTCATTAAATATTCTTACATTAGGAAAAATAGAATTTTCCTATACTTATTCAACTACTTAAAGTGTCTATTAGCAACCAAACACGTAGCAGAATGGTGAGCAGCTCCTTGAACAATGTTTCCTATGTGTCTTTGGGGGTTGCTGAACATGTCGCTGTAATTTTTCGACAAAGGTCCTCCAACATAGCTGATTCCCTGCGGTACTCCATTTTAATTCACCCTCATGCCTCATGCACCAGATATGACAGTCATGTAAGAATTAACACGTATTGAGCAAACACTACATGTAGTAAAGGTAATTCAATTCAACTTTGAGAACAGCGCATAGATATGTTTACTTGTGCACGTATTTTTCTGAGGACGCTGTGTATACGTAAATTGAGATGGAGAAGAGACAGACTGCTTTCATTAATGGCCAATGTTGTAGATGCTGACGACGCTTAGATGGCGAACTGCATAGTTGCTGTCAAATATTAGCCTTCGTGCCGAGTTAAGATGATTTATTTCTGAACAAAACAATTCTTGAGAAACTAATCTTAATGGAAGGTACATTATAGTGGGCGCAAATCGCAACCATTCATTATTACATTTTGTAACTTCTTTCATAACGTTTATAAATTATGATTGATGAAATAAGGAAGTGGTCGACAATATTTTTGTTGGATAAAAAGTGAAGTATCATGGTAACGCATTCAAACGAAAGCCTGGGAGAGAAGACGAAAGGTTATGGGTTTCAATGTTAATTTCGATTTTACTATCTTATGCTTGTCTAAAGCGCCTGCCTGAGTCAACAGCGTTATGTAAAAGGGTATGACATAGATTAATTTGACAATGATGCAGTTTGGAAAGATTTATTATTAGCAAATGCTATTTTTTGGAAAGAAAGACAGAATATTAAAAATTAAAATATAAGTTTAAAAGACGGTTTCAAATAAAAAATTAGAATATTACTCTACATAGTGTTTATCTTACGTATGCATATTGTTGCGAATTCGGTACTTAGATAGGCAGTTTTAGTAGAATTATAATTAAAATTGTTTATTTTTCTCTATAACGTAGCGCGAAATTACTTTTTAAGAAAATGTTATGCCAGGAAAAGTAAGAATACAGGAGCACTGCATTTAACATTGAGTAAATGGTTATCTAGATAATTTGTACTGAAATTGAATAAATGTAATTGGCCACTATGTTAGCTGTAACCGTAATCCCACCCTCCAGTAATTTCGAGAAGCAGAAAGTTCTAGAAATATTTTGAGCCGGTTGTAAACTATTTAAGGCCAAAGAGAGATCAGACGCTGCCAGTTGTTTAGTTAGCTGCTGTTTTGATAGTTGCGAGTTCAGCGTGAGATCAGTTTGGCTTTCTCTTTAGATGCGCTTTCCATTGCGTTGTCTTTAACATTCTTAATAGTTTATAGTGGGGCTTCGAAAGCTGAAATACGCCAATCTAAAGTTAAGTCCCGCCAAACGTAAATTATTTAGACAGGACCGACATTATTAAGACTTACCTCCGACATGTCATCTCTGAAGGTGTGTGTATGGATCCTAAAAACGTGTCAGCAATTAAAAACTGGAGATGCCCCCAAAATGTCCATCAGCTCAAAAGTTTCCTAGGCTTTGCACCTACTGTAGGAGTTTCGTGAAAGACTTCTATTCCATAGCAAGGTCCTTTCGCAAGCTAACAGAGAGCAAGCAAAACAGTTTGTGGACAAAAGAATCTGATGATGCATTCAACAATCTGGAGGAAGCTTTAACATCTGCTCCAATCCTGACGTTTTCTCAGCTCAACAAACCATGGCATAAAAAAGGAATGAAATCTTATATTACAAGAATTTGATAACTATGTATAACAATATATTACACCAGATGAAGACAAGTATATGCATATGTCAGGAAGTTGAATCAAAATTCGTAACACTACCCTTTTCCCAAAGACTCCTTATCCAGAGAAGTACAATCCCTGGACAGGAAGCCATACTTACAACGTAGCAAAGTAAATACAATACTAAAACAATAAGTTTAATAAATAACATACAACAAATCAAATACTTAAGCAATAAATAAAAGCATGAATTTACAAATTTATATATAAAGAGGGCCATGGTCTTAATCAAAGCTGTATGTAAGTAAAGCGTCGGCACTTCAATGGGAGAAATTGCGCTTCGAAACGACCGCAGCGCTCGTAGCGGTGGCGATGTGGAAACACAATCAGTAAAACTGCGCATGCTCCTTTTCTTTTCAGTCATTGGTTGTTTTGATTTGGTTGTTTGTTTGATTCTAAAATCTAACATCTAATCTTCGAAATCTTGTTAGCTTCTAACGTGCTTTGGTTGTGTTTGTGTTATTTATAACTTATTAATTTTGTACTTTTTAATTACAAAAGGCTCTTTTCAGAACCAATTTTTTTAATTTTCTCTAATGGCGTATCGATACTGCGGGTTTAAGGATTTCAAGAGTAAGATTTCGTCTAAATCTGATGGAATACATTTCTCCACGTTTCCTTGAGACGATGCGTACTTAAGGAAGTGATTAAGAAGAGTTTTAGGATATATATTGTTGAAATTAAAGGTAAAAGAATCTGATAATTAAAAGAATTATTCCCCTATATTTTATAATAACGCAGGTACAAGTTTAAATAATATTTTAAAAAATCTTTTTTTTTATTCCCTTTCAGAAATATTCAGAGAAAGTTCAGGACTATTTAATGTATTTTACTATTAAAATAAAAAGAGCGCTAATTTGAAATGGACCGAATTGAGCATTAATTACAAATTGACTTAGATTTTTTTCATTTAAAAGATGCCTCAGAAGCTAAAAAAATCATGTCATATTTGAGAAAGTATTTTAGGTAAAAGCTCTGTAAGTGGAGAAGAAATAATGCTTAATTTTAATGTTAATAACAATAAACTTTGCTTAAAATGTATTCTTTTCGTATACTTAGGACTCTGAAATACTGTACAAATAAAAAATATAAACATTTATATATATAATTACGACGCAATTGCAAAATATTTACATCCAATCGTGTCAAAACCCATTGCGGCCATCTTACTTCCAACCTCCATGACGTCACTGCAGAGGAGAGGAGGCGGGGAAGAGATTTAGTTTACATCGCCACCGCTGCAGTGGAATGGCGCTGCAATTTGGCGTCATGTTATAGTATGGGAGTGCCGACGCTATACTTACATACAGCTTTGGTCTTAATAAACTATTTGCATTATATACACGATCCCGATGGGGACTCCATATTATAGCCACAGTAAGAGGCTAGCCTGTTGTAATGAACGATTTTAAGGTCTAGAATTTCATGACTTATAAGTCCCAACGTGAATTCTTTCAGGCGTTTTAGGACTGTATAAAAACTTTCTCGGGATGACTGTAGTTTGGGAGCAAGGGCTTCCCGTTGACTGTAGTTTGGGAGCCATTCCATAAACATAACTTGTCACCTTCGTTGAATCGATGCTCGCGTGTCTATTGCCAAGTTGATTTGCTCTCTATCAAAATTGCGTATCACTTCAAATAGGGCATGAAGAATTTGAATATACTCTTCAGGTGCTGAAGGCGCATCCGAAGGGCGATGGGAGCAACCAAACAATAAATCATAAGCCAGACAAATGTCGTTGACAGCTCTGCAGTAGGCTAGTATAAACAGAGGTAACTTCTGGTCCCAGTCCTGTTGCATTGTGAAAACCATTAGCAAAAGTTTATTAAGAGCGTTTCGATTAAATCTCTCTACCATGTTGTCTGATTGGGGATGTAAATGTTCCGTTTAGAATTTTTGTCTGCGTAGAGTAGTTTACAGAGCTCATTAATTACAACCGAAATTAAACTTCTACCCCGCGATCCGAATGTATCTGAAGACGCATTCCAAACCTGGAAATCCAGCGCTATATCATTGTCTGTTACCATGATAGAGTCATGATCAGGGTTAGAGTACGCTTCAGGACATTTTGTAAAGTAATCAGTGACAAGGAGGGTGCATTTGTGACCATCAGCAACTCGTGGCAGAAGTCCTAGGATGTCAAAAGCGGTGATTTCAAATGCCTCCTCTACATCGTAATGTTCCAGCTTCCCTTGACTGTGTATCTTTTCTCTTTTCCGCTATCTTGCAAATATCAGCTACCATCCGAGTAACTTTCACCTCCGATTTAAACGTCCGGTACTAGGCTGTGTTCGAATAAGAACTGAATCCCAGAGATCCCAATATTGTTACAGGGCTACCGATCGAAATGTACTGCCAGGTACATCTCCTATTTGAAGACTCCATTATGTCAGCTATGGGTATAACAGCGTCGACTACCGACTGGCCATTCCTGACTTCTTTGTCACTCCGTGGATCTGGATCAAACAATATTGAAGTTGTAACTTTTCGTGCAACCGGATTAAGCAGTCCGTATTTCGCTTCGACCCTGGAGCAATATCAGCAGCGTCCTGGGCAGGGTCTTTTCAAAGGGCGTCGGCCTTCCATATTATGATCCCTTCCGGTGAGGAATAGTTATGTCATATTCCTGAAGTCTCTGAATTCCCCTGGCTATTTGGCCTTCGAGATACTTAAAATTTAAATACCAGGTCAATGATGCCATTATCTGTGTGGAGCAGGATTCTTCTGCCGTAGAGATAATAATGGAAATGTTCGAAAGGTTTAATTACGGCGAGCAGCTCTTTCTTGGTGACACAGTAATTCAGCTCCGGTTTATATAGACATTTGCTCCAGAATCTACGACACGTTCTTGACCGTTTATTTCTTGGTAGAAAACAGCACCAACAGTATCATTGCTTGAGTTCGTTTCGAGAATAAATGATTTGCGAGCTGAGGATATGTCAGGATTGGAACAGATGTTAAAGCCTCCTTAAGTTTTTAAATGAAACTTCACATTCTTTAGTCCTCAAGAACTTTTGCTTACTCTCTGTCAGTCTATAAAGGGGTCTTGCAATGGAAGAAAAGTACTTCAAGAATTTCCTGTAGTAGGTGCAAAATTCCAATTATTGAGAAAGTGGATATTTTCGTGGGGTCTCCAATCTCTAACTGTCTAATTTTTTCTGCATCCATGCACACACCTTTGGCAGATGTAATATGTCCAATAAGCTAATTCCTGTCTGAACAATTAACACTTGGCAGGACTTAACTTTAGATCACCTTTCTTTAATTTCTGAAGCACATTCCTTATGTTTTCCAAATGTTCTTCAAAACGTTTCCGACGATGATGTCGTCCATGCATATCAGACGGCCTGGAAGGAAAGACGTCTCAACATGGTCTCCATGAGGCATTCGAATATTGCCGGCGCATTCCATAATCCAAAAAGCATGACCTTGAACTGCCAAAGTTCTTGTCTAATAGTAAATACCATATTTCCTAGGCCATCAGGGTACATTTCTACCTCCCAATACCGACCCTTTAAATCAAGCCTAAAAAAACATGTCATTCCAAAACCAGTGTCCAGAATGTCGTCAGTTCTGGGAAGGGGGGTCTTTCATTTTGATGTCCTTTAAGCAGCCGTAGTCAACGCAAAATCTACTTAAACTATTCTTTTCCTTCTTGGTTGGCAAGGACGATGAGAGAAGCCGAAAACTTACTGAACGCTCAATAGCATTACTTCGGTGGTGCTTGGTTCATGGATATTCCCCCGTATCAATCCTACGCTGTGCCGAAGTGTTTCCATGTACGTCAGATGATGTGAGGGAGGACACATCTTGAGATGCACGTTATGCAGTACTCCTCTTTTCATCTCTCATTTTTGAATTCTTCAGTAACTCTGGTGTTATGTTCTCTGGAGATAACAGAGACTAAAGGACTACTGGCTCGTTTAACGCAAGTCACTTAAGTGAAAGCTGCAAACACTCTGCCTTTCCTAATGACGTTCACCTTATCATTTATGTTAGCAAATCTCAGTGGAATAACGTTTCCTTATAGGTCAATGAGTGTGAAGGCTATTAACACTCCTTTCGTACCGCTACAATTCTTAGGATATTCCATTATACCTTACAGGGTATTTCTATTTTTAGTTATAAATGCAGTTAAAAAAATTCTGTTCTTCCTGCTACTGTGATGTAATTTTAAGCTATTATTTGTTGGATGGATTTAACTGCTTTATTAATAATTCCGAGCAGAGTTATGCTGTCAAAGGCAGAATGCAATTCGTAATTTTTTAAATCCAAAGAAAAACTATATTTCTTTAGAAAGTCTAATCCGAGTATGAAAGAGTCTGTAATATCTGCTACATATGTCGTGTGGTGTCAGGCGGCAATCCAAAACGGGATTTTAAGGTCTAACTTGACATCGATGTTGATTTTATTACGGACACAATCTAAAGAGTAACACAGGGTGGCGTTGAGGTGAGTTTACCTGTAAATTTTTTAACCAAATCTCTTCGGATAAAGTTAACATTAACTACTGTACGGATGGTCATATTGCAAGGAACTCCATTAATATGCCCCATATGAAACGCCCATTGTTGTCACCATGCATTGCAGTAAATCGTTCTAAAATGAGACTTCGCAGTATGTGGAAACCTATGCCCTACGAGATGGCCATTCATTAGTTTCCATCCTCCTTGTTCATGTGTCGTGGGGTGTTTGCAGCTCCTTGGCATGTGACCTTCATCACCGCAGTATCAGCCCCTTAGAATCGGTTTGTTGTCACTTAAATGTCGCTTTAAGGCATTGAGTTGCGTGGTTAAAACATCTAAATGATCAGCGTTACGATTTTCTGGTTCCGGAACTTGGCAAGCTCTGACTGAGAGACTACTATTGTCTGATTGGTCTCTAAGAGTCGCTTTTTAGACAACTTCGAACTTCGTAGTGTACATTAAATTGTTCTTTAGATCTTTGACATCCATTATTCGCAGAGCTTTCTGTATCTCAGGGTCCCAAATGTTATCGATGAAGTACTCTAGGAACAGAATTTTCCTTGTTTCTGTTTGACAGTCAAAATGGGAGAGCCTTTCAACATCCGTGGAAGTCTTCTGGAGTATTTCTATGGACTTCTTTCTACGAGATTTAAACTAAAGCTTGCTATAATCGTTTAACCACCTCTAGCAAAATCGCAGCTCCAAAAAGCAGGATACAGCTTCGAACTCTAGTTTTTTTCATTTCCTCCTAACCTTTTTCAACCCTTTCTTGAACTAATTTGTGGCCTCTTTCATCTTTTCTTGTACCACTTGCATGTTTTCTTCAATTTATTTCACATACTTTTCCATATTTTCTTGAATAGATTTCATTTCTTCTTTAACGGATGCTTGGTCAGCTTTCATCTCCTCCTTAAATTCAATAAAAGCTATCAAAAGTTGTCTTAGTTATTCATCTATACCTCTTGTCACCGGCTATAAACCGCAGTTCTGACACCCAATTTGTCGTGCATACGGATGCTTAATGGATTCAATGCGCAGAAAATCGATGATAGCTTGCTAACATTTATTTTCTCGAAAGAAATACTTTATAATTCTGGAATTTTCACCCAAATTTACTCGTTTAACTCTTCTCTGTATGACAGAACACAATCAATAGTTACCACTTCAAGCCACTGTGTCTACGGGAAATTCTGCATTGCCAAGTGACAGAATTTGCTCTGGCTTTCCTTCTCCTAGCAAATATCCCCATATTCGTATTGTGATGAATTTTGCGCAATAGTCTTCCTAGAGCTGATGACTTAAGGCAGACATTACGTTCATCCACTGTTGTAGTGCAGCGAATCACAGGCAGAGTTCGTCGAAGATCTCCTCCCAGGATAACGACAGCACTGGCCATTGTCCGTCCATTTCCGCAATGTCTTCCAAAGGGCTATCGAGTGCCCTTCTGTGTGCCACAGTGATTTTGTTTCCAGTTATAATTTTTCACTGTTTGAACACTTATGCTTAACCTAGATATTTTGCTTATGTTGTAAATGGGCAATTCTGAAATGTGCAGACAAAACGGTAGTTTCAAATCTGAATGCGCTATTCGATTGCCAGGAAACGCAAGGTTGAGGGTGATGACCCAAGCTACTCCGAATGCTACGAGCAGAAGCGAGGACGGGAAATGCCAAAAGGGGTGGTCGAAGCTTTTTCCGAAACCCTTTCTTAGCTGAGAAGAGTATACGATGTGAACGGTCTGGCAAAGGGAAGCAGCAAACTGAGAGGACGAGAACCTTATATATGCCCCTGTTAAGGCATCTGGAGTCATTCACCAAAGAATGGGAAGGGAACCTTATATGCACCCGTTAAGACATCGGATGTCGTTCACCGAAGACACCGTAGGAAGGCAGAGTATTAGGTGCAGTATGCTTCATTCCGCGATTCATGCTAGAAATACCGTTGAAATCATTACGAAGATAAAAATTGCTTGAGGAAAGGGAACACTGGAAGAAATCATCTGGGATACCTACAAGCTATAAATAGGACCTTCTTACTTACTATCAGGGTCATTATCCATATTCTAATGTTTCTTCCACTACGTACATTCCGAACTAGCCGCTCTTTATGGACTATACAAGATCATGAAATTTATATTACCTTAACACTCCGTCGGGCGCGCGTGATCTTTCAGCGCGTGACCTTTTACAATCTTTGTTTTTCTACCGAAAACGGGAATTTACGACCTTGATCTTCACAATATCTGCCCTCCCGGTCACGTGCTATTCAGGAATGTAGTTGTCCTTGAGGGAGAAGGGGGAAGGAGTACACGTTTGGAGTTTATTTCAAGCTGTGCATTCATCAGATGCACGCGCCCGACAACGGTTGTGCCGTACGATGAGTTCCAAAAAATACTTAGATTTGAATAACCCAGCACATTTAGAAATCGCGCAGAAAATTTTATTTAGTGATGGAGAAGAAGAATTAAATGATGAAGAATTGGATGAAACTGAGGATGAAGAAGATATTTTAGAAATATGTGAGCTTCCTTCGGACACTGAAAATGATTTTAGTCATTCAGAAACCGAAGGTGAGGATTTTAATTCTGAAGGTAATAATTTTATCGGTAAAGATGGATCAACAAGATGGGCAAAATCAATGGGACGTAAAAATGTTAAACGGAGGTCACATAATATTATAACTAAATTACCTGGCGTAATAGGTACTGCAAAAAATGCAAGAACTATATACGATTCTTGGAACTGTTTTTTACAGATGAAATACTAGACATAATTGTCACTAATACAAATAAATTTATTTCTTCAATTAGAGGTAACTTTAGTCGTGAAAGAGACTCACTCGAAACAGATATAATAGAAATTAAAGCTTTCATTAGTTTACTGTATTTAGCAGGTCTGTTACGAAGCAATAGGCAAATTTTAGAAGAATTGTGGTGTACAGAAGGAATGGGAGTAGAAATGTTTCGAATAGTAATGTCTATAAAACGTTTTAAATTTTTGCTTAGATGTTGTAGATTCGACGACAAAGAGACAAGAGATGAGCGGAAGAAATTAGACAAACTAGCACCGGTAAGAGAGATATTTGAATTATTTGTAGAAAACTGCAAGAGACATTATTGCATGAGGCAAAATGTAACTATTGACGAAAAGTTAGAAGCTTTAGAGGAAAGTGCCCTTTCCGCCAGTATATACCAACGAAGATCAACAAATATGGAATAAAAATATTTGCCATGGTTGACGCAAAAGTATTATATACGTCAAATTTAGAAATATACGCCGGGAAACAACCAGAAGGACCATACAATGTGAGCAATGCATCTTCAGATGTCGTTCTTCGATTAACAAAACCAATTTTCAATAGCGGAAGAAACATAACAGGAGATAATTGCTTCACATCAATTGACCTAATAAAGAAATTGAAAGAGAAAAAACTTTCATACGTAGGTACTTTAAGAAAAAATAAAAAAGAAATACCACCTTGCTTTTTAAAAACAAAGGGGCGTGAAGTTTATTCAAGTCTCTTTGGTTTTTATGAAATTTGCACTTTGGTGTCATATATGGCCCAAAAGAAAAAAAATGTTTTACTTGTATTACGAGTATTTACGAGTATGCATATGGATGATTCCATTGATTGTGAAACGGGGGAGTACAGAAAACCCGAAATAATTACTTTTTATAACGACACAAAGTTTGCAGTGGATGCTCTTGATAAAATGTGTGGGACATATAATTGTGCCCGTAACACCAGAAGATGGCCAATGGTTATATTTTATTCTATGCTGAACATTTCAGCAATAAATGGACTAGTGGTTTATCTCGGCAATCAAAATGTGGTAAAAAATAGAAGAGAGTATCTAAGAGGGTTAGTAAAAGAACTGACAAATGAAGAAATCACTAGACGCCTCAAAAAAACTAATTTATCAGGAGATTTGCAAAGGAAGTTGGAAAATTACAAACCGTCTCTAGAATATAAAAATGCCGTAAAATGTCCAAACGCTCCATATAAGCGGAAACTGTGTTTTATATGCTATGGATTCAAGAAAAGCAGAATGACACAATATTCTTGTACGAAATGTAATGAGTATTTTTGCTTGGAACATGCCGTTATGATGTGTAAAAAATGCTCTGAAGAAGAGCCTCAAATAGAATATGATTCTGATGAATAAATAAATACATATTTCCTGTTTTACAAAATCTTCTGTCACTATTTTGTGTATTGTATACTTTTCATTTTGTAATTGTATTCCTGTATGTTGTATTTTGTATTTCTTAAATTGTGTAATTTGTATGTCATTAATAAAAAAAAATTCCAAATGTATTCTGGAACTAAAAAGAAAAAGAAGGAATACTTTTCGAATCATATAAAACATTTCATATTATTAAAATGTGATGTGCATCTCTCGGATGCAGCGCGCCCAACGGAGGGAAATTCTAGGCGCGCCCGACAGAGTGTTAAGGTATGTGACTTCATGAGATATTTCTCCCGCCTTCGTATTGTAGGGGTCAGCACATCTCGACGCGTATTCGAGAGGTCCGTGGTTCCAGTCCCGGCGAGGGCATTGCTCATTTTTCATCTCTCTCCTGCTTTTCAAAAAATACCTAATGGCTCTACAACTTTACAGATGTTGTTTTACATATGCAGAAATTTACTCTTACTCTTTCTTTTAAAATGAATTTTTAATTGATAAATTGTTTCGGATATCTACAAAATAATATTGCCCTTTTTGTACTGTTTAAGTAAGAAAATTAATAAATGGTAAGCAAATTAAATATGGCAGATTAAATAGGGTAAGCAAATTAAAAAATTAATTTCGAAGATCCACTCATGAGTTGTTTTGATATTTTATGTTAAATTCACTTATCTTTATATGGTTATACGAGTACTAACCACTATACGGAATAATTTGTAATCATTATTTAATTGAAACTAAACGAATTGTTAAATTGTTTTTATTTAAAACGGCAACTAAATTTCCTACGTAACAAGCATATTGATCCCGTGAGTGTTGAACTTAACCAATGGATTATCGAATTATGGTTTGTTGGTTTGAACAAATTTTGCGCTTAACTGATTTCTTTCAATAGAATATTTTGAATAATTGGTTAATCATGAATTAGGTATTTTGTTAGCATGATAGATGAAGATTTCAAGTGACGCATTCTTTTATTATGGATTTTAAATTCTAATACTAATTCTAGAAAGAATCACACTGGGATTTATTGATTTTTGTGGTGTTACAGAAATTTAAAGCAGATGCTGCTAAATAGTCCGATTGTTTAATTTAGGGAATATTACGACAATGGAATTTTAACACATATGTCGTATTTTACATGTATTTTGAAAGGATATCCGCTTATTTTATGCGTTTATTTAGAGTTGTAATGTAAATATAAATTATTGTTAGGTACCCTTGGGTAACGCCTTATTTTAAATTTAAGGTCTGTATTTAATTGAAGCATTAAAACAACAATGAGTAATAATTGAAATAATATATTTATAGGAAATAAGTATTCTTGAAAAATTTTAGAATACTGGTCGAATTTGAAACGACTGCATTAAAAATTATTTTAGGTAGTATTACTCAAGCTTTATATTAAATTGAAATATATGTGAGCAACAGTTTTAATTGAGATAAATTAGTAATTGAAGTGTTAATAGTAAAGGCATTAGTAAATGAAAATTTGTCGTGTCGTTCGGTTTTAGTTTAAAGAGAAATTATATTTTGATTTACAGATTAATAAGGAATTAGGAAACATTGATTATGGCTTAGGAAAATAGTGTTATATTGAATTTTCCGGTTTGAAAGTATGTATTTTTGTTATTTAAATATAGATATGGTTAATAAATTAATAATTTGGCGACAGTATCCGTTAGATAATTAAATTATTATTTCGTTAAGATACGTAATTTAAAGTAGTTGTTGGCTTTCTTCATGTTGGTTGTAGAATTAGGCTTGTGACTTGTCAATTTTAGAAAAGGGAGAATTCATGTAGAGGGTAACTGCTTATTTTATGAAGAACAAAATGTGTAAGGGTAGTGAGAATTAATGCTGATATGCGAGTTGTACTCAAGATAGGATTTTGTAATGAATTTCAGTTTTGTAATACCGTAAAAATTTTAATTTTTGAGTATTATTTGAATTTTGAAGTGTTGAATATTGGTTAAGGATTTATGTTAGGATTCTGGAATTATCTCAGTCATAATTATACATCGTCTCATTGCGGTTGTCTTTACAAAAGGTTTTTTTTTTATTTGCTTTGTTAGCTGATGGATAGAAACACTGCCAGGTTAAGAAAAATGTGTGTTCTCTTAAGGAGCTTAGACTATAACGAGGAATAGTATTCACTTTTATTAATAGGAAAGAAAATATAAGAATTGGGTTTTGTGAGATTTTAGATGTTTCAGATTTTGATTTTATGAGTAGTTTTTAAGTTTAAGCACGTCCTTCTTATATAATTTTTCCATTTAATCATTGCAGTTATTTGCAATCTTGCTTATAAATCTTGTCATACTTCCGATTGCTAAACTTACTGCAGTGCCTCTGCTTCATTGTCATTATATGACTGCAAATGGGAGAGCGAGACACTTGTCTGGAAAAACTATCAATTTATTTTTTTGCATAGGGACGGTACTAATGATTGCTATAATTATTGTAGCATGCATCATCTCGGTAACAATCGATGCAGTGTAGATTTCATGTATGTTCAAAATTGTGGCTCAGTTGATATTCAACAGGGTTTATTTTATGAATTTAGCTTTTGTTTAACTTGTTTGAATTTCAGTCTTTCGTCTTTTCCTTTAGCAACGAGAAGCTTAATTAAAGATGATTTTAGTAACATTTGAAGCGCTTTAAAGTTTGAATTTGTTCCTGAAAACATATCTTACTTGAGCTGATTACAAACGTTCTTTATTTTGATTTTAGATCTATATTTCGCACTGGTTTCTCATTGGAATATTTTGAATTGGCCTATATTTTGGTTAAAGTCTGTCTGCCTTGTAATGGACTGATTAAGTGATTCACTCCCAATGTAGTGAATTCGAGGTTTATTTGCAAATAGTTTGTTAAGGGATTTTTTGAACAGCTTGTGATAACTGCTTTGTGTTTCAGCTAAGAAATTTAGTGTTTACGTTTTAAATCGAAATATGAGATCAGATGTGATTTCCTTTTATGTCTCGTAAATATTTTGCTTTACATTTAGTTGCATTATTTTTGTGCTTTTTAACGCCTGCGATTGTTACAGCTATTTTTGTGTACTTTACCGAAAAGGGGTTCGTTGTGTCGAGTTAGCAAATTTTTTGTCCCTTTTGCCTGGTTATGTTTTGGAATATTAGGTTGACTGGCCCATACTTAGTTATCAGTTCAAATTAATTTGTTTTCATTTTTTCCTCTGTAGGGAGCACTTTTAACTAAACTTTAGTTTAGATCTAAAACTGGCACGTTTGTTGGCTGGGAAAGAGCGAATCCAAATTAACATTTTGTTTCTAATACCAAGATCGATAACTTCATCGTATCTGATTTAAAACCATTATGAACAGCCGTCAAGACATTTCTAGCATCAAGAGCATCATTCTAGTCTTGAGCAAAATTTAATTAATGTAATTAATTTTAATTTCTGTAAATTTATTGATCGACGTCTACGAAATCCAAACTCTTCGCATCTTAGCAAACGTGTACCATCTCCCCATCGCCTTTCCCATTACACATGTGAGAGATATAGGTCTAAAATTTGACATTCATTTTGCATGTCTATCGTTTCTGATAATTGGGATAATCAGAGCTTTATTCCATTGTGTTGGGACCACTCTGCTCTCCCGAATATGATAAAAAATATTTAAAAGTGTCTGCTTTCCATAGTCGCCCAAATTCTTAAGAAATTCAGCATGGATATAGACCACTTCTGAAGATTTTTTAATTTTAGAATTTCTCAATGCAATCTCCAATTCATGTAATGTAAAGAGGTGCCTCAAATATCACCAGATCGTACGATATCATTCTCTTTTAGAATGTAAGAGATTTGATGTTTTATTATTGATATGCTTAGATATTTTACGA
>KK115046.1:0-17622 GCA_000611955.2 Stegodyphus mimosarum | reverse complement strand
CTTTCTTTAGTTTTGGTAAAAGAAATGTCTAAATGTATTTGAAATAGATTCGTCATATTTCAGATCTTTGTTACTTACACAGAAGGGTTTTTTCTTAGATGGCGTGAATTTATTTTGAATTCTAGCAAGGTACCAGCATGACTTCAAGCTATCTCCTTTATAGTTAATATTTTAAATACATTTATTGAAACTACCTGCATGTTTCCAAATAAAGTTTTCTAAATTAAACAATTAAATCACACTGTCTCTTAATTAATCCAGCTTGTTTTCTAAGGCTATATCTCCTTGCCTTTAAATACCCTAACACCTCATTCCAAAAACATCTGTATAGGACATCTCTTCCCCTCGGGAATGCAACATTTGCCCATTCAATGATAGATTTATTGAAAAGGGTAGCCAACTTATCTGAGTGACTCAACAGCGTAAATTTAAAATCCTTCTACGCAAGAAATTTGTTGATCTCATAAGCAAAATTCCTCCACCTTGCTCTTCCAAAATTCCATTAGACTTTTGAGGATTCACGGGCATTGCTAACTGTACTTAAGGCAGAGAGTGTAGCCACAGTCTGTCTATGCTCCAAACCAAGGTCCTCAATTACTGTTCTAATGCAGTCACCTATACCAGTAGTTAACACATACAGCATCGGGAGAAGTCCTGAAGCATCTGGAGTAATGGAGAAAAATATACGAATCTTTTTTATTGAAAAACAATTCAAAGGAGGGGGAATTTAATCAGTCTTCAAGTTCTTGAGGCATTTAAATCCATTTAAATCTAGTAGTAGAATGAATATTTAAATCCCCTACCAATATTGTTCTATTTAAAGTCTCTAGAACTAACAAATAAAGCTTACTACTAGGAAGAATATAGATAGAATATACTGTGTAAGGTTTTAGTTAAACTAACCAAGTTTTATTTTAATTTAAATCTTTCTATCTCTTCTCTGTTTCAACTTCCCGTCAGAAGAAGCGCGCGTTTTCAGCTTATGCTAATTTGAAGTACAGCCAAGTACTATTTAAACCAGAGGTAG
Source organism: Stegodyphus mimosarum (assembly GCA_000611955.2). Taxonomy (NCBI): domain Eukaryota; kingdom Metazoa; phylum Arthropoda; class Arachnida; order Araneae; family Eresidae; genus Stegodyphus; species Stegodyphus mimosarum. Next base: position 16,595 of record KK115046.1, on the reverse strand, counting down.
AAACCTCTTAGTGTGAGAGAGCTTTTAGTCTCGGATCACGGGCATTCTATTCGACGTTCGCCTGACCAGCTAGCAGTTAAAATTATAAGCCATAGTGCTTACTACGGGATTGCATATTGAAATAAATTGAAGTGCGCTAGTATTAGTATTTCTTGCTACGCACCATTTCGTTAGAGGCCAAACTCCGCGATTTGCTCTGCGAAGCAAAGTTTAATTAAATTTCTATTTTAGTTTTAGTATTAACTTTATTTGATTGTTAAGTTAGGGCCAAGTGTGGTCTTTTACTTTCCGTATCCCTCCCGAGTTGGGAAGTGTGTAAATAATAGTGATTTAATAAAAGAGGATTTTAAATCCCTTTCAAGTGCAGTTATTCTCCAGCAGAGTATCTACACCAGAACAAAGCGCATTTTTTAGCTCCCTGTTCCAGTTCAGGACATTTTAGGTTAAGGAGTTACTTCAACATGTTTTTGGACCCTAGTAAGTACTTCACCATGTTCGCTAAACACATGCACAGAACACTCAGTCCTGACAACTGTAAGTCTTCACCCATTTTCCCACACATAAAAATCTAACAAATTCTGATTTATCGTCACAGTTCCTCTTTTTCACCACACTAAAATCACGAATCTTACAGAAGACTTCACACCATTCAAGATATCACTATTTGGCGAAATTTTGATAGTAAAAGGTGCGGAAAGACGAAACATTGTAACCCACTAGACGATAAATTAGTTTTATCATCGAGTATGCATTGATAAACATCCACTTTAAGCCGATAAAAAGGTATTTATTAATCGTGATACTTTACTGTGATATAGAGATTTACCATTCTAGTGCAAGATGCAAATATCGATGGGTCTCGAGGGAGCAAATACTAGGGATTAATAGACTGCATGCCAGAAATTGTAGACCACTTTTCCGTCAAAAGACGTTGCTCAATGTGCACCACTAGCAGGTAGGTCTGCGTTACACCACAGTGACGATATACCTACTGTTTTAATAATGTATTGATCCAAAATTAAAAACACAGAGCATAAAATTTTATAACTGAAATACAATATTCAAAAGGGGTAGCCAAATTTAGAAAAGAATATGTTCTATTATATTATTTAATTCTTAAATTAATGTCACTTGGGAGACTTCTGAACTTTTTATTAAGGAAAAGACTTAATTATTCAAAATATAGTTTTGTATATATTTCACTAGATCGTTTGCGCTCGCGATTTATCACATATATTTCCCTTTGGTAATATTTTCTATTTTCCTGGAACATGAATATTCTGTGAACTGGAAGCAATAAATGCATGGAAAAGGTTTCTTTCGAGTTTTTTAATAAAACAAATAGTAAAATTAACAAAACCAGAAGTAAGATTTACGTATAATGAATTCTTTAGATGTTGCATGCACAACATTTTAATTCGCTTATTTTCCTCGGGACGTTTATTTCTCTACTCCCCAAAAAACTTTATCAAACGTTTCCTATTTCTGAAAGTATTTAGAGTAGTAAAATGTTTAACCAGTCAAGAATTTTCAAAGTGTAATGAAATATCATGGAATTAATTAAAATGTCCTTTACATAATCTTTTTCTCTATGAATTATAGCAAAGGCTTTTGAATCTGAAAAGAACAGATATTACTGAAACAAAGGGCTTATTTATGAGTTCTTTGTTCTTTATTATTTATAGAGAAAAATGCAAAATGTTGCTGCCGCCTTAGCAAATACTTTGGAAGCAAAAGCTACTTTTCCATAAGCTTTAAAATATATGTAGCTACATATTTCTGAAAAACGTATCTCGTAAATATTTTTGTGCGAGTGGTACTTACGCAGAAAGGAGTCGATAAATATGTGGTACGGAATTTTCTTTTCTTTTCTTTTCTAAAGAAGAATATCTAGTAAAGAGTATGGAATGTCGGGCTACGCTTCGTGTTCTTAAAACTTGTTTTAATAAAACAAATTGTCTTGCAATTAATAAAATTCTGTCTTTCAAAGTATGTGTTATAAATTAACATAGGAAATTTATAAAACCTTTAAACAAAAGTAACTCATTTTATTGCACATAAAATAAAATAAAGGAAAAATCAAAAACCTTAACGCAGATTTATTGTTACGTACACAAAGTATTTATTCTTTACAATTCTTATTACATTACTTTTATGTAGAACTAGCTGCTACACATTACATTACGAATACAATGCAAAAATTAACGCTTTTTTTATTTTTTGGCTTAAATGTGCAAGATATTAATTTCTGTTTCATATGTGAAACATACACTGAATCTTCTAACAGCACCCATCTTTTTAAGTCAACCATCTCTGAATAGTGACCAGTATTTCTGAGAGTATATTTAAATAACAGTACTGAAAGTTACGAGAAATCTTCTTTAAGCAGAACACTTCCACAAAAGACCAAAATGTTTTAAACCGTGGGTCTAAAGAAAGTTTCATTGCAATTAAGATAAAATAACAGCTTCACCAAAAATTCAAATTATTTTAATATTTTCGAGCTTGGATAACAGTAACTTTTCAGAAATGGGGATGAATCGAAATTGCATTATCTACAATTAATAGGTTAGAGACTCTATAAAGATTTTTAACTTCTCATTTTAGAATACTGCGCAATGTTAAGCATACATACGATTTGCTGATTTCATAAATCAAAAGGAATCTCAGTTAATGGGAACAACTAATAAATTTTAAGTGACATTAAGGTCGTGTCAAGTACTTGTAAGTTTCAGAAGAATTCAAATATAAAACTAATAAAGTTTGCTACTTGAGGCCGTATAGATATATTTTTCGAACGTTTTGCTTTAAAGTAAAGACAGAGTCTCGTGAATAATAATTAAAATGCATTCAAATTTTAATCCGTCATTTATACTTTTATTTATTAATTTATTTAATTTGATACGATCTTTACTATTAAAATCTTTTCGCGTCTGTCTGTTTGTTTGTGGCATTATCTCCTCCGCAACGGCGGGAAGTTGAGTTTCGACAGAGGTTCCCCTCCCCCGGATTCCAAAATTTCGTGGGAAGCCATTTCAACCATTCTCATCTTAGTACGACTTTAAATCAGCCGAGATACTAATTATAAACTCTGAATACGCTTATTTCCGCGCTCTTTTTTTCGTGCGGCAACAATCTCGCGCGCTGGAGATAAAAATCTGCTTTTTATTTCGAAAGGTGTCGCCACTGCTCTCTTTCAAATCATAGAGTTTGTTAGCAAAACTTTTGCAAGTTTTTCAAAATATGAAATAAAAATAGAATTGCCAAACATTAAATATATTATTATTATATAAGGTAACATAATGACGCTGAAGAAAGCACTCGATTACATGTGACCTTATTGTGCGTCGAAGTGCTTTCGTTAATGCCAACATTTTAAATAAATAGCTGCTGTTGGCAGCTTTTTTGTTTCAGGTGAGGATAATTGATTGCCACTTAAGTCTTTTGTTCATATTGAGGAAACGCTGTTATATTACGTTAAATTTCAATGATTGCGTAATATATATTAAACTGAAGTAACAAAGCACATTGTCATTGAAAGTTTTTGTTTCCTGGTTTGGCAACAAAGAATTATTTAAGAATTGGTTGTTGCTTGGAAAGAATGAACTGATTTTATTCCCACTGAAAAGTTTTTATGCATTTTCTTTTCAGGTGTGCATAATTATAAATTTTAATTGTACATAATTATATTGTGCAGGGGTACATAATTATAAATCCATAAATACAAATTTTGTTTTGGCCCCAGCCCGCTTATCTGACGGACTTGCCCGCTAGTATCAACATTAAATGCTGAATATTTAGTTGTCTTTCTAAATTTTAGCACATTAGAATTTTTTAATTCATTTTATTCAGGTCTTTATTATTAATTTTATTAGCTACTGGTTATTATATGTATTAGTCGACACATTAATATTATTTAAAACTGAAAGTAAGGAAATTTATCATCTGTAACTCATTTTTTATCTGCGAATTCTTCTCAGATACTGTGTAAGGAACTTTTCTGATGACTAATGCTACGGATATCTGATCTATACCTTATTGTAACATAAAACTAAGTTTTACAGAGAAAAATACTTTGATAAACTAAAAGCAAAAGAAGATAATTAGAGCTGAATTTTGGACAATTACTGTTTTCAAAAATTAGTCTAAAATATTGAGCACGTAAACGTTCCCAGTTTCCCTCACCAGCAAAGCAAAGATTTTTTTTATGTTATTATTTTCAAGAAAAATGCGGGGAGTTATTTTAGTACCTCTTTTCACATGGAAGGGAGTCGTTAAAGCGTGGAAAAAGTTTTTTGATGGGACTGGTAAGAAGGAAAAAGAAATTCTCTCTCGGAGCTCTTCTAGGAAAAAGCTGGAAAAAGGTGACATGTTAGCAAAAGAAAAGGTAATCAACTTCAACTGAAAAAAAAATTAAATAACGAATGCACATCTCAGCAAAGTTCATTCTGGCCGCAACTGGCGGAGTAATAGTAAGCTATACTGCTTTGTGCTGCTCTATGTCTCAAGTAATGTTTCCTCTTTTAATTCCGACTCGGAATGCATAGTTAAGCGAACCTAGTAACCTTGTAGCCCTACGATAAGCCTTCTTTTGATTCGTATGTCATAATAAAGTTAGGATTCTCGTTATTTTTTGTAACTTAACAAAAATTCGTCTACCAATGTCGATTTCATTTCACAACTTCCTTATGGCACTACTTATACCATTTGCCTTTAAAATTTATAGCATGATGCGGAACTGATGTTTAGCAAACAATCTAATATTCTGCAGTAAATTTTAACTACATAGAATGTATATGCACAGACATATTATTTATATAACATATTGTAGAAATAAAAATAAAGTACAGCAAAACCTAACAATTTTTGATTTTTACTTTAGTTGCTTCTCTTCTTTCTGAATGAAAATAACATGTAATGAAACTTTGCAGATAAAGAGTAAATATAATGACATAAATTAACAAACGTCAAATGACAATGATATTTTGAAACATATTTGTTAATATATTTTGGAAACTTAAAACTTAGTTACAACTTAAATTTCACAGCAGCAAGAACTTTAACTTAAACTCCATTGCAAATTAGTTAAAGGAAATTTAATGGAAAACTTAATGATATCTTCATTTATATCAAATTTGTCCGTTAAGCATTACTATTATTATTTCCTATGGGGCTTAAGTTAAAAAGGAAAAAAGGTTAATTGAGTTTTCTATATGTGTTTAATGTTGCATTTCTGTCATTTCACATCATTCCCCTATTTACTGGTTATTTAACTGACCGTATTGATAGTACATGATCCCTATGAAAAAAAAATTATTTAACTTGAAATTGTCAAATTCTTGCTATGTTAATACATTTATTTTTAATATGATATAAAACATTTTATACACAGAAAAATATGTAATAATAAAGTGGTAAAAAAGAATTGCAAAACTAAAATACAGCGCTAATGCTTCTGAGGTTATTAAATCAATGCAATTAAACAAATACATTAATACGTTTTTGTAGAAAACAAGGTAAATAAGTAACGTACTAAAATTGTATTAAAATATAATACTATTGTCAGAAAAGAAGGAAGGAAAATTGCTTAAAGCTTTAGGCTAAAAGTAACCTTAGAAGATGGTTTAAAAGTATTGAGATGAAAATTGTAAATTAAACAATGAACGATGTAACTAATTGAGCAAATTCAGATAAGACTCATCAGGAGGTATTTATCTGAAGTTCACCCATCACAGCAAACAGCAAGGAAACCTAAAAAACGTTTTTCTGTCCTTCAAAAGGTTTTCTTAAAAACGCGTATTGATGTTATTCTTATTTTTGAAAGCCCACTTAACTAGTTAAAATACATAAATATGTGTCATGTATATATCAGGAAGGTCAAAAACGCTTTTTTATAGGACTCCTTGGTGTTAGCTGATAGAAGAACTTCGTATAAAAAAATCCCTGACGAATCTTATCTGAATTTGTTCAATTAACTACATCATTAATTTTTTAATTTACATTTTTCCTTTGATTAATTTTAGATCATCACTTACTTTAATTTTTAGCCTTCAGGTCTTTGTTATCCTTTCTCCTTTACTCCTAATAGCATAACATTTTAATAAAATTTTAGAACATTACTCATTTACTTTGTTTTTACAAAAACGTTCTTCAAACTATTAGTTTATTGTTGTTGTTGTTGTTAATAACATAACGTATTTTATACATGCATATCTAAATGTGTTTAATCCTGCAGTTTTGTCATTTTATATCATTTTCCTGTTTACTGTTTATTTGATTGATCATGTGGATCATATATGATCCGTATAAGAAATTGCTAAATTGAAAATTATCAAATTCTATGTTCATGCATTTATTTTTAATTTTATACGTATATCACAGATTTAAATTATTAACATTTTTCTATTAAGACTATTTTTAGAATTAAGACTAAAATTAATTATCTTACTATTTCGATTATTTTAGACTGTGATTTTGTTTATTCTATTGAGCAACAAAATATTAACTAGATTTAGACGCACGTAAGATTTCATATACACAGTTATATTTTATAACTAAACATTTTAACCAAATTTAGATCCTATAATAACACATTAGAGATTAGACAGAATCTCAAGGACACTAAAAAACACGTTAGCGTGTGGCTGAGGAAAATGGCTTGTTCTCATTATATACTAGAAGAAAATTTCGAAAATCCCAAGCAACTAGCCCGCTAATCTCTTGAAGTAACGGAATTTGACAGTCTTATCCATTAGGTCTCCACCAGTGTCCGAGTAGTTAAGACCTCTGAATAGTGGAAGTTCGACCAGATTTCAATCCCAGGCGAATGACTTGGTTGCTTAATTCTTGTGGTTTTTCTATGTCTAATGTGAACATCAGGAAGTTTCACTTAAAACGATCTCCATGAAGACATCTCTTCCTTTAGGCAGAATTCTTCCTTTAGACCCGTCGAATGCTTTGCCATATTCCAATAACCTAACCTTATCTTTTCGGTTACTGGTAGAGGGAGTACAGTCTTCTTTGCAATTACTGTGGAATATCGCGTTTAAACTGGAAGCCTCTTTGTTTGATAAAGATAAATGTAAGAGTAACTAGTAGTGTGAAAGTACACAATTGTTACATAGAATTTGTCACGATAAAAGTTTCTTTGTTAATGTATTATTATAATATAATCCAATAAGGTTAGGTTATTGGACTATATTAGGTTAGTCCAATAAGGTTAATCCCTATAAGGTTAGTCCATGGCAAAGCATTCGACGGGTATCTGCCTAAAGGAAGAGATGTCTTCATGGAGATCGTTTTAAGGGAAGCTTCCTGATGTTCACATTAAACATAGAAAAACCACAAAAATTAAGCAACCAAGTCATTCGCCTGGGATTGAAATCTGGTCGAACTTCCACTATTCAGAGGTCTTAACTACTCGGACACTGGTGGAGACCGAATGGATAAGACTGTCAAAATCCGTTACTTCAAGAGATTAGAGAGCTAGTTGCTTGGAATTTTCGAAATTTTCTTCTAGTATATAATGAGAACAAGCCATTTTCCTCAGAGAGTTTTCTACGAAGGCATCACTTAAGTATATGACTCACGTATACTTTGACTTAATGGGTTAAACCAAGAACAAACGTAAGAAGGGAAAGTTCAAGATATTTTCATAGAGTAGGTAATAGATTATGCCAAACTAAGTAAAGAGCCACTACCTTTGGGAAGATCTTTCGAAAGAAAACTTCCTGATATTCAAATTAAATACAGGGAAAACTACATAAGCCCTACATCAGCCATGACATCGATCAAAACGTGAGACGAAGTGAGTGGTCTTATCCAGTACGAGAACAAATTCGAGAAACATTAAAGATTAAAAGTATGTACAAAAATAGGAAATGCAGCCTATTCTATTACGTAAAGGTTGCAGATCGGATTCCCTCTCCATCGCAGTATTCCTGCATACTTTCATTTAAATAAAATACTCAAAGGTAAGAAATAAAAACGTATTCTATTAAATTTATTTGATTAGTTTACTTTTACCTCAGATTCAATTATCGCGTTTCTATCCTCAGCATAAAGCAATAGTTTGCTGGTTTTACATTTCGGAAGCCATTTAATATTAGGCAAAGCAAGAAATCTTAGTTTGGCTAGATGTTGAATAAAATTCTGTAAACTTCTATGTCAGGCAAAAATTTATTTGCTCCTGAAGGAGAGGCGTCTGTGCCTGATCGCTCTCAAAATCGAAAGAGTTTCATTGAGCTCCAGTTTAAGGCTGCTTTTTTCCCTAATTTTGAATTTTATATTAATGTGTGTCTCTTCCAGTTTGGTCCTAAAGGCGTGTTGCCAAATGCCAAATAAGTAATTATAGGCAACGGAGGATTTAATTTTTATAGAAATTTTCTCAAATGAAGAGAACTTTGATACACCTGTAAATGATTTTCAAAATAATATTTAATGAATAATTTGTGTTACCACAGTTCGTTTCCTAGTAATCAGTTAATAAATCTGACTCTTTCTCTCTCTTGAGCTTTAAGAACTATCATAAATGCTGCAATTTAAAAGGTCTGAGACATTTTAAATTTTTTAAGGAAACACGTAGGTGGTGATTTCAGACTTTTAAATTTAATAGTCAATTGTACTCGCGTTATTTTTCTAAAAGCCTGATACTTGGCATACTCCATTTCGTTAATCTGTGCGACATCATCTAGTATAGTGGTTCTCATCCTATTTTATACCATGAATTCTTTTCGTAACTACTAGATCATTCTCCCCAAAGCCTTTTCAAAACTCGAAAATTACATATACATTTACTGAGATTTGGATTATTTTTTACGTATTTCATAAATTCCAAAATAAGAGCAAAATAGAAAATGTTGATAAATGTATAAAATTTTAATAAGAATATTTTTTATATCTCTAAGCTAAAAATACATGCTTAGAAGACAATTAAAATAAAATATATATATCCGTTAATAAAAAAATTCAGTAACAAGGATGGTGTTTGATTCAGTTTCTGTTCAAAGGGAAATATGTTATTGTTTGCCAATGCTTGGAAGATAAAAAAGCAGGTCATTTTCGATTTCCTACTTCGTTGCATTGCTTCCGTTTGCAATATTAAAAAGCCACGCCCGCAAACATACCTCGACACGAGCGGAAGCTGTACCACTCTTGAGTAAGACTCACACATCAAGTATCATCATTCTGTAACTGATTTCTCTTCAAATACGTTTTTTCTCCGTAATCAGTCTTTAGTTCGAGTTATTCATCTTAGGAAACATCAGGAAATTTTTCAAAGCAGAGTTTTAATGGATTTTCCAATAAGTAATCATCAGAAAATTCAAGTATCCCAAAATCCGTTTTCTAATTCTGTCATGTGCTTCAAAACTTCATTTTTTGTAAACTATGAAAGTACTTGCCAAGAGCAACAAGAAATTATGGCAATTCCACAAGCATTGCAATATTATTCGTATTAACTTTTCTTTACCAATTTTCTAGTTTACTCATGAAAGCTTTCAGGTAATCAATGAATTTTAGGATATTTGTATTTTTCCTGGCTTGTGCGATTTAGTTTATTCAACCAAATAAGCAAGCCACAAGATCCATTCTTTATCATCCATCCAAGCAAAATATTCAACTGCACTCCTAATTTAAAAAAATAACTTAAGCTCATTTCTGAGTACCAATACTCTCGCAGTTACATTTTCTTTTGAAAGCTATCGAACATCTGCTTGATAAAAAAGCAAATGATGGTCTGCATCTCAGTCATTTCATAACTGCTTGAAAAGTCGTGAACTGAAAGCTTCTTTCAAGACAAAATTCACAGTTTAACATGTTTAATTCAGAATCATCCCTAGTGGATCTGAGAGTGTTTTTAAAGCCGATATTTGGCGATGGAAGATACAATGAACGTCTTTCTCTTTGACTTGAAATCCTGATTTTGCTACCATCACAGCTGTTGCTCCCTTCATCTGTGCATACATCATCCCACGAAAGAGTTTCAAACTCAAAGTAAGATTAAAAGTTTTCTGGAAATATCTGTGGCTATGGTGGCTCTAGAGGAGAACAGAAAAGAAACTCCTCTTTAAATGAACTAAACTGAATATATCTTGCAAATGCCAAGAACTGCATCACGATACTGCATCAGTCGATTTAATAAGTTGAATTGAAAATAAACCAAATGCTACCATCTTAATCTCCTGCCCAACTTGACCTTTGATTACACTTGCCATTTCACTGATTTTCCTTTGAACAGTAATCTTTGGTAGTATAATGGCTTTGAACATTAATCTTTGATAATGGAAGCTTTTCTTCATTTAATTTCCCAGCACAATTCCAACTACTTTGAGAGCGCAAATTTCTTCACCTGTATGTGGTTCTTTCTGCTTTGCTGTCTATAAAACTACCACATGGGAAGTTTCAGTAGCCTTATGCTTTTTTTCTTGTAATACCTCTCTAATTTCATGGCATCTAATCCTATCTTTCTAACAGTATTTTCATGCTTCTCAAAAAACTTTTTATTCTTGTTCTCGTGTTGAGGGCAAACATATTGCTAATGTTGCTTTAGCTTGGTTGGTTTCAAGGAATCCTTTGATAATGTTTTGCTAAAAATATCATAATGATATCATCATTCTCCATTTATTGTAACAGGCATAAAGCAATATTGAATATATGAGTCCTAGTTACCTTTGGAAACATAACTGGAGTCCTGGAACAGGGAACTTACTCAAAGCTATGTTCAGGCGTGTGTGGAAGACACAACAAAGATAAGAAGGGTTACATTTACACTTTATTTCTCACAGCGTACAGCCGTTCCCGCACTTCGGGATACAGTGACCAGCACTTATGGTCTAAAACGTAGAAAATAAGAAATAAACTAAACTAAATAAGAACTAAACGTAGGTGCTTTACAGAGAGTAGTAACGCGTAGATTGGCCTTTTAACACTACATATGTAGTAAGCGGAATGCAAAAACTATAATGCGTCTTCAAATATCAGCGAGAACTAAGTTCTGCCTTAAAGGCAGACATGGACTGACTTAAAAATAAGCGCGTGGTAAGGCAGCGAGAAATCTCTCTCTCTCTCTCTCTATCTCTCTCTCTCTTTTTGGCTAAAATCCATGTCTTAAATGCTTATACAGTTTGCAACCTCATTTGCATAAACAATTCTACTCGCACATATTCTGGCCGGAAATGGAAAATAAGAGAGGGTAACAAAGTTTTAAAATAAAATAAACGTTAGTAAAACATAAAATCTCTACAACGTATTTTCTTTTTTTAACACTCATTTTGTTCTATTGTCTACAAATGTAAAATTTACAAGATAAATATGTCAGCGGACTAAGAAATCATTCTCCACAACTACAAGTTCTGATAAGACAAAGAAGAACCATCGCGCAAAAAGAAGCCCTGACTTTACAGCATGAAATGAACTGCAATTTGTAACTGTAATGAATTGCATTTGACGGTAATTTGTAAAATTTTGCTTTTTACCTAGAGATACGCACCTTCCCGATTTCACCCGATTTCAGTTCGAGAAAAGCGATGATCTCGGCAACAAGCAAAATTCCTCTTGCGTCTTTTCGAACTTCACTTGAACTGCAGCAAGAACTGGTCGACGTCTGGCTGACCGTATTCTTCTCCCCCCCCCCAGTCTGACACTATGAAATTTTCTCCAGGATTTATTCGCTGTTGGCTGAGAATCCCTGACTTGAAAGTTCAAGAAAATTAAAATATCATCCAAAGATAGAACAAAGCAAAAACATAAAGATGGGTACAGTTTGTGCAAAATAGAAAGGAAAAAGTCGATGAACTTGAATACTTGTATTAAATATGCATAAAATGATATCCATCAAGGACACAAAAACTGAGCAAAAGAAAGGCATAAAATTTCATTCGTTTCAATTCATTAAATTTATTTCATACCCATTATATTCTTCGCATCCTATATAATTCTGATACATTCTAGGTTTCTCAAATTAATTTCAGGTACACTTTAAACACAACTACTCACTCCTGTTAATTAAGAATTTAATGAAATATAGCAAACGCTGCTCATGTTGCAAAAGACATCAGTAACACTGTAAGAGGCAGCCATATGAACATATGTTTAAACTCACCTACGAGATTTTAATGTCAGTATGAGGTATAATAATGACATCCTTATATCATAGTTATCATAACACACCGCAGACGTGTCTCTCACTGCTTATTGAATGCAAATCTAAATGCTTTTCTCTGACATTATAAATACAGGTTTCTACTATTTAAAATAACAGTTAGCGACGCAAGACATTGATAAATGTGAGGTATATTAAAACTATCTCGTTCAGCAGCTCAATTTAATACGCATAAAATGAATTTATTGTGTTCGAGAACTACAGATAAAAACAAATTCTTCATATGTAGATAAAGAATAATAATTATTATAATATTTATGTTACAATTATTTTCGTTGAGTTGTTTATAGTTTCATAAATAAATATAAGATGAAACAATTTGATTAACACTATTTAACACTGACCGTATATTATTTATTTATTATTTCAGAATACCACCTAGCCGAACTAACTAGAACAAAATCTAGCCAAAAGGACAGATATTGGCTTTTCTTCCCAAAACCTGATGTTAACAATATATTCAATTAGTCAAAATAACAACAGACATAAATCGATCAAATTGTATACTTTCTAAACTGTAAACCAAATATAAATACTTAGCTAACCACTCAAAACCCGGTTAACGCTAACAATTGTCTTCTATGATTCAATCATTACTCTATAGAATAACACTCTATAGAGTGACATTTATTTATAGACACTCTATAGAGAAAAAATAAATGTCAAGGTTCCTCAGTGACGATATAGATTTATCAACGATAATTTGAAAACTTACATGTATCGAGGGCGGAAATATCAAACGTTTCCTTAAGGAAACATGAGTGGTCAGGTTACGCTTTGCGGCAGTAGGCGACAGCAGTGTACAAGACCCTTATTACATAAAACAATATTCTTATGTTCTAAATTTTGAGAAGTTATAAGATGTAGTACCTGTATTGCATGCATTTAGAATCTAGATTTGTTCCTCGTTATCATTGTGCTTAAAACGAGGACCAATTCCGCTTCTGTTGTGAAATCCGTTACTTCAGATGTGCTGACCAAGGTGTGGTATGATTTATGCTGTCATCTAAACGCCTGTCGTGTAATAAATGGCCTATCTCGTAATCTAAGTTCTGTCCTTCTATCAGTACATGTTTCACAATGTTAGATGATAGCTTCTTTGACCTCCGAGTTTGTGGTATTTTACATTTGTTAGGGAGCAGCCGTCCCCGTCCTTCGTCACCTGTCACGTGTCTTCCTTTGTGAAAATAAAGAAATTTGTTATATTTCAAAACCTCGATTATCATTTTTATATCCACTCAATGCAAAGAGAAAATTTACTTCAAACTACCGTCTAGACAAGTTACAACGTAAAACGAGAAACGTTATAGGATATTAGTACGTTTACGGAATTCGTGAATGATTTCAGTAATGAACTATTCAAACGAGAACAGAACACTTAAAGCCCTTTTGCGGACAGATTGTAATCATAAGAGACAATAGATAATTTTTAACTTTATTGAAGATATAGCTGGATGAATCCTTCAAACTTAAGATCAAATTTCTCGCTTTTTATTATAAAGCCCATCGTTTACATCAGGAATTACGGAAGCAAAAATCACAAAAAAAAATATTCTTTCATGAACGCAAATCTGAAAAGTCTCTTAATGACCTCTCAATATGCTGAACTTTTTCTGAAGAATTAGTTAACACAAATTGAATTAATTGTAGAGAAACTTCCATGCATTTTAAAGAACGTAGGAAGAACTTCAGAAGATTTCAGATCTAAACATTTAATGCAGATATATTCACTATAAATTTTAACATCTGGTCATTCGAGCGGTTGCTAATTTGAATGTATTTTTCTAATGTTCCCGAATTTGGAAATACAATATCTTTTGCATATCGTAGCTATTTAAATGTGAAAAAAGATAATATGCATGAAATATTCTGAAATATAATAGGACATGGCTACACAAGTATATACAAAACAATATTTACAATAATGCAGAACTGTTGGCAGTGATGATACAAGAATCAAATCTAAACTTCGTTGGAGCATCTTATAATCTGCTATATTACCAAAATTAAGTCCAACCTGCTTGAAGTTGTGGCAACCATTCTTCCATGAAATACATGGACAAGCTAATAGCATTACCAAAATATTTTCAAGTAATGTTATTCTGAACTTTTTCGTCTAAAATATTCAAGTTACCTGTTTCTGGGACAATATTTACAGATCCTGATAGCAAGACATAAATTTATATTTAAAGTATTATATGCGAATGAAATCTCATACATACCAGGCGAAGGATTCGAGAATTCTTACATCATTCGTTTTTACAATTTCGTTATTATGTGTTTCATGGGAAAATTGTAAGCATTGGCAAAATGTTCATTGGTTTCTTTTTATTTCGTTATCTGATATTTCTCATTAAAATGAAGCTTGAAAAGATTTTACTATTTTATTTATGTTTAATTTATATACACAGTCCAGTCACATTAATGTGACCATCTGTCAAAAGCCAGAATAACCACCTTTCGCAGAGCGGACTGCTGCGAGACGTGCAGTAAGAGAGTCACATAGGTCCCTGAAGGTGTTCTCTGGGATGTTGAGCCATGCCGACTCTAATGCCATGGCCAGCTGCGCTAGATTACGCGGTTGAGGATCCATGGCGCGAACAACTCGATCGAGATGGTCCCACAGATGCTCGATTGGGTTTAAGTCAGGTGAGTTTGCTGGCCAGGGGAGGACGGTAAACTCATCCTGGTGCTCTTCGAACCACGCACGTACACTGGCAGCTGTATGGCACCTCGCATTGTCCTGCTGGAAGATGCCATCATCCTGAGGAAAAACAATGCGCATGTAGGGGTGAACATGGTCCGCAAGGACAGATGCGTACTTGTATTGATCCATTGTGCCTTCCACAATGATCAGTGAACCTAGAGAATGCCAGGAAAACATTCCCCAGACCATAATGCTCCCGCCTCCAGCTTGGACCGTTCCGGCAATGGTTGCAGGGTGGTTCCTTTCAGAGGTTTCACGCCTTATACGCCAACGTCCATCTGTCCGATGGAGCATAAAACGCGATTCATCCGAAAACGCAACCTGTCGCCACTCAGTGGACGTCCAGCTGCTGTACTGGCGTGCAAATTCTAGCCTTCGCCGTCGATGAACAGCAGTCAGCATAGGTGCACGAACCAGGCGTCTGCTTCGGAGGCCCAGACGCAGCAATGTTCGCTGAATAGTACTTTGGGAGACACTTTTGGTAGCCCCTTGGTTCATTTTGGTGGTCAGTTGCTCAACGGTAGCCCGTCTATCTGCCCGAACGCATCTCCGCAACCGTCGTTCGCCTCTGTCATCTATGGCCCGTGGTGCACCACATTTGCCACGTCGCTGATTTTGGACAGTCCCATTTTGCCATGCACGGTACACTTTTACCACGGCGGCACGCGAACAGTTCACAAACTCAGCCGTTTCGGAAATGCTTCCACCCTTGGCCCGAAAGCCAATGATCATGCCCTTTTGGAAGTCGGATATATCGCTTCGTTTCTGCATTACGCCAACGATTGAAATGTTTTCCGAAGCCCTCACACACCCTTTATATACGCTCAACTGCACTGTGCTGCCACCTGCCTTCTGTGATTGGTTATTTAACTCTGACATGGAAAGTACGTGGTGGTCACATTAATGTGACTGGACTGTGTAGATGTAGCCATTTCATGGTACATTAGCTTTCATTTCCAATCACTTTGATTGACAGATATTCAAATGCAAATATTGCTGTGGTTTAAATAAGATGTTTTATCAATCAGATTCCTTTCTTTCTGCTTCCGGTAATATCATAAATATTTAGGAATATTTTCATTCTTCTTTAGATTACTACAAATGAATATACGTGTACTTGATATTAAAAGAATTCATATGAATACCTTTCCTAAGATAACTGAGGGATTCTCACCTAAAGCTGACAAAATAACAGATAAGAAGTAATTCTATGATAATGTGTTAGAAATTTAAGATATAAAACACTTTTCTGGTGATACTGCGATAATAAAATGGAGATAATTAAAGATATACAATAAGTTTCCGGTTCTAAAGGAAACTTAAAACATTAAACAAATCAGCTCCGAAGTAGCACAAAATTATTCTTGACAGAAGAATCTAGGGCCTGTAATGAAGACGTCGTATATTAAAATACTTCTGCGTAGTTAAAATACTACTAATATTACCATTTTCCTTCAGTATGTAGTTAAACATATTGAAGGAAAATAGGAGTCAATAGTTGAAAAAGCAATCTTTAATGACAGAACCTCCGAAACTAAATACAATTTCAGTATTTCCGATGAATATATGAAGATTTTTATACACTTTCTGATATTCCGTGTTCCCTGTTCCGATATATAGAATGCTACATACTCCCAAATGAGTGAAATTATTAAACTATACAAATGTTATGTAGTGATTTTTGGTTAGTTTAGAATTATGGATTAATGTGTGGTTAATTGCAGTTTA
>KK115045.1:48323-123928 GCA_000611955.2 Stegodyphus mimosarum | reverse complement strand
ATATATATATATATAAATATACATGCACTCACCCCTTTACCCAGCCTTTATTTTCTCAATTGTTGGTCTTTTCATCTATTTCTAATTATAATAGTGTTTTAAATGAAGAAAATATTCACGTCCTGTTAAAAAAAGTATTAAATAAATGAAATAAAAAGTAATTTTCGTCGAGTAACGAAATCAAACTTTTATTGCGATCTTAATATACTCATATGTGATAAAGTTTATATGCGTGAAAAAAATAAAATTATAAGAATTTTGATTTCCGTACGATAAAAATTGACGACGATATTTTATTTCAAAACTTGTAATTTTTTATATAATTTTCAACTTGATTGAGGGATTGGTTAATTAAGTTAGAATAATTCGAGGATATAAGTTTAAATAAACTACAGCAAAGAATGTGTATAATTTAATAGGTCGTACGATGTTTGCCACTATATATCCACTTATTAAAATCTATTTATCGAGATAAAATGTACGGTTTTGAATAATATAAATAAAACACTTAAATTGTACATTCAAATTAACACATTCTTATAAATCAATCGTTGAAATGAAGATTACTAAGTGAAAAATTACAAATCCTTCAGGACCTGACTATAAACCTTATAGATGGCCATCATTACCTCCTACGAAGGCACGGACATATACACCCATGCCTTCTCCGGTATTCGAACCTGGGCCCTTCAGTCGGCTCCCTTAATCACTATACCGTCTGGGAAACATTAAAAAAAAAAAAACGCAAAATCGCGTTTTGTAGCTTAACAGTTATTCGGTTTGCAGATAAAGTCTTTCCTAAAATCCAGTTTTATTTGAATTCAATTTATTGTTTTAAATTAGTTCCGTTATTTATATTGAGATAAAAAAATGTGAAGTGTATAATATAACTTATCGTTATATTATACGATAAGTTTTCAATAGTGTTTTTAGACTTTTCTATGTTCCTGAATGCAAGAAAATAATTATTTAAATGAACCTTCTTTTAAGCAAGTTTTCTTTTGAGTAAATATTAAATACTGTTATGTTAATATTACTATATATTCTTATAGGAATCTAGGTTACTTTAAAAGAGACAATAATTTGATAGATATCTGCAGTTAATCCATGACCGCTTTTCATTTGTTATGTTCTCACTGCAACCGCGTCCTTCGGAAATTAAATGATCCGCGTATTTTCTCGATTTCTTGACCTTCAGGACTTTTAAGCTGTTACGAAGATGTTTGCCAAGAATCTGCACCGAACACTCAGTCCTGACAAAATTAGTAAAGAAAAGGGGAAAATACGCGAGTTTCGTAGAAATGTGATAATTAATTAATTAGAAAATGGAACTTCTTCCTTGCGTGTGAAAGATAATTCAGAGTCTCTGGTTCGGAGAAGACGCTCTCTAAACGCCGACTTGACTTTCAAAATGCCAATCTGTTCGTAAAAGGAAGTTCGTCAACTGTTTCTAACATTTTCGTGGTTTTTTATGTGTAATGTGTAATATATGAGTCAGTTTTCTTTACAAAATCTTCCACAAAGGCATCCCTTCTTTTAGGCAGATGCCCCATCAATGGTCGAGTGTCAGAGCCACTGAGTTATGGAAGTTGGACTCGGATTCGATTTCAGGCGAAAGGGTTGGCTGCACAGTTGTTTTTAGTAGTTTTTCACGTAATAAGTAACCTGAATACGAGCCCATTTAGCTTACAAAGTCTTTCACGAAGGCATCCCCCATAGGCAGGTTGCTCACGGTCATATCGAAAACCTAATGTACATAACCTAACCCTTTAGGCAGATTACCTTTACGTGTTTTACCTAATTCTAATCGTTTGTTCAATTAATTAATCATAAAAAGAACCAATCTCACGGACCGGTTTGGTTTATGTGATTACGACAAAGCCTTGATGGCTAACTGCCTAAGGGGACGGATGCCTTTCTGAAGGATCTTCTAATGGAAACTGGCTAGTATACACTTTACACATGAGGAAAACCACAAAAACGCTCACGCAGCCAGCCCGTTCGCAAGATTCCAACCACGGACTACCTGTGTTCAGCGATTTTACCGCGGGCCCCGATCGCACGGAAACGTACCGAAGGAATAAGAAAATTATGAAACAAAAACTGACAAATTAAGGAACAGTGATTTTGTAAAAGATTTTGGACATAATTTCATAGTTAATTAGTAGTGTTCGATTGAATAGTGTTCCGTAAGTACCTAGCAGGATTTAGAAAATATTTTTTTTTCTTTTTACATATTTAAACTTTTATCCTTTTCTTCTTTCCCTCTCTCTTTTTATTATCCGAAAGGGCTATTAGTTTCGAAATACGTTTTGCGTTGATTCACATTAATGCGTTGTTTCACTTTTCACTCGAGTCTAATGGCATTTGCTAAAATTTAAAGTTCTTTCATGTTTAATTTGGCCTGCAACTAACTAAATTATTTAAAAGCAATTAGTGCAGTTCTTAAGAATTTTTTTTTATATTTAATCTGCTTAATTTAAATAAAAATGCGTTTAATTCAGGATATATCTAATGAAAAGCTATTTAATTTAGTAAGACTACCTATTTTTTTCATTTTTTAAATATGCAGAAGATACATAACGTTCCCATGTTAGTCTAAGTGCATATTCATATAATATCCTATGAATTTTTGCTATGCCATCTCTATTGATAATTTGTACTGATAAACCATACTGACAACCATTTTAGAACGATCGTTTAAATTTGAACCCATTTGAAATTATTTATTTGTTTGTTTGTGCATGTCTGTTCAGTAGTCGTGTAAATTTTTGTGTCTGTGTCGGATCACGTAATTGTCGAACCAACTTATTTAATGAATAAATCATATTTTTGTTGAATTTCAGATATGATTTGGATTCCGAATCACAGAAATTTTCTACAGTATTCATTACATAGGCTATTCACGCATTTTTAAACGATTTACCCTTGATATAAAAAATCACCTGCTTGGAAAAAAATTTTTTTAACTGCAGCTTTTTTTTTGTAAGTGTCAATTATCGTCTACTACCTGAAAATTTGTTTTCATGCAAAATGGCGCTTCTATGGACGGAAGGCTATGTTTGTGTTCTTTCCGAAGAAAATTATTCTTATCTATTTAATACAAAATGCTGTAAAAGCCATGGTTTTTCGGTATCCAAATGAACGCTAGATAATATTGTTAATAAGAAAGGGAAAAATCGTCAAAGTTTGGCTTCAAGGAGAAAAATTCTTTAAAGATATATACAAGGGGAAAAAAACGGAATGTTTGAATTTTGCAAAGGTAAGATCTTTTAATGTTAAAAGAAAATCCGCCAAGTGATAGGTTTTACAACTGACAAAATCATTAGAATGCTCAATATCAGCTGTAAATTACTACTGATCTAAAAATTAAAAAGGCGAAAAAATGGTACGTATATCGTCTTTCTACACGACATATCCCCGAATGCAGAAAACTTTATGGGAAACATTTATCGGGAAAAATGTTGTCACAATAGATGAATCTTGGGTGGACTTAAATGACTTCAATAAAAACATTTATTATCACCGAAGAGGAGAAACAAAAATCTTAGAATCTGGTTCAAAAGAATCTAAAGAGAGTTTTTCAAAGGGTTCAAAGGTTTCAAAGAGTTTTCAGTGTTATTATTAATTATTATAAATATTAAGAAAGGCTTTATTGATTTGGAATTACGGTGTAGAAAGCTAGTGAAGAATAAGGATTATCAAATAAAACATTTAAAACACAAAAATTTTAGGTAAAATATTTCTGTAAATACAATGAAAAATCGTCTGCAAAATTTGCGAGCAGCCTCTGTATACCTTTACTAAAACGCTAGCCAACCGGAAAAAACAAAAAAATCGGTTCTTTCATTTCGTTATAGATTTGTCTGGGATCTTTTCAGATGAAAAGCAACATGGAGAGCAAAGGTGAATTTCCCAGCCTAGTTCGTTGCACATGTCTTTAATATAATAACAGAAAATAAGAATAAAATTGTGTTGAGTTTGCAATTTTCGCAAGACGCCAAACCAGAAAAATAAACATTGCTCATGAACTTTTGCAGCTGCCTTTTCGTTTCCAATGTTTTCATAGTAGCTAGGGTTGCCGTATAGTAAGTAACTAATCTGAGAAAAAAGAACACCATTTAAAACTTTGTAGCTACTTTGAAAATGGCTAAGTTTCTTTCAGACACAAAGTATATTGATCGGAAATGGTATCTAATAAAGCTATGCCAATACTTACAATGCCCTTCGATAATCTGATAAAAGTAACAAATTTTCAGAATTTTTTATTATAATTTTAAAATGACTTGCGCTCAATTTTATAATTATGTGAAAGAAGAAAAGGATATAATTAAGGAAGCGAAAATCAGTATAAAATATGACTGGCATAAAAAGGATTAGTCTTACATCTTTTTTATTATTCATTTTTTAGATTCCTCAAACTTGATTGATTATTTTAAATAACCACGTACTTTTCCCCATGTCTAACGTGTATACGTCATTTCGGAAGTCCTCCACGAAGGCATCCCTTCTCTCAGACAGATAGCCCTCGCGTGCTTTGCAGTAATTTAACAAAACAAAACTTCTAACAAACAGTAACTTAATTTTAACATTAAATTAATTTTAACAAACATTTACTTAGGAAAGCTGCCGCCCAGACGGAGGAGTGGGTAGTGACTCTGACGTACCAAAAGGCCTCGGTTCGAATCCTGGTAAATGCATGGATATAAATCGTTTGTCCCTTCATAGGAGGTAACGATGACCGCCAGTTAGGCGCCTCCGTAATAAAATGACAGCCCTTTTTGGCCTTAATAGAGGCCAACGCCTATAATCCGCTAGTGTCCGCCATATTTAAAAAAAAGTCTGAAAGCTTTCAGGTGTTATATTACGCTCAAAGGGGGTTTTTTTTTTTTTTTTTTCTAATTACATACACATGCACGCTTGTGTTGGCTGTGCTGCGTTAAACATGAGGCCGATTATTATCGGGCTGGAGGGCTGCAGCACAGTCGTATATTACATTACATTACACATACACATTTTGAGAGTATTTGGGGTAATGTCCTTTTCGGCTAAAAATATTTAAAAACAGCATATCTTTAGAATCTTTAGACAATCTTGCTCGCTGGAGATAAAAATGTTTTTTTTTTTTTATCCGTAAGTGTTACCATTGCTCGCTTTGAAATCGTCGAGTTTATTAATCAAAAGTTCGCTAAAAGTGTTATAAAATCTGAAGTAGACAATAAAGCAGATTCCACATTCGAGCTTCCATGTGTCCATATTCGGATGGAGGACCACGTTATTTAAAATTTGATGACTCTTGGTACCTTTGTTTTATCACAATGCGAGAAATATATATACATTTATGCAGCTTCTTCATTACTTAATTTCTTTAAATATAATACAGGGCGGTAGTATTTGGTGGCAACAATTTAAAAAGTGATACACCTTTTACAGTGAACCGACGAAAAATGTCGTTTCGAGACTAAGAGCCCTTGTAGGCTAACGCTCCTTTGGGCTTAAAAAATAAAATGCTTTTTTTAAAAGTAGAGATTACGGGTAGAGATGTTTCAGGTGGAATATTGGAACATTTCAAAGGATATTGCGTGAGTATGCATTTAGACTAACACCTGAACATTCTACATCTTTTGTATATTTAAAAAATGAAAAAAATATGCAATGCAATTCTATATAATTAGATATATGATGAATCAAATGCATTTTTACGTAAATCAAACATATTTAAATGTAAAAACATAATATCCTTAAGAACTCCATCTAGTTCTTTTAAATAGCTTACCTTGTTAATTAATAATGGACAAATGAAAGAATAATATCTTACGTTTTGCCGAAAGGCAACAGACTCGAATGAAAAGTGAAACAACGAAAAAGTGTGTTTCCAGAGTAATAGCCCTTTTGGGCCAAGAAAAGTCACTGTCATACACAGAAACAAGACAACACGCGCTAAACAATTCTCTCCAGAATGACTAAATTTCAACTATGGTTACATTTTTCTAAACTAAAAATAATCTTTGTCTTGAGTTAGCTGTTTCAGTAAAGAAGTAACGAAGTAGAATGAGTCACTTTAAAAAGTTTCAGTTGCTTTGAAAACGAGAAACGCATTTAACTTAACGTTGGTTAAATTAAATCGATCCGTAATGTAAAATATTGGCCTGTAATGCGAAAATAAGAAATAAGTTAATAAAAAAGTACAAATATATGTATAATTAAATCCAATCTTTTTCTTAGTCTTTCCCACACCCCACCAGTGACCACTCAGTATCGGTAGTTCGAATAAAGTTGTAACTGTTCGAATTAGTTGGCTACATGAATGTTTCTCGCTGTTTCTCACTTGTCTGGAACATGAATATGAGCTAGTTCCTAAGAAGGTCCTCCACGAAAGCATCCCATCCCTGAGGCTGATACTTCCTACAGTGCTGTGTGTATTCAATCAACGTGTAGAGTCATTAGGTTATTTCGAAGCAGGAGAAATGAAAATGAGCAACGCCTTCGCCGGGAATCGAACCACGGACCTACGCGTCGAACATGCTGACCACTACACCACGAAGGCGTGCGAAGAAGGCGGTAGAAATACCTTATAAACGCAAACGCAACCTAATTTTTTAACCGGGCCAGAAGGGCTATTAGTCTCAAAACGGTATTTTGTGACTACAAATGGCGAATCACGTTTTAAATTGGTGCCACTAAATACTACCGCCTTGTATTATATTTAAAGAAATTAAATAATGAAGAATCTGCATGAATGTATGTATGTTTCTCGCATTGTGAAAAAAAAAACGGCGATAACTAGAGCCAACAAATTTTGAATAACACAATCCTCCACCTGAAATGGGTACCTGGACCCCCGAATTTTGAATTTCGAGTTTGTTTCATTATCTGTTTCCTATTTTGTAAAACTTTTACGCATTTTTGATTAACAAACAATGTCAGGAGTAGAAGACCCTCGAACCGCCCCACGGGTGTGAAATAGAAGTCCAGCTTCCTTGAGGCTCTAGCAACCATTCTTCCATGACATTCATGGGCAAAACAGCAACATCACGCAGACTATCCTGCTGCCAGCCCGTTCGCTCTTGTGTTTAGATACACAGTAGATGACTCTTATGGTTCTCATTTGGATATTGTTATCGAATTGCTCCAGTTTGTATGCGAAAACATGGAAAATACATCGCTTACTGTGATCAACAGTTCGGTTGATATGATCAAAACATAACGGAATACTTTTTTTCTCTAAAAAGAATGCTTGCAAATTTTAATATGTTTTATCAGTAGAGTTTATCGATAGAAATGAGTCAAGTGGAATAGCGACACATTTTATAAGATGTTAGTTGAATATGCCTTTAAACTAACATGTAACATAACATCTTTTATATATTTGAAAAGGAAGAAAAAATATGTAATGTTATTCTGTAAAAATATTGAATGTTTTTAATTAGACATATCATTAATTAAAAGCATTTTCTTAATCAATCCGATTCTATATATATAATATATATATATAAACCCAAAGGGGTGGTGGTTTTTTTTTTTTTTTATTTTTTTTTTCTTCTTCTTTTTCCTTTTTTTTAATGTTTCGTGTGTTACCTTTATTTATTAAATATCATGTTCTTCGCACTTAAACCATAAAGTTCAATTCGACAGCAATATCACAATTTATTTAAAAGAGCATATTTTTAGAATTTCGGAAACACAGTCTCTCTCGCTGTAGATAAAAACGTTTTTTTCCGTAGAGTGGTGCCATTGCTCGCTTTGAAATCGTTGAGTTTCTTAATCAAAAACTCATAAATGCTTTACAAAATATAAAATAAATAATGAAACAAATTCCAAATTTGGGTTCCGGATGCCCATATTCGGGTGGAGACGTACGTTATTCAAAATTGGTACCGTTGTTTTATCACAATGCGAGAAATATATACGCATTTATGCAGATTCTTCATTACTTAATTTCTTTAAGTATAATACAGGATGATAATATTTAGTGGCAACAATTTTAAAAAGTGCTTCGCCCTTTATAGTGAATCGACGCAAAATGCTAAAACGAAATTACTAACTCTTCTGGACTAATTGCCCCTTTGAGCTAAAAATATATTAATGCATCTATGCTTATAGTATCATTAAGATATAACGTTGCGCCCCGTCCAGGAACGGGAAAAACGGCAGTGCCGTCGCCGGGATTCGAAATCTGGACCTTCGGAATACGCGTCAAACGTGTACAACAATTCCAGGTACACCACGAAGGTATGCTCAGAGAAGGAAGAAAATAGCTTATATGCTTTTAAATACTTTTTTGTTAATTAATAACAGAATGGAAAAAAATAACAGTCGTTTTTCCAAATGGCAGCTGACTCGAATGAAAAGTGAAACAATGCAAAATCGTGTGTCAAGACTAAAGCCCTTTTTGAACCATCTAGTAAAGTTACAGTTTTTCCATATTTTTTTTAAAAATTAGCATGTTTTCCTTCAGCGAGGCACTCTGCATCGGTCAAATAATGTCCACAAAGGTAAGAACCATTCATAAATGTGCGAACAGTCTTTTCCTGTTTAAAATTTTATGAAGTACCTGCTTATACAGAGGCTGTTCGCACATTTTTTAGACGATGTATATTGTATTCACAAAACTAAATTACATAAAATTCTTGTATTTTAAATGTTCTATTTGACATCCCTTATTCTGAACTATCTTTCGACACCGCAATTTCCAGGATAATAATGCCTTTTGAAGTGTCAGAACAGGTATTCTATCCCATTCCTCCCGAACAGCTTTCTAGAGTCCTGTTATGGTTTTTGGACAACGTTTGGATAATGCAGTTTTTAAAAGTCCGAAAGCACAAAAATCCATAGGTGACACATCGGGAGATTTAGTAGGGATATCAGTGAAGGGTATGGCCTCGATACCAGTTTTTTTTCCATTTCTTTTTAGGAAATTTACGGTGGATTTTGATGTGTGACTGCTAGCTTTGTCCCGATGGAGTCTCACAGATGGATGACACTGTGGGTTAAGCGATGGTATTTCATTCAGAAAACTTGGCGATAAAATATGTTCCTGATAGTATTTGGAGTTAATCTTGACATTTTTTTGCATTCTCATTATTTTTAACTTGCCATTATCAGAAAAACCAGCAACCATCATGAATCCCTTAGAAAAACTTTCTTTCGATTCTTTGAACCATGTACTTAAATTTTTTTCTCCCTATTTATGATAATAAATGGCTCTTTTTTTTGTTACAGTCATTTAAATACACCCATGCTTCATCTATTTATTTATGCAGATTCTTCATTACTTAATTTCTTTAAGTATAATACAGGATGATAATATTTAGTGGCAACAATTTTAAAAAGTGCTTCGCCCTTTATAGTGAATCGACGCAAAATGCTAAAACGAAATTACTAACTCTTCTGGACTAATTGCCCCTTTGAGCTAAAAATATATTAATGCATCTATGCTTATAGTATCATTAAGATATAACGATGCGCCCCGTCCAGGAACGGGAAAAACGGCAGTGCCGTCGCCGGGATTCGAAATCTGGACCTTCGGAATACGCGTCAAACGTGTACAACAATTCCAGGTACACCACGAAGGTATGCTCAGAGAAGGAAGAAAATAGCTTATATGCTTTTAAATACTTTTTTGTTAATTAATAACAGAATGGAAAAAAATAACAGTCGTTTTTCCAAATGGCAGCTGACTCGAATGAAAAGTGAAACAATGCAAAATCGTGTGTCAAGACTAAAGCCCTTTTTGAACCATCTAGTAAAGTTACAGTTTTTCCATATTTTTTTTAAAAATTAGCATGTTTTCCTTCAGCGAGGCACTCTGCATCGGTCAAATAATGTCCACAAAGGTAAGAACCATTCATAAATGTGCGAACAGTCTTTTCCTGTTTAAAATTTTATGAAGTACCTGCTTATACAGAGGCTGTTCGCACATTTTTTAGACGATGTATATTGTATTCACAAAACTAAATTACATAAAATTCTTGTATTTTAAATGTTCTATTTGACATCCCTTATTCTGAACTATCTTTCGACACCGCAATTTCCAGGATAATAATGCCTTTTGAAGTGTCAGAACAGGTATTCTATCCCATTCCTCCCGAACAGCTTTCTAGAGTCCTGTTATGGTTTTTGGACAACGTTTGGATAATGCAGTTTTTAAAAGTCCGAAAGCACAAAAATCCATAGGTGACACATCGGGAGATTTAGTAGGGATATCAGTGAAGGGTATGGCCTCGATACCAGTTTTTTTTCCATTTCTTTTTAGGAAATTTACGGTGGATTTTGATGTGTGACTGCTAGCTTTGTCCCGATGGAGTCTCACAGATGGATGACACTGTGGGTTAAGCGATGGTATTTCATTCAGAAAACTTGGCGATAAAATATGTTCCTGATAGTATTTGGAGTTAATCTTGACATTTTTTTGCATTCTCATTATTTTTAACTTGCCATTATCAGAAAAACCAGCAACCATCATGAATCCCTTAGAAAAACTTTCTTTCGATTCTTTGAACCATGTACTTAAATTTTTTTCTCCCTATTTATGATAATAAATGGCTCTTTTTTTTGTTACAGTCATTTAAATACACCCATGCTTCATCTATTGCGACAATTGTTTTCCATTTTTCTTTGGATAAGTGTTTCTCATACAGAATTCTACAGCGTGTCCCGCGTCGAGCGATATGCTTCGGAAGAAGACGATGCGCATTACGTTTTTTTGTTTTCTTAAGATTTAAATCAATGTTTATCATTTTGTTTACGGTGGAGACCGAGCATTTTAATCATTTTGCAACTGTCCTTTCACTAGGGGGATTTTCTTTTAACATTAAACAAGGTACCTTTGCAATAGTCGAAGATGTCCGTTTTTTTCTGGGATACTTGTTTGGAATTTTTGTCCCACTCGAGGCTCCAATTTGACCGTTTGCTTCCTTTCTTGTTGATGATATTACCTATAGACTTTACCTATCGACGCTTTAGATATCACAAAACCATGACTCTCACATGGTTTTTGGATAACGGAGTATCCAACGCTCTTTGGAACGCTGTTCCAACGCTCTAATTACTTCTTTTGCAGCAAACGATTTTTTATTACCGCTTACCAAAATCGTCTAAAAAATGTGCGAACAGCCTCTGTATATTTCTGATCATACTTACATTAAGTTAGTTAAATTCCATTTCTGTTTCGAGGAGCAATTTTTTCAGGTCAGGTCAGGTCGTAGCTTTGTCTCTCAGTGCCGTTCCATTTAAGGAACCTTACATAGCCATTGAAGGACAATAAGTGGTGGAGTGAATATCCTTTTTAGAAATCGGTTAATGTTACCAAAATAGTTATGGACATTAAAGTGAGCCTGCAGTATATTTTTGACGCCATTTACTATATACTCGCTACAATCATACATTCCCCCCCAAATCGCTAGTTAAATCATTTCCTTTGTCTAAAACTGAAGTGAAAGTCATTTCAGTTTACTTGATTCGTTCGGTGGTTCTAAGACGCCAACTTCTAGAGTTTTTACCTGTACGATGGCGTGTCGCTCTGAGGTCGTTAACTAATAAAGAATAAATGCTTTTGCGCTATTTAGATGAAAATCGAAATAACAACAAACATACGGGCTTTAGCGCCAAGATAAATGTTAATGTAAATTCGTTGATAAATAATTGAACTGAAAGAATGTTCGAACTGGCGAATTCTATTTTAGCAAACAGGCAGAACGCTTAAATGAAAAATAAGGTATGTGATAAAATAAGTTTATAATAAACTAATGAAATCTTGAATCAATTGTGGGTACTCAAGCATTCAGCTATATGGAGCTATTACCTATATTTGGGTAAGCTCTAAGGGCATTGGCGGTAATGAGTCCTTTGGCGCCAATTATTAAGATGGCTGGTGGCTGTAGACATAGCAGTATTTATCCCATGATATTCAACTTGCGTTAGCAATAATGCACAACGCAATCTTGGAGCCTTTTAGAAGTTGTTAAATAAATGAAAAAAAGGTTGTTTAGTCGATCGGGAGGTAATACAGCAGCTGCAAATAGTTTTCAGCTCC
Organism: Stegodyphus mimosarum; assembly: GCA_000611955.2. Taxonomy (NCBI): domain Eukaryota; kingdom Metazoa; phylum Arthropoda; class Arachnida; order Araneae; family Eresidae; genus Stegodyphus; species Stegodyphus mimosarum. The sequence continues at coordinate 111,894 of KK115045.1, read as the reverse complement.
AGTTTGTTTAGTTTTACTTTGCAAACCGAAAAAAAAACACCTGCCTTAATTCTAACTGTTCGAAAGACAAGTTCATCCAATAAAATTTTACCGCTATTCTTAACTAATTTTTCTAATTGGCTAGAAAGCATGACGTAATATTTCACTGGGCGTATGCGTGTGACTTTGGAATTGTACGAACAGGCATTCTGGTTCTTAGCTTTGGCGAGACTAGAGTGATCTTACAATCGAGTTCTTTTTGAGCGATCTTTACAACTTTTAATTCTTTTTAATTATATCTATTATCTATCTTTATATATTATATTTAACCATAACTTTGTGTATTATAACTTTATATATTTTATAAATCTTAACGTTTGACTAACTTTTACTACTTTTAACTTTTTTACTAACTTTGTATATATATATTTAACTTTTTATATTGTATTTAACTTTATATATTGTATTTAATTTTTACTTTCTAATATATTTATCTAATATTTATATTGTACTTATAACCTTTTTATCTGTATAAAGTTTTTGTATATTTAAATTTAAATTTTGAATTTAACATCATGAGCGCACGCAGAGTGAGCACTAGGTAAGGAAATTTTTATTTATTTACGTATTTATATTGTTATAATATTTGTTTCATTTTTTTCATCTTTGCCGGTTTTTGCGGTTGCATATTTCCGAACCGTATTCCCCTTTTCAAATTTTCAGTGTGACGGAAAAATCGAATAGTTTCGCCTAGATGGATAATTCTTGCACATTCGCTAAGTAGCCCGAAGGTCGAGACTTATGAGGTTTTAAATTTTTCGCTATTAAATATAAACTTTTAAGGATGCCCATAAAGCTTTTTCGGGAACTGTTGTATAGGTTTTAAAAAATGCATTTTGATATTTCATGCTGTCAACTCATTTCTTCATTCTTGAGATTTATTTATTAAATCTTAATGTTTAGTTTCCAAATGTAGTTTTAATTTAGCATATTTTTCATGCACTAATTTTTCACTGCATTTGTCACAAAACGGGTATTCATTTTCGAATTATAATGCAATACAGTGGCTCCCAAAAGGGTTCGTACGCTTATGATTTTCATTGAAATACGGCTATTCGTAACAAAATTACATGAAATATTTAAAAAATATAGCGAAACTTTATTTTCAAGAAATTAATAATAAAAAAATGACAGGCATTTTTATCTCACAAAAGTTTTCGTACACTTCAAAAAAATCTTGACATATTAGTAAATATTTTCATTTTTCGTTAAATTAATATTTAGTAGGATATCCATTAGCATCCGCAACAGCTTTTAAACTTCTGGGTATAGATTTTATTTATTTATTTATTTTTTGTAATTTCTGTATCACCATCATGACTGTTTTAAGTTCGCTTTTCGTTTTGATGTCGTGTTTTCGTACTCTAACCTCCAGTTCTTCCGAAATGTGTTCTATGGGGTTTAAATCTCGTGACTGAGGAGGTCTTTTCAAAATCTGTGGACACCACAGGCGAACGTTGAGAGCCGTATACTTAGGATCGTTATCATGATTAAAAATAAAGTTGTTTCCAATACCCAAATTTTGGGCTGATAATTTTAAAATTGTCTCTTGAAATATTTAAATAAAGAGAATGATTCGTTATGCCATCAATAAATACCAAATTACCTGGTCCTGATGCTGCCATGCACTCCCACACAGAACACCTTCACCGCCATGCTTAACTGTTTCAACTAAGTTCTTAGAATGAAGTTCCGCATTTTTCTTCTCCATACCATCATGATGATGATATTTCGACCATCGGAACCAAAAATGTTAAATTTACTTTCATCAGCAAATAGGACATTATTCCAGTACGTTTCGGGGTATTTATCATTGATTTTGCGAACTAAAGCTTAAGCTTTTGTTTTTTTCTCACTAACAAAAAATTTTTACGGGCAGAACGCCGATGTAATCCAGCTTCTCTGAGAACTCGTCTGAGAGTTTCAGGTGAGAAAACTTTGCATTAAATTCTGCAGAAACTTTTACAGCTTTAGTTAACTTTCTCGATTGACCTTTTCTTACCTTGTTTTCAATCCGATTTTCTTCTTTAAAGCGTTTTATCACATGCTACACTGTAGAATAAGATAAATTAACTAATTTAGGGATATTTCAAATTTATTTACCAGTACTATGGTGAAAAATTATAAATTTTCGGATGTAAAACAGCATGTAATAAACTCTTCTTGATATTTAATCAATTTTTTATTAGAAGTAGAAAGAGAGCCAGTGGATTCATTTTTGTTTGTATCTTCATTAATAGTTTTCCTGAGTTTATTAGATGTTGGTCATCATTTCAAGGCGACATTATGATGAGCAGTAAACGGATCATTTCGGTGTTGGCGACAATTTTCAGAATCGCGCTAAAGCCGTACTGTATACGAACGAATTGCTGTCTACTGAGTATACTTAGGATTACGATCTCGCCTTCGGGTTTGGTGAATTTTAACATACACCTTTATTTTTTAAAAACCGTTATTGGCCTTTGGTATAATGTTTAATTTACTGGTTTTAACTGTGTCTAGTTGATGTCAGGAGTATAGATACGAAGCTGCATGAGTCATCACTCAATTTGTCATGTGTTGATAAACATGCGGTGATGAAAGCAAAATACGATAAATAATGATTCGCCAAGTTGGCTTCAAGGATATAAAATATTGGCTGGTGTAAAATCAACGTTTCTATGTAGAATGTTTCCGTTTGAGAATATGCCAAGCAGATACGCAGCTACCGAGTCAAATTATTGATCACATAAATTTATGCTAAATTGATTATTTCTTCAATAATGAGGTATTTTATTTAGCGCTAGACTGAGAATCCGGACTCTCCGCATGTTTTATTGTGAGGAGGGAAAAAAATCAAATACGCATGCGTAAAAACCTACCCGCTTTCCAAAAAAATCATAAAAAAAATTGGCGGTGACTTTGAGGTCCGGATTTTAGATCGTTCCGGATATTTGATGTCCGGATCTTGGACTTTCTACTGTATAATGTTTTGGCATATTAACCGAATAGTTGATTACAAAAAGCGATGCGTTTCCCACGTTTTCATATGCAAACGGGCGTCGATAACAATATCCGAATGATAACAATAACTACGATCACATTAAGCTGCTTCTGCTATAGGTTTTTACACCCTAGTTGGAATTTTCTCAGCATAAAAGTGTAAGAAAACTGCAAAATCAAATCAGCAAGAGATTATCAGATTTAAGATGTATAATTGGATAGTAATACATTTTTCATTTTATATGCAGTTATTAACCTGAAAAAGATTTATATATATATATATATAAAAAAAAAAGTTTTTCAATGTTTGAAGTGGCGTCCTCACGCAGTTCGAAAACTTTTTTTTTTTTGTTTAATTATCTCAGGATTAAGGGCGATCTGCCTAAGGGAAGGGATGCGCTGTGTTCTAAGGGAAACTGACTCACAATTCACGTTACACGTGGGAAGGGTCTCGAGGGCGCCTATGCAGCGGGGCCATTCGTCGGGATTCAGGCTGCTGGCTGAGCTACCAGTGTTCAACGACTTTACCGCTCGGCCGCTCATGGGCCCTGAAAGATTTACAGAAATTCCCGGCTCTTGCTTGAAAAGAATAAAGTTCACTCGGTTATGTAAATTAAATTAGCATTAATTCAATTTAGGACTATATAAAGAATGAAAAATGTGGTAGAGTAGAATCTCTGTCTGTTTTGCGTTCAGTGATTGTTTCCCCTGCATATATTCTTCACCATCTTTTCTTCGAAAAGAAATTCTGCACAAATAACATTATTCACGCATCCTTTCCTGAACCGTAATTTTAATGCACTGTAACTTTTGTATGGATTATGGTAAGAGAGCGAAGCAGTAATTTTTTATACATGGATGTCAACTTTTCACTTAATCTTAGCCATTACTGCAGATCTGTTTTCTTATTTTAAGGTTTTATATATTACTTTTTTATACAGAAATTAATTATGGATGCAAGGTATGAAAATAAAAAGTTTCAAACTATCTAAATTTGCATGCAATCTAAATTCACTTGTGTGCAGAGAAATATAAATTTACATGCAGTTTGTTGCATATTAATGCACACATGTTCCAGATTTGGTGGTTGTGTGTATGTATTTTTGCTGCGATTTAGTATGGTTTCAGTAACGGAATCATGCATACTTTTGTTTATTATAAAAAACTGGATTTTTAATTAGTACATAACATGAAACTTTATTTTTTATTTGCAATGTCTCTATAATTTTTTCACTATCTCATTTAGGCGTGGCCTGAAGAGGGCCAATGCAGAGGAAAGTGGGTAAGTTTTGGTTCTTTTTCACTTTACTTCAGGCTTTAATTGTAATTATAAATATTATTTTAGAAATTTGTAGCATTGATGTATAAACATTTAAATATGAAATATCTTTAACCCTTTGACTACAAATTTAAAAAAAAACTCCATCCAAGTGAACAAAATATATGATTAAATAAGGTGAATTTAGCTTTTGACATTTTTTTTGATGAAGAGTTGGCTAGCCTGGGACATATGTCCCAGTCGTAGTTAATGGTGGGATATATATGCCCCATGCATAACGATAGACTTACTATGAGCACACCTATTATACTGGAAAACTGCATTACATGAAATAGATTTTACATTGTATGGTACAGGTTCTATGCATAACCCAACATTTCACATTGGTTAACTGGTATTTGTTTTTTCTCTATGTTCATCCTGTGTACAACCAGCACAGTGCCGTCTTGATTTTCCAACCATTGGAGCATGATTTCCAACGTTCAGGACAGCCATAACCCAGCAGTGATTTTTAAACTTTTAGTTGGACATATATGTCTCGTTACTAGTCAAAGGGTTAAGAGAGAAAATAAATTACAAGTCGCTCTCTACATATTATGTGAATTAATAAATAAAATTAAATGAATTAGTGTATATTTTCCTCTATAAGCTGAAAATTTTGTAACTATTTCTAAAGTCCTATGTTTGTTGGCTTGTCTTTCTCCTCAGCTGGGAGCAAGTAATTGTGAAATATTGAACATTTTAATTTTTTTGTTTATATTTCTTAAGCTTATGAAAAAAGGAAGTGTACAAGCTGTTTACACATTTTTTAGATGATTTTTGTTGTAATTACAGAAATGTTTTATATAAAATTTTTCTTTTAAATGTTGTATTTGATATGTATGTTGACTTAACAAACATAGATATTAGATAATTTATTATTACGATTAAATCAGATAACTTGTGCATGACAGGGACATCCACATTACATGGTCGGTGGCAGCACTGCCATCTATTGGTCAACACGAATGTCCTACATGCCCTTTCACATATAAACAAGACCAGTGCATATTACAGTAATTATCTTAAGTCATTGCTTACTTAGCAGTTTACTTAAGAAAACATTTTGGTATTAAATTGCTACTTAATTGTTGACAGTAGAAAACTTAACTATTTACTGATATTTTAGAGTTCTAAACAGTTCCATAATTAATAGATCATTAGATTCCATAGTTAGTCCATAATGTATAGTTTTATGGCATAAGTTCTTTCTAATTGTCTCTAAATCGAAGAGGTTTTATTTTATTTCTGCTTGATCGTCTTAACACTGGCTTAGTTGACGCATTTTCTGGAATTTGAAAATGTTTAGTAGAGTCACTTTCCTGTTCCTTAGGTGGATTCTGCTTATCATCTCCTGTGCTGCTTGACCAAGTCCAAAAAAATCTTCTGCTGTTCTGTTTCACTCTGTAGTTTTACAGATAAGAGTTGTGTTTACAAATGTGATGTCAGTTTCTCCTATGCACAGTTCCATCATTTGCTTTAATAACATAAAATCTTGGTTGAGGATCTGTCTTCATGATTCTATGACAAAGGATCTGTCTTCATGATCTGTCTTCATAATTCTATGACAAAGGATCTGTCTTCATGATCTGTCTTCATGACCCAGTTTCCAAGACTCTTTAGTTTTCCTTTTGTAGCGCCCTTTATTTTCATCAAGTTTTCAAAGCTGGGTTATTGGCATATTTCTTCTGCATCATCTGTCTCCTTTCTAAAGTTCTGCTTACACCTTTTATTTGAAATTTTGGTTGCAATGACAGGAAAGATTTCAGTCTTCTTCCCATTCATAATTCAGCCAGGGATTGAAAGTCTTTTGCAGGTTGAATTCTGCAATCTAGCAAAACAATATTCAAGTCTTCTTCCGCAGCTTTGTTCAGAGACTTCTTGAGAGTTTGAACAGATCTTTCAACATGGTGGTCCACTATCAGTGATGAGCTTCTCTGGTATTCCATGTGTTGCAAAAATGGACGTCTTAACTGTCATTACAGCTTGAGCTGTTATGCTTTTAAGTGGTTTCAGCTCTACATATTGTGAAAAGTAGTCTATCATAAACAGATATTGTTGTCCCTTCATGTAAAAGAAATTACAGGCAACTTTTTGCCAGGATCTTTCTGGTAAATCACAGTCTAAAAGAACTTCTTTCTGATTAGCCTGTTGATATTTCTGACATATCTCACATTTGGAAACATACTCTTCCATGTCTTTGTTGATATTAGTCCAGTAAAAATATTCTTTAATAGAAACTATACCTTTCTGAGACACAGTTTTTTCAGAGATGCAGTTTTTTCATAATTTTTTCCATAAGAGATGCTCGACAAATTATTCGATATTTTGTCATATAAAACTCTTCTTTTCACTGCCAGTAAGGTTGTGCTGCTGGCCTCATTTTGCATCTTTCTGGCCATGCATTTTTTTATGTGAAACAACCCATCTTGCAAATCAGGGCCCTTTTCTGTCATTTATGCGATTTTCTGTCATTTTGTTGGAGAGGCTTGCATTAATATACTTATATTAACAATAGGTTCTCAGCTCAAAGTATCATCAAAGTTGTAAACTGTTGATTGTGCTCTGGACAGGGCATCAGCTATCGGCAATTCTTTTCCTGGGACATATTCCAATTTTAAATCGTACCTGTTCAATTTGAGGAGCGTGCACTGCAGAAGTGAGACTGTATCATAAGGTTTTTGGCCTAGTGATGGTTTGTGATTAGTCTGCACTGTTACATCTCTTCCATATGTGTAGTAGTTGAATGCTCTAAACCATACACAACTGCTGAAAGTTCTTTTTCAATCTGTGCATACCTATGCTGCGTTTCTGATGATGATGATGATGCTGATCCAAAAGCCACAGCTTGATTATTTTGGAGAACTGCTCCAATTCCATATTTACTGTTGTCTACTGACACAGTTACAGGTTTTCTTTCACCAAAATACTGTAAACACGGGCTTGCACCATCATTTGCTTTAGGTGCTCATAGTCTCTTTGGATGTTTTTATCCCATAACCATTCGCTGTCTTTTCTCAAAAGTTGCCTTAAAGAATGAGTTAGCCTTGACAGTTGAGGTGTAAATTTCTCTAAATATGTTAACATTCCTAGAAATCGCTGCAAGTCTTCTTGGCCTTTTGGTTCTGCAAACTTTTCAATCGTTTGGATCTCCTTTAGATCAGGTGTGATGCCTTTATCAGACAGTACATGTCCTAAATAAGTCACAGAGGTTTGAGATAGCTGTGTCTTCTTGGTGTTAAATTTTAAAATAGCGCTTCTGGCTATCCTGTCTTACGCAACAGCTTGCAATGTTCTTCGACAGACAACGATCCTAGGGCCAAATCTAAATCGTGAAAATACGGATTTATCTCATTGCTAAAAATCTCCGTGGCCCTTTGAAATTCCTTAGGTGCATTGTTCAGACCAAAAGGAAGAACCAAAAATCTGAATCTTTCCCACGGCATTGTAAATGCTGTCAAGTATAATGACTCCTCATCCATTCTTGGCATCCAAAATGGTAAATATTTTACATCCTTGGAGTTTTGTCATAAGGGCTTCTGCTGTGGGAATTGGATAGGGAGGTCTCTGAATAGCCTCATTGAGTTGCCTTGTATCTAGGCAAATTGCCAATTTTTTAGAGGTATTTACCACAACCATGTTGCTCACCCATTCTGTTGGCTTATCAACTTTGGCTGTGATGAAAGATTCAACCATTCTGTTTAGCTTCTGCTTTACTTTTTTGTGCAAAGCAAGTGGCACTTTACGTAGTGCTGCACCATGAGGTGTATAATTTTATTTTTTATCTTTACTGTGTGATTTAGTTTCTCCACACCAGTAAAAACATCTGCAAATTCCTGTATCATTTGGTCTAGTGTCTTCATTTTGTTTCTTTTCTTGCTTGATTTGATAACACCCTTTCAATCAGACCCAAGCCCTGTTAAGTCTGAAGGTCCAGAATAGGAGATGAATCCAGAGTGGTTACCAGAAATTTGAGAGTTTTAGTCACTTTTTTAGTTTTACATGTAAGGTATAGCATTCACCTAGTATTGGTACTTGGTTGTCACTATAACCCAATACTGGTTGTTTATTTTTCTTAATTATTGGTTTCTCACTCCACTTTAACAATTCACTCTTGAGTATAATGGTAACTTGAGCTCCAGTGTCTAATTTGAAGTTCACGTCATTGTTAGTTACAGTGATTTTTTGGTACCAGACTGATGCTTTATTTGAATCCACTGTGTCAACAGGTCAACAGTTTTTACTTCTCCTAGGTAAATAAACTCCTAGTCACTATCTTCTGTACATTCAATTGCATGCACCATTTGTTTTGGTTTGGCGCGACACATTTTCACTTTCGGCAAACCGTCCCATAAGTGGTGCACTTCTTTGCTCGTGTTTTCACCCACATTGCTAGCGCTCTTTCACCTGTGTAATCTGGACGGGATTAGCACGGTGTTTGTGTTTTTTCAGAGTATCTACGGAGATCTTGTTCTCACTCACTTTGGTGGCTTGTGCTTTGCTGTGTTCGGCCGCCTTGCATTTACTGATGATATTCTGCATCATCTTTTTCACTCTTATTTGTCTCTCCTATTAGCTGTTCTTGTAACACTTTACCTGAAAGGCACTATTTGCACTATTGTTTCACACACCTTGCACTATTTATCATGGCACATTTGATCTTGCACTTGCCCATAGTTGCAATCTTAATATTGCACAACTTAGCCTTGAATAAAAGTCCATGAATTTCTCTCCCTTCTGTTGCTTTATTTCCAGAAATTGAATAATGCATAAATCATATTCTGATAATCTGCGAAATATTTGTCGAACACTTGTAGCTATTGTTTTAAGGAAACTTCTCCCCTGCCTGCTTCTGACTTCAAATCAAATGATTGATATTGCCTTTTTCAAATCGGCATTGTAAACATGTTTAAAAAGCGCAGTTTTTATGCTTTCTGACTCGTGGCTATATCTTAGAGCCTTGATATAGTCCCCAAAGTCTTCCTTCCAGTGTCTCCAAGCCTCAGAAGGGTTCGATCCAGCGTCAAATGGTGACAATGGGGGCAAGTTAATCACCCTTTTGTTTCTAAGTTTTTCAGTAGCATGTAATCCTTAAAATATTACTTTATGAATTAAATTCATGAGCAGGGTTAATTCTGACACTGTGTTATATATGTTGACTTAACAAACATAGATATTAGATTAAACATAAGATTATTTATTATTATGATTAAATCAGATAACTTTTGCATGATGGGGACATGGACACTACATGGTTGGCGGCAGGTGTCGAGTGAGGCTGCACAATTACGGTTCACTCGCCTGGGCCACAGTAAGGCTAGAGGCACTGCCATCTGTCAGTCAGCACAGCAATGAAGATAACTCTTATTCTTCCTATCTTGATACACTGTAATTTCCAAGACAAGAAATCCTCTGTAGTACTGCAAGATATATTTTATCCCATTCCTCTTGAACAGCTTTCCCAAAAGTTCAAGGAGGATTATAGGTCAAAATTTGGACAATCCGCTTTTTAAAAGCCCCCCAAATGCAAAAATCCATGGATGATACGTGAGGAATATGAATGAAAGGATACCTTGATACCTGTTTCCTGTTATATTTTTTCCAGGAAATTAATGGTAGAATGTTACGTGTCACTGCTTGCTTTGTCTTGATGCGGTTGTACTGATTGATCACATTGTGTGTTAAGAGAAGGCATTTCATAAAAGGAATGGAAAATGGGAATAAAATATGTTTTTAATAATGTTTGGAGTTGAACTTAACATTTTCTCCAAACTCTTTATTTTTAATTTGCTGTTATATGAAAAACCAACAGCAATCATAAATCCCATAGGAAAACTCTTTAGATTTGAACAATGTTTCAAGAATATTTTCTCCTCTTTCATGATAAGAAATGGTTCTCTTCTATCACACCCAAGATTAATTTATTGTGACAACATTTGGCCTTAGTGTAGAATTGGGTGTTCATCAACTGGCAAAAATTTTTTTCCCCTTTTGGTGATGAAACTCTACTTCTGGTAACCAAGATTGTTTTAACTTGGTTTTAGCTTTCTGATTTTTTTTTTTTTGGTAAATCAAAATGTACATGGACAAAGTCAAGGCAGTCTGCAATGCCAAGTTAGTGCAATTCTTTGATTTTTTTTAAAGTGAAAATAGATCTGTGTGTACATGGACCGAGTTTGTGCAATTCTTTGACTTATTTTGTTTTTGTGTAGCTGCAATCTTGAAATTGTCTTTCTTGGCACCTGGCTTGGCATCAAAAAAGAATCATCAGAAAAAACAGGAGGCACCAAATTGTAAACTTTTACCCAACGTTTTTCCATTTTTGTGTGGATAAATGTTTCTCGTGAAGAATTCTGCATTCGTCGATATGTCATGGAGAAAGAAGACAATGCACATTATGTTTTTTTTTCACCTTTTTAAGATTTAGATTAGCATTAATCACTTTGTTTACAGTTGACGCTGAGCATTTTAATGATTTTGCAACTGTCCTTTGAATCGACGGATTTTCTTCTAACGTTAAAGATCTTATTTTTGCAACATTCAAAACATTCCATGTTTTCCTTGGATACATATTTGGAACAATTTTTCCACTTGAAACTAAATTTTGACATTTTCCCCTCTATTGTTGACAACATTAATTATCATAGCTTTAGATATTAAAAAAGCTTTAGATCGAAGCTTTAGACATTGAAACATGGATTTCATGATGTTTTTTTAATAATTAGATATGAATAATGTTCTTCGGAAAGAACACAAACATAGCCTCCATCCGTTGCTTCTTAAAAAACCACATTTTACATGAAACCAAAACTGTCAAGTAGCAGACGATAATTTATACTTTCAAAAATATAGATGTACTTAAAAAAAATTCCAGGCAGAAATTTTTTTTACAGCAAAGCAAAATCATCCAAAAAATATATTCGAACAGCCCCTGTGTTACTAATATAAAAATAATTTATTTTCAAATTTGTTTACACTGGTCATCAAAATTAAAGGGTAATGCGAAAGCATTTGCCCACCAATTTAATGTTGCGACCAATACTGTCACCCTCGAATAGATATGGCCTGCACGCTAAGTTACTTGTCACTGCTAGGGGACCTGCCTTCGCACAGTTTAGCTTCCTTACTAAACACTTGCCTTACTTAACCTATCTATCAAATTGGCATCTCATACTATACATCCAGTCTAAAACAAAATTGAAGGGGCTATATAATATAAGCCAAGTGGCTTTATAATTTTTTACAAATATTTATACGAATATGGAGTATTTTTATTTTCTTTTGTTGTTATTTATTTTCAAGGTAAAAGTATTTGAAAAAGCTGTGGTGCTGCTAAAAGCAAATCATTTCTTTGAAGGAAATATTGGTTTTAAAATTGAAGTAACAAAAATTTTTACTTTGATTTTTCTGTATTGCTTGATTCCCACCTCGCATCAAGTTGTTTGTTTCGCCCAGCTACTTTAACAAAATGTTTGCCGATGGACACATATTTTTTTTCATTCCATAATTATTGCATATTTTTATTTGTATGTATTATATTAATGTATCAGGATTTTAAAACATCAAACGAATGAAAGAGAATACTTAATATTCAGACTAACATTTAGTTAGAAGAACATAATTAGTTAGAAAGGTTTTCTGAATGCAATAAATTACTAAATAGTCTATTTTTTAAATTATTTGTTACTTACATATTGTATGTAACTGCCATACATGCCTATGTTACATTTAATGTTTTTCTCTTAATGCTACGTAATTATTCAACAGAATCTATAAACTAAATTGATATAATGTTTATTAACTAGCTCTAAAGACTGTCAATATTAAAATTCCAAATCAAACACAAAAAATTTTTTTAAATAAACCTATACACAGTTTTTTTTGAAAATATTGTAAAAATGTATGAAATATTTAAAAATATTTTGGAAACTGAAATTTCATGCAAATATTGGGTTGGCAACTAAGTAATTGAGGATTTTTTTTAGAAAATCAAAGACAATTTTTTCATGGAACTAAATAACTTTATTCTGTAATGTATTGTCCATTTTGATCAATGACCTTTTGCCATCTTTCAGGCAGCATCATAATCCCACGTTCATAAAACTTCTGATTTTTATTAGCAAAAAAACTGAATCAGGTACGATTTGACATCATCATCATTATTGAAATTTTTACCATTCAAGGAGTTTTTTAAAAATCGAAACAAAAAGTAATCAGATTGTGCAAGGTCAAGACTATATAATGGATGTGGCAAAACATCCCAACCAAGCTCCAATAATTTTTGCCGAGTGACCAAAGATGTGTGGGGCCTTGCATTGTCACGATGGAATGCAACACCTCTTCGATTTGTCGTTTGTCAATTCGGGCCGCTTTTCTTCAACTGCAATGTTTAATTTCGTTAGTTGTTCAATGTAGACATCAGAATTGATCTTTCGGTTGGGTGGTAAGAGTTCAAAGTAGACAATTCGTTTGTAATCCCACCAAACTGATAACAAAACCTTCTTTTGATGTTGTTTGAGTTGGTTCACCTGGCCTGCTCCATTATCTTTTCCGCTTGATATTGTTGTAAACAACCCATTTTTCATTGCCAGTTATCAGTCTTTTTAAAAATGGATCATTTTCATTACATTTCTGTAGTAAATCGCAGCTGTTAATGCGTTGCGTTAAATGTGTTTCGTTCAGTTCGTGAAGAACCCACATATCGAGTTTTTGAACATATCCAAGTTATTTTAAGTGATTTTCAGTGCATTTATGTGATACATGAAGCTTCTCTGCAATCTCACGTGTTGTACTGTGATGATCTGAATCGATTATTGCTTTCATTAGGTCGTCATCAACTTCAACTGGACGACCAGAGCATTTTTCATCTTTGAGTGAAAAATCACCAGAACGAAATTTGGCAAACCAATTTTGACACTGCCGTTCTTTTAAGGCTTCGTCACCATAAACAGCACATAACTTTTTATGAGCTTGCGATGCATTTTTTCCTTTGCGGAAAAAAAATAGCAAATTATGATGAAAATGTTTCTTTTGATTTTCCATTTTTCAACGAATGCCAAACAAAAACTACGCAACTGATAAAAAAACTTTTTTTACTGATTCACAGCTAAATTGCCAACTATCAAATAACAAAATGTGTTTTACATTTCTACTATGTTTGCAAACCTAAAAATTCAACTGAAACCATCTATGAGTGAAATCTGCAATTACTTAGTTGCCAACCCAATATACATATATATATTGGTATTAGAAATAATGCAGCCTTACATATTTAACCAGTTAAGGTATGTGTATATATATATAGATATATATATATATCGAATTTATTTATTTATTTATTTTTAATCTGAAACCTTTCTTACGAGATCTTTCTTACGATCTTTCTTACATTATGCGTATTTAACTGTAAGCATTTCCTCAATTCTGAAAATATCTTTTCTATTAATATCCACATGAAAAGAAAATATAAATCATAACATCATGTTCAAACCTTATTTTTATAATGTGAGCAACTTTCCATACATGGCTTTTTGGTGGGGCCATATACTCAAATTAAAGAATGCAATTCAAAAAAATAATTGGAAAAGAATTGTCTTTAAAATTCCATTGAACTGAAATACAATGGAGACAAATATGTGTACATAGGAACTTAATTGTTGCTACTTTTTCAATAACTGTAAATTTTTAAAATTTTATTTTGGAATTCCATAATTTAATTGCCTTAATATGAATGTTACATACATTACTTTAGAAACTTTTCACATGAAAAAATATGGAGAAATGAAAATGTAGCACAAAACAGTTAACTTGAAAAAGCAATGACTAAGGCAGAAATGTTAATAAAACTAAAGAAATCTTTGGATTTAACAAAAGCGTGTGAAGTATGTCTAACAGCGTTAAGAGCCAGGAAGCTGCTGATATGTGGGGTGGACAAAGAATGCGGAGAAAGTTTCGAGGAGTGTTATTGTGTAAGTTACTACTGAGGGCCCATTAACCACGTGACTAGTTTCGATTCAGAGTGCAGGCCTTATCTATATCGATGATGATGCCAATACCCAATGCTGTAATTATTTATGTTAATTAAATACAAATTAGTACAAAATTACACTTCCGCTCATATGTTAGTGCTGGAAATAGGCAGATTCGGTGACTGATAATGACGTGTGCAATGGACGTATGCTGGAATTCCAGTTTGTAGTTTTGTTTGAAGATAATGTGGTTTCTGAGAGTGATCGGATTTTGGGGAGGAATTGCGACGGAATGGCTGCACCCAGCTGCATATCTTTCAATGTGTTCTGTAACTACTCAGAGATATGTGGACGAGGTATTAGAATCCCAAGTTAGACTGTTTAGGGATGCTGTTGACTTGGAGTGTTTGCTAATGGATAAGTTAGTCTAATGGATAAGTGCTTTTGTTAGTCAAATTGTGCTTTGCAATGCTGCTGATGTGCTCACTGGGTGCAGACCCAACACCCTTTTTGGCCTGTGTTGTTAAAGTAAAAACACTTTGGTGATGATCCACTTGAAATGAGATCTGGTCCGGAATTTTGTCCTTGCGTTGATAGAGGAAATTAGTGCAGTCCCGAGCGGGTTCATCCTTATCTGCTGGAGTCAGCTCATGGGGCATCCAGTGATTGAACTTGTGTCAAGGTTTATGCGATTGATATTATGACTAATGGACATGGTACTAACTTCCACTCTCCTGCTCTCGACATCTCGACACTCAGGTCTAGCAGGCGCCTAGGTGAAAGCCGCATCATGTGTATAATTCATTGGAAAATGCATATCTTTTCTAGCATAACATGCAAGGTGAAATTCTTAAGTTAGAATAAATCCCGTGCATTACAGTCACTGGCTAATAATGTCCGGTGGTAATATGGCAAAATTACGACTGTCTTAGTTAATATTTGCAATTTTAGACATATTTTGCATTACTGCGTGCTACATTAGGGATGGCAAGAGTGCGAATGAATGGAGAGGCATAGCATTTGAAGAGTATACTGATCGATGGGCGTGGAGCCTACTGGTTCAGACGTATGTTGGCCAGTTGTGAACCTAGAAAGGAAGTCTCCTGCTCTTGAGTGGTTGCATACTGATCTTCTTCCACCAGTTCTCACATGCGGGCCTCAGCAACATCAGTAGGCCAGCCAGAGTAATGTCGTAGCTCTTGATTTTGAACTTTCGGTACCAAAACTTCACAGTGTCATAATGATACAGCATTAGTACTTAAAGCTGTGCACATAATTTGGTGACATTTATAGCTGACTTTTTGCAACAGAACTGGAAGTAAATAATAGTTCTAATCTGGTAGCATGGTAGTTCCATTTCAAACACCTTGTACTTAATGATATGTCTTTGCAAATTTCACGGCATAGTGTTCTAAAGCAAGTCTCTTTCTTTCAAATGCCAAAAATAATTTGACAAAATATGATTAAATGTGCTAACATGAAGTGTTTGCGCAGACTATGTGTGTGGTGGCAGAAACCTCTGTTAAAATCCAGTATTTCCTGCAATGTTAAGGAAGAGGGCAATAAATGTGATATGATTTTAAGTGGAGGGAAAACTGCAGATAGGTTTGCGTCCTTAGATGCTTGAAGCTTTGTGACAGACACATTGAAAGCCTGTAAAATTGTTGCTGCACTTCATTAATCATTGTTCTCAATTTGCTACATTATCATTTATTCAAGTCTGTCACGTGATCTCGGAAATCTTACATATGACTGTGGCTGAATATCCGATTCTGTCCTTCATTGCCTTTGCGCCTGGCATGCATTTTTGATTTTTTTTATAACATATGTGTCACTCAAAAGGAAATCTGGCGTCACTTTAATTATTTATTTAGTACACTGTGAAGCACTCTCTTGGCAGGCTCTGACAGAGCTAAAAATGCCAAAATGCGTAGGTGATTTCCTTCACACTTCACACTTTGTCTAAATTTTTATTGCAGTTGTAAACATAAAATTTCCAATTAGATGATCTTTAATTTTTTTGTTAAAAGCTCAACGTATTATTTTTTGATACTTTTTTAAAAAATATTCCATAGGAGTGGTATTTATTATGAATGATAGTGTTGTTGTTGTTCTAGAATTTTTTATTTTTGTGTAAAATTAAATTGTAATTTAAGAGGGGTTCAGATGCTTATTTCATGTATAATTATATTCTTTCATGCACTCTATAATAATGACTTAAGACAAACTTTTTTAATGTTCTTAACTTATTTCACTGTATTTTGTGATAGGCGTGAGGTGCGTCCACGAAAATTTCAGAGGGTGGTAAGTAGTCACATTTTTTAGACTTTTTTTTTTAAATCATATTCTGGAGTTGATTGTTAAACAGTTTTAATAATTACTTAAATTTTTAATTAATTTTTGTTTCTTGTTCTATAAAATGTTGTTTTAAACATTCTTTTACTACAACATAACAAATTTTGCATGTTATAGTGAGTTATCACATGTAATGCAAGTTATTCGGCTATTGTCGTAGAAGTTTTGTACCCTCTGAGAGATGTTATATAAGTGAGACTAGACAGAATTCCAGAGGAATGATTATTGGAGTGCTTTTTTTATTTGGTTATGGAAACAGCAAAATATTTTGGGTATGCAGGGAGCATAATATTGAGCCTTATTACAACAGGATACACAAAATTAAATTTAAGGGAATTCCATGTTTTGAATATTTATAGTGGAATTGCCGTTTATAAATCATTGTGGACATCATATAATGCTTTCCAGCCTCATCATGAGTGCAGAGTTCTACAGCCCTTTAAGCAGTGCGACAAATTAGCTATCAATCCGCTGAATCAGTGTTCATGATTCCAGACAGTGGTTGCATTTATGTTTTGAGAATGCCCAGAAAATCATTTATGCCTCTATGTGTTGCTGACTATGAATTATAAGGTGATGCCCTTTATCTGTGGAGGGGGATCAGTATTTTCACTGCAGTCTTGCCCACTTGTTATTTTACAGGAAATTCAAAATATCCAGACTGATCGCGTCTATGCTTTGCTCTATCCCTGGAAAGCAACTGCCTTTCAAGATGGCAACATTTCTCTCACCACTTTTAGGTTTGTTTTGTTCAAGTAGAGTTTGAAGTTCATGCTTGTGAAATAGGACATTGTATCCAGTGTAAGTTAAAGAGTGAACTTCGAGAAAAGCAGGTGTTACCTGTTGCCAACAGATGGCACTGCTTATTGCTCTAGATAAGGGGTGGCCAGCCTTTTTGGGAAGAGTTCCACTATCTGGGGAAAAAAGAAAACAATGAACAAATGGACATCTAAAAATCAATAAATAAAACAAATATGTAGTTTTTTTTACCAAGTCATCTATATTACGATTAGTTCTTGAAGTCACTAACAAAATTTTAGGTTTTAGGTGCATACAGTTAATCTTGAACAGTATTTTTATTTTATTATGCTCATAATGCAAAGCAGTGTTGATCCAAACCTACAAGAATATCTGATGGCCAAATCGTGTAAATTTGGAAAAATGCTTGTTGGTAGAAATTTACAAAGTTTAATGTAATTTGGATCACTAGCAGTTGAAATAAGTTCCTTATTGCTTTTCGTAATATGCTGCTATGAGTCAACAATTTGGATTTGGATTTGGATTTCAGTTGGGTTACAATTAACATCTTGCAAAGAAATTGAATTATCATAATATGTTTAATGAGTGTATCTGTCAATGGAGTTGATACAGATGATATTATTATTTCAAATCTTTTAATTCAGTAAGTCTTTGCGTGCTACTTTGAAACTCCTCTGTGCCACAGCGTGGCATACATGCTGCTAGTTTGCCATCCCTGCTGTAGATTTTCCGCACCAGAATTATAGACTGCCAGATTGCTGCCAAATTTTTCTCCAAAGAGAAATTTTTCTCGAAAGATAGTTGAACCTAATGACCGAGGTAACCATAGTTACACCACATTCTGGAAATAATGTGAGCTGCTTAAGCTATGAACATCATCTGAAATACTGAAGAGTGGAAAAGAACTTTTGTAAGGTGGTTCAAAGGCCCTTTTTGAGGTAGAAAGGAAAATACATTTTGTGATTGTCACAATTAACTCTCCCTGTGTTAGAGAAGCAAAGCAGTTTTCATTGTAGATTTGGAGAGAGCGTTATAGATGTGTGGTTTTATTGTCTATGGACAATTGAGTGTTGCCCACTGGCTGATCATTTATCCATTTTGCGGCCTTGTTGGTATGGTTATTTAGTTAGAATCTGGGCACAGTTCAGTCTATCTAGCAAATATGAATTCATTTTATAGCCAGAAATGGGCCCGCACCTGAGAGAATGCCAGGAAAAAAGGGGGAAATATGAAAACAAATGGAAAAAAAAAATAAAAGAAAGCACTGACAAATCACACACGCACACACAAAAGAAGGGGGGGGAGAGTTCCCTTATAATTTAAGAAGGGTGGTGGTGGTGAGTGAAATTTTTTGGCGCAAAACCAGGGATGGTTATACCGCGCCAAACACAAGGTAAATTTAAGAAGGGTTAATAATTTAAACACGCAAAAAATTAGTTCCCTAAATATTTGATGGAGGATGGTAGAGCAATCAATTTCCATTTCTTTGAATTCCATGTTTGAGTGCCAGTAAACGTATGGGTATTTATAAGCACAAAAGAGTTTAAATCAAGCATCTTCAAACTTTTCTGCCAGTGGGCCATATCGGCTCTTTCACGAAGCTTCGAGGGCCAAGATCAGTTAATTCATCATATATGGCGATGCGACTATGATGTAGTTTTTACAAGTTTTTAAATGAGGCATTGAGCCTCATTTTAAAACAATTAATTCATAATGAGGCATTGAGTTTTTAAATGAGGCATACAAGTTTTTAAATGAGGCATTGAGATTTTTGTGATTGGATGTATGCCCTGCAGTCTTACGAAGGGCCTTGTTTTTTGTGGTACGTATTACCAGAAAAGACCAGATTCGTCAGCATTGCAAATTTGTTCTGGAGATAACTTTTAACTATAAATGAGCAAATAATTCAGCAGCTTCAGTATCAGCTGAAGCATTTTTACCTGAAATTCTTAAATTGCCTTATACTATGGTGATTTTTAAATTTGGTTAACCAACCGGTCGAAAATGTGTACTCAATATTTAGATTAATTTCTTAGTGAAATATTTTAGCTTGTGCCGATAGCATTTGATTCGTCAATGGCACGCCTGCGCTGCAAAGCTGTCTGACCCATTCAATTATCACTTTGTCATGATCTTGCCTTTTAATTTTTCTGTTATCCTTTGCAAGCAGGGTGTCAGAATCCACAAAAAATTCAGAAGTTTCTTTTTCTATTTTCTTATGTCATATACAGTTGACTTTCCAATGCCATACTCCTCACATAATTTTGAGACGGATGTACCTTTATCCATTTTATGCAGCAATTCCGCTATTTGTTTAATGGATATGGAAACATGCATTTGTTTTGTAGATCCTGTTGCAGCTCCATAATTAGACAAGATCGAAAGCTAAACTTGAAATGTTATCCAACTGCTGTAATAAAAATGGTCTGCAAAAAAATAATTATGCTGGATCAAATCAGAAAGTTAAGGAACAGTGTAATCTGTTGTATTGGCTAAAATTCCTAGGAATCCATAAAATTTAATTTTATCCTAGCTTAATATTATACTCATGTCAACTTCCTTGCACATCGTAAGACTTATATCTGAATCCTGACCTGAATAAATAAATTCCCACATATACCGATTTATTGAGGGCTAGCGCTAGATATTACTACCTGATGCAGTCTCTGTGGCTCCTAAGTTCTAAATTGTTTCCGCCCCTAATTTTTTGATCCCAGTGTTTTCCCTAAATTCTAAAAATATTTTCATCTTTTACTTTTGTTGCTAGGTGCTTCTCTAAATTCCAAAAATCTTTTCTTCCCTAAATTCTGTCACCCGATGCGGCCATATAAGCTCTGGCACCGATTCTGTGTTTATGTGAAAAATAAATCGGTTATTCTTTATTCAAATAGCACTAAATGTAATCTTCAGGCCTATGAGTATCATTAAGAAAATCTATTTTTAGCATATGGAAAGAAATTTTTGTTAAACTTTTAACGTCAATATTTCTTAGTCAATATTTAACTTAAATCTCTAATTATTGCCAAGCATAATAATGTCAATGTAAAAGTTACCATACTCTTTGTACTAATATAAAGGAAAATTGTTTGCATGTATAATTATTCAAGTTGTCATATGTTGATAAACATGCCATGATAAAAGCAAAATATAATAAATAATGATTCACCAGGTGCCATCTGGGATATAAAATATTAGTAGGTGTAAAATCAACGCTGTTTGTATCCAGAATGTTTCAGCTTGAAATGTATGCTGAGCAGATATGGAGCCAAATTATTGATCACATAAATTTATACTAAATTATTGTTTCTTTAATAACGACGTAATTATTTAGTGCCGAAGATAAATTAAGAATCAGGATTCTCCACGTGTTTTATCTACAAGGAAAAATCAAATGCCCATGCGTAAAGCATTAAAAAAAAAAAAAAGTTGTTGGCGGTTTTGATGTCCGGATTTTAGATCATTCCAGATATTAGATGTCCGGTTCTTGGAATTTGTCCTGTATTGTAAAAACGTATACTATCATTATAAGCAGGAGAATATGATGTCTATGAAGTCATTGGTTATCCATAAATATACACAAAAATTGGAAAAAATTCTCAACATCTGCTTTTTTTAATGGATATTTTAATTAGTTGTTTATGATTTTTTTAAACATTTGTATTGAATTCATCTGAGTTATTACTTTTTTAAACACTTGGCCATATACGTCTCATTAAAAATGAAAAGAAAATATCAAATTTTTTCTTTTAGTTTTTGCCTTGGGGCATACATTATAAGGTTTCTCCTTCAATCTCTTAATCTTCTTGCTAACATACGCTGTGAAACCCTATGTGGAGGACAGTGAGCAAATCTAGGCTATGTCCTTTAGTGTTGAAGAACTACAAAGTCAGAAGGAGGGTTTAAAGGACCCTTTAATTCAAATAATTACAACTCTCTATCTTGAGAGTAAGCCACTACTTGGGCTGAACTAAAGTAATATGAAATAAAGTGTGTTAACAATTCAAATACCTAACTTAACCTTAAGTAGGACGGCGAGGGAAGCCTAACTCTTAGTGAAATGCAATAATGCTAATTTCACTAGCAAGAACTAGTAATTGCAATTGCCTATGAAGCCGAACTTTCAGTAGACAGAGGAAATCTTTACGTGCACAGCCTTACGGCGATAAATCCAAGACTCTGTCTTTTTCCCTCGTTAACTCCTGCCTTTTAAACTGCTATCAGATATATGCGAATTGCATAAATATCTTGCTCGCGCTAAATTCGGGCAGCAACTGAAACTTTGAGATATCGATAGGAGAGTTCAAACAAAAAATAACTTGGTTAATTAAAATAATGAATGCTACAACATTAGTAAATTTTATCTGATGAACTGAAGCATGAAAAGAACTGCTGACAATTCTGGGCCACAAAAACATATGCTCTTGTTTTGGGAATCTAGTAATATAATTTTGGCTTTCCTCTGTTCATTCAACTATGTACGTTTAGATGCCTACAAACTTCTCTTATTCAAAACTAGGCTTGGGAAGAGGGCAGTATATAACTCTGTAAAACAGTTTTAAAAATAATAGCGGATAGTAAGTTTTTTTTTTACTTTGACCCATCCAAAAGTGATAGAAGAGAGAAGGTCGGATTGGATTTTGCAGGACCTATAATTACGAAACCTAATTTGAAGAGTTCAAAGGTGACTTTAAAGTCTTATATTGCATTATTTATCTGTTTTTGCACTAAGGCAGTGCGCTTAGAAGTCGTTTCTGATTTAACAACAGAAGCTTTTCTAGCCTGTTTATGACGATTTATTGCCAGAAGATCCAAACCAGCCGTCATCTGGAGCGACAACGCCACAAATTTCAAAGGTGCAAGAAATATTCTTAAAGCATATAATGAAATTTGCAAATCTAATGCAATTCAAGGATTTAGTGCAGAAGAAGGCATCCAATGGAAATTTATCCCACGTGCTTCTCCACACTTTGGTGGACTGTGGGAAGCAAACATAAAATCAGTGAAACGGATTTTGTTAAAGGTAGCAAAATCAGCTATCATGAATTTTGAAGAGTTAACTACTTTAGTTACTCAGATAGAAGCAGTTATGAATTCCCGGCCGATGCACCAAATGCACATCAGTGGATCAAATTTCAGTGGTAATTCTAATGGTTAGATAGTGTGGAGGTTCAGCAATCGTATTATCATATAAATTTCAATGATCAACAATCAATAAATATAAATTGATTTAATTAAATAATAATCATTTCACTATCTCACAATCTTACATCATTATTGCGTCACATCTTCCTTCTCACTGTACACCCAGATGCTCTCAGCGCCCTCTAGCATTGTGCGGGTCTTACCAGAAGAGAAAAAGATGTTAGTTTTAAAATATTTTGAAAAAAATTTCACTTCCTTTTGAGTAGGATTCCACAATAAAAGTGCAGGGCAGTGACATTGTATAGTTTATCTTTTTTAGGTGAAAGAATAGAATCTGAAATTTCAGAAGATAATTTAATATGTATCACAATCAGTATAAAAGATTTATGATCTTTCATTCGTGATTTTAAGATTAAATGCAATCAAATCAATGCTCAGATGACAAAACTCGGGATATTATCCTTGTTACTAAAAGGTTTAGCTTTAGCAGAAAGAAAGAGAACAGTTTGACATGGCATTGAACAGTTCTGGTGTTCAATATTTCAATGCCCAGTGCAAACTCTGTGACTGCTAAATTCTAAAAATTTTGCTATTAACTCTGCTCCCCAGTGTGACCACAAGGGCTCTGGTTGTAATTTGTCTATGTCTATAATTTGTCTATGTTCTTTGTCAAGAAAGATGTTCAGCTATGACATCTGAATAGTTTCCTATGTTGTCCTGGTTGTTGCAGATGTTGAGTAGTATCTGTAAGGAGAATTTCTGATGACATATCCTATAAATACCCTTCTGGATTCAAATCGTGGAAATGGAATGTAAGAAAGGTTGGAGACACTCCTGTAGAAGTCGCAGACACAGTGCTTTGTAATTCTAGAATATCTTATCTTTAGTGGGATGCATTAAAGTCTATCGTTGAACATCTATCAATCCGGAGTCGGTCAATGTGCTGTCAGTGGATGACTTTTTTCATTTGTTGGGAATTTATATTTATTTTAAAAAACCTGTTTAATTTGAAGTTTCTTTCCTATATGCCTTCATTTTCCTAATTGTCAACGCCAGAATATTTAAATTTGATTGGCCACATGAAGTAATGCAAATTCTACCAGTGGGAGAAAAGGTTTAAGTACCAAGTTTTAGAAGGGAAAGTTAGAAGAATGTGGGCAAACTCTGTGCTTGTTACAGCGTGAGCTTCGGTTAGCATTTATTGTTGGTTAAATGTGGTGTAACAGCTACTACTTTGCTGTCACTAGATTATCAATGCTCTGTTAAGAACAAGACAGTGAGCCCTGTATCGTAATTGCCAAATCTGAGACGTAGTTTGTTAGTGTCGAGTTGATGCATTGTAAATTCGTAAAGGGTGGAATAAAGGGTAAATTTAACCTTTCTTTCTGCATAGTCACTACTCTTCCAGATTTCACACAAAAGTTAGACGAGTAGACCCTACATACTCATGGTGTGACATTGCAGCTTAGGAAGTGCTGGATGTGCAGTATCAGAAAATTAATGTCTATTCATCAAAAGTCAGTTTACATTTTCTGATAATTGACATTATTTACCATAACTGTATTGGAAAATGTTTTGCTAAACTCAAAAATTCACATTTGGCAACTGATATTGCATTAGTAATTCGTACTAGTTTCTACTTGAAATAAGCAGCTTCTAAAAATCAGAATGTTACTATTTCATGATTTTTGACATCTGATTCTAATTGTAGAATATAAATGAATAATGACATTTTAAAGTTTTTAAACATATTTCTCTTATTGTTGCAGGAGGATGAACTTCTTCCTCCCCCTCCAGTGGGCCCACACCAGCTGTTCGTGCTGGGCAAGGATGACTTGCTGGACCTCATCCAGAACACGATGTTCCAGCAATGTCATCAGGTATGCATAAAATTTTACTTTTAAGATTCATGTCAGCTTTTAAGATTTCTTTTGTATCAACTGATAATATATGCCTTCTCGGAATGTATGTCATTATTAATTATTTCTATTTTAAAAGTTATATCTCACAGAAAATTTCATGTATGTGTTTGGGTAGGGTATGCAGACAACAATTAAGCTGCTAAATGGAATTAAATCTTTAAAGAAATGAATGCTTACATGGACTTAGAAGTAATGTGTTGTTTGTTCACTGTATCTCCTTGCTGCGTGTGGTGCAGAATTCTAGGGTTGTGTGTGCACTGGGAGAAGGGATCACAGTATTCCTGCTAACAGTACAATCGGATTATCTGTTAGTGCATTGTTCAAAAATGCAAGCACCCAGTATGAACTAATTCATAACACTTTGTGCATTCCTCAAAAGTGCAAGCACCCTGTAGGAATTAATCTGCTGTTGTCAGTAATAACATAGTGCTCAGCATAAGATAGCATTATGTCGGCATTGTGCTCAACTGGTAGTTCCGGCTTCATAATGTTGGTATTTTGAGCAAAATACCTAACAAATGTCAGTGCCACAAAGCTGGTGTCATATGTAGTTCATGTTGGTGTCATCTGCAAAGCTTCAGGTACAAGCCAGTGTTACCAAGTTCATGGCATATTAATGAAATAATTAGTATTTTGTGCAAGGCCACCACCATTCTAACAAGATTTCCATTTTCTAATTTTTAACAAAAAATTAAATAACTGGAATAACGCCTGTAATAATCACAAAGCAGAAGGGGAATGCATTGAAGAGTTATCTGTATTGAATATGAGGATTCTGAAGAAAAAGAAGAATACATAATATGCTCGAACGAAGCTTTAGTGATGCATGAATATGGGGAATTATTTTTTTCTTTTTAATAAAATGTATAGTTTTCATCCTTTAAAATTACACCTTGAAAGTTGGCAGTTTATTTATAGAAAGATGAATGTAATATTCACAGAATTACTTATCCACTTTGATAATAATATTAAGTGAATTTTTTTACATTTATTATTTTCCTGTTTTCAGTGAATCTTTAACATTTATATATAATGCCTAATGGCATCCTAGTTACATAATTTCTTGTCATTAGATAGATTGGCTATGCAGTTTGTATTATTGTATGACTGTTTTAGGGCATTAGGTAGACTGGCTATGTGGTTTGTGTTTGTATTATTATACAATGTGCACAGCCTGTCAGTTACCATATTCTTACACCTATTAATAAATTGGTATCAGACTTTGAATGCTGAATAACTGATAATATAGCGAATGCAAGTTTTAGGAAGACATGCTAATGGCTGAGTAGATAAGAGCACTGAGTAAATAAGAGTAGCTGCTTGAACTGTTGAATCCCTGTGAATGAGATAGCTGCATGTTCCCACCTCCTCCCAATTCTGTTAAAGTAATGCTTACAAAATTCTTCATGAAGGCATTTCTTTTTTGTGAATGGATAGCACCTGCATGCATTACCTTAATTCTTGGTTTTCAAAGTGCGGACATCTTTTTCCCCGAAGTGAGACAAATATCGAAAGGGGGCGCTGACCAGGCGGGAAGTGCTTCGCATCTTCTACTCACCACGTCACCCTGCCACAATGTGCTCATGTCTTAGTTGGGACAAAGAATGTGTATCTTAAGAATGAAAACTTCATAAAAGCACAAGTGGCTGCATCATACCACAGAGGGAAAGATTATATTCCAAATTTACTTCATAAGGACTGTCCTTCCACCCTTAATATATATTATTTTTTATTGTGCATGCAAACCGGTGAATAGCTGTCAAAGCAGATCTACACTTAATGCACTTTTGTGCATTCAAGAAATAGTAGTTGAGTTGGTATCGAAGTTCGCATTTTTCAAGAGATCAAACTTCTGTGATGCAGTTGTGTGTGAATTCTGGATATACAAGTTACATATATTTTTAATGTGAAAATAAACTGTTGACTTTTTATTTTTTCTCCCTCCTTCATGAGTTTGGGGAAAAAATGCTAATGGAATGATGATTGTATTAAATAAGGTTTTGTTGCTATACAAAAAAATGGTGTCGACCAGCCACAATATGGTATTTGAGCAATGATCGTATGAGACATCTGGAGTGACATTTGTCGACGAAACATAGGGGGTTTAAAGACATACTGAAGGAGTTTTTGGTTTCAAAATGTGCAAATTTGATACGTCTGAAATTGGGTAGTACTGGATCCTTTGCCCAGTCATCTGAAAAAGCACTTGGAAGCTTCGTACGAGTTATCCTTACTTATTGCGAAGGCCAAGAAAAGTCATATTATCATAAACTGACATCAGATCTTGCCTGTTGAAAGCATATGATATTGTTCTTGGACTAAAAAAGTAAACAAAAGCTTTCACAAATGTCAATTTTTGACAACACTGTGAAATGTCGCATTGATGATATCACAGAAGAAATAAAAAATCTGTTAGTGCAGGCCCTAAAAGAAACAAATTCTTTTGAAAAGCAGTTAGATGAGAGCAGAGATGTTGCAAAATGTAGTCAACTGTTAGTTTTCATTTGGTTTATACAAAATTAAACAGTTAAAGATGAGATGCTGTTTTCTTCATAGTTAATGATTACTTGAAAAGCAATTCATATAATGACAATGATCTTTGAATTCTTTTTCAAATATAAACTGTCATGACAGAAGCTGATAGGCATATGTGGGCATGGCACTCCTCCAGTGCTTGAATCTCGGTCAGGATTCGTACAGATAGTTAAAGAAAAAATTCCCAATGTTACAGCTATTCACTGTGTTACACGTCGTCAAGCTTTTAGGAGCTAAGACACTTCCAAATGAACTCAAAGATAACTTAAAATTATGCATCAAAACTGTCAATCATGTTAAAAAGAGTGCTTTGAATACTGAACATTTTATGGCCCTTTTTGAAGATTTGGGAAACTGTTATTTCATATGGAAGTACACTGGCTATCAAAAGGAAAATATGTTAGCAAGATTATTTGAAATTTGGGGATCAAGTGATTCAGTTTTTGGAAATTCAAAATCAAGTTGAACTGTATGTGGAATTCAGAAAACCAAGGATTCAAACCGTGTTGGCTTATCTATCGGATATTTTTGATTCATTGAACTCATTGAACTTGAAATTACAAGGTGGAGATTCGAAAATAATTTATCATCGGGGTACCATCACATCTTATACTGGTAAGTTGCAACTCTGGGAACATAAAACTCCAGCTTGCAATTATTCCTGCTTTCTCAAATTATTTGGAATCCTGGAAGAAGGAAGCTTGGAGGTGTTTTTTAAGGATGCTGATAATAAGAATAAAATATCAAATAATTTGCAGCACTTCACCGATGAATTCAAATGTTTCTTCCCCATCTGTTTTTTTTTGTTTTGTCCATTTTGTGTCAGAAACAGCATATTTTCATAATAAAACCTTTATAAATTATGTTTTAACCCTTACAGAGATCATATTATTATTGGGCAAGGGAGGTGCAGGAAGTTCATTTTTGGCAGTAGGGAGGCATGACAAAAAAAACTTCTTGAACCCCATGCCTTGATTAGCTAACAAATTTCTTGAAGTAATGTATAGTATTTATACATAAATGCAGGCTGTTGAATGTATTTGAGCAAGCTTAATAAATCTTTATCATTTTTGTTTATTTTTTTTTGGTGGACAGTTTCTATCGGGCAAATTGATGCTTGAACATCATTGCTAGGAAAAATAGTTATGGGATCAAAAAGAGTTATTAATGCTTAACATTTAAATTTTCACTTTTTGAATTTTATTGGGTACCATAATTCTAATTTTCAAATTTAATTACAGATGGCCCTGCAGAACGAAATGGATGTATGTGAGTTCATCCATACATTCAGGGAGAGACGCCGGGAGCAAGTCAGTTTACTTTTAATTCTGTTTTTTATCATTTTAAGACATGCATTGTTTAGTGATTTTGTTCAAAATTGCTCTACATAAAACTTATTATGCTCAAAAAGAATATCATTTGCATAAATGGTAAAAGTAACCAAATTTGTACTTAAGATTAGCATTGCGGCATTTTCCGTATACCTACACCTACGATCGGCGGTCATTATGATTGCTTGTTCCAAATAGAAGAAAAGGCTTCCTTTTTGATGATGATATGCAATGTTAATGCTTGTAACAATATATTTTGCTTCTTTAATACATCAATAAAGTAAATCAAGTGAATGATAGTA
Source organism: Stegodyphus mimosarum (assembly GCA_000611955.2). Lineage (NCBI taxonomy): Eukaryota > Metazoa > Arthropoda > Arachnida > Araneae > Eresidae > Stegodyphus > Stegodyphus mimosarum. The sequence continues at coordinate 83,241 of KK115045.1, read as the reverse complement.
ACCAAAAGATAATGTAATAAAGATCAAAATAAAGTGAGTAATGAAGAAAAATTTAATGTAACAAAGAGCTAAAAAAGAAAAAAAAAATCACTAGATATTTTTAAACTTATCATTTAATAAATTGTCTCATAAAAATTTTCGATATGAAATAAATATATTAAAAATTACACATATTAATGCTTATATTACTTGGTTTTGCAGTTCATGCAGATTACTAATTTTAATTTTACCTGTACAGGGTCCACAAACATACTTTTTACAGTATTCACAAGTATTCAAAGTTTTGTTTCCTCTGCATTCATTTATTTGGCATTGTTTATACTTATGGGAGTGGTTGACTTAAGTATCAATAAATTCTCTTTACGTTACATAAGAAAGTTTGTGAATTTTGAATGAAATGTACATTTTTCAAAGTGGCTCAGCCGTATTCAAAATAAAATCATGATGGCTGATGTTCCTATATTTGGTTGCTTTCTTGTAAATTGTCCACAAATTTATTGTAGCCAAATCAAGAATATATATAACTTGAACTTCTGTCCATCTGGTCCACAATGTCAATTCTATTTGGTTGAATTGTAAAAATTCACAATTTACGGTGCCTTTTTTTCATCAAATGTGATTTCCAACGTTGGATGCATGGTACTCAGGAGCAAGTGTCATTCTCAGCAAGTTTACTAAAATAGAGCTCATACTGATATTTTTGAAAGAATAAGGTACTTCTCTTTTTGAATGTGCCAACACAGCTTATCCCTGAACTCCTCTTTTCTTTTACTAATTTTAGAAAAGTAACAAAAAATCGTTCGTTATCAGGTTTCTTCTAGCATTATAGTAGGTTCCGTCAAGCCAAAAAGCTGCATGTTCACCTACTTTTTCTCCAGTTGGTCTTGTTTTGTCTTTTTCCCAAATAGGGAAATAGCAAGCCAAAATTTAAAGCCGAATTTGCCCAGCTTTTTAGGCATAGACTTAATAAATCGGCATCGGGCCTTCAGGGAAAATAATTGTTCGTCGACTATTATATTTCCGCCTGGTGTATAACATTTCAAGCAGTTTTCTGTAAAAGCATTCCAGATATCCAAAACAAGTAAAAATGGATCTGTTTGCAGTCTTTGGGATGTAGATGATTTTTTTGTTAAAATGCAAATATTTCATAATTCCCTGAAATCTCTCTCTGCCATTGTCTCAGTGGAAATTGTGTGGGCCCAAGATTTTGATCATAAACTCAAAAGACTTAGGAAGAGCTTTTCCAGGCAAAGCTCCACAAGCATACAATAGTGAAATGAAAGTCGAGTGGCAAACTTCAGTTTGGATTTTGGGATTTCTTATGTGCCTCTTTAAGTGCACTGCTTAGTGTGATATGATATTTTTTTCATTGATAAACAATCAATTCACTACTTGAGTTACCATCATTTATTTTCTCTTGGTGTACAAAACTGGACCAGCTACCTTAAGACATTCTGCTGAGCTTTTCTCCCTGTAGTGCTTGTTGAAATATTTACGGTTTTCCAAACTGAACCGTATTCACTGTTTCTTTATTGTTTAGAGTTTCTTGACTTTGATTACATCATCCTCACTCTCGAGTTCTGTTTTGCGCCTTTCACTACTTTTTCGAGCTGGACTACTGCTGTTAATTTTGCTTTCAGAAACTGTACTAGTAGAAGGCAGTATAGTATTTTATTGATCTAAATTTTTGCTTTCTTTTTCTGTTTCGTGAATAGATTCTCCATCAGATGAATCCAATTCACTTGTTTCAGTAGGAACAATCCAGTCCTCATTGGGTAATTTAGATGTAGTTTCGGTGTGAAATTCTTCATCAGGTTCAGTTTCTGAAGCAGAATTATCATTAGAAAGACTTCAAAAAACTTTCAGCATCTCTGCTTTTGTTGGATATTTTCTAAAAACTTTCAGCATCTCTGCTTTTGTTCGATATTTTTTTTTTTGCATGATATATTATAATGGGAAAAACTGTTACTCCTTTAAATGCTTGAGGCCATGTATTTTTTCCTATTATGGAAAGTTTGCACTTGTACATTCCTGCAGCATTTGTGCATGCTAAAATTGTTAGTTACCCTGTTGGAGCCTTTTCTCTAGAGGTTGCCAAGGTATTTTGTGGCACATATTGTCAGAAAAGACCAGTTTAATCAGCATTGTAAATTTGTTTTGGAGATAACTTTTCACTAGTAATGAGCAGTGAATTCATTTGCAAGTAGTTTAGCCAGAAAAGACCAGTTTCATCAGCTTTTTAAATTTGTTCTGTAGATAACTTTTCACTATTTATGAGTTCCATAAATTTATCTGCAAACAGTTCATCAGCTTCAGTGTTTTACCTGAAAATCTTTAATCGCCTTATACCATGGCGATTTTTAAATTTGGTTAACCAACCTGTAAAATATGTGCACTCAATTTTTAAGTTCACTTCTTAGTGCAATATTTTACCTTGAGCCATTAGCATTGAACCTGCCAATGGCACGTCCTCACTGTGACGCTGTATTACCCATTCAGTCTTCACTTTTAGCATAATAAATAATTTTCCTGTTATTTATTGCAAGTAGGGTTAGATATCCATAAAAATTCAAAAATGAACCTTTTGTTTTCTTATGGTAATATACATTTGCCTTTCCAATGCCATTACTCCTTGCATAATTTTGAAACAGATATGTACGTTTATCCATTTTTTTGCAGCAATTCCACTTTTTTAATGGAGATCGAAGCTTTCTTTTAGAAACTCTTTTCGACGTAATCGAAAGTTCAAACTATAATTTTCATAAAATAGCTGGAATAAAAACAACCTGCAAAAAATAATAAACTGGATCAAATTAGAAAGTCAAGGAACAGCATATTCTGCTATACTGATTGAAATTCCTTGGGAATCAATAAAGTGTAACTTAAGCCGAGCTTAATAGCGTCCTCTATACATTATTGGCTATGTATCATGAGATCGGTGACAAAAGGCTAGTTGTTCTACTAAATTTCATCTTTCTTCTATCTCACACTGAGACAATTAAGCCTGAATTGTTTTAGTTTAGTTATTTATTATACTTACCTCTATTTCATGCACATGCTTAAGGCTTGTCTGAGTCCTGATTAAATAAATTCCCACATATACTTAAGGCTTATAGATAGATAGCTGACGCTAGATATCTTACAGCCTGATGCAATCACTGCGGATCTAAATTCTGCTACCAAGGGCCTTCCTAAGTTCTAAATTTTTGCCACCTCTAAATTCTAAAAATTTTGCCTTCCCTAAATTCTGCTGCCCGGTGTGGCCATAATCAGCCCTGGCACCAGTTCTGGATATATGTGAAAAACAAATCAGTTAATTCTTAACTCAGATGATTAATTCTTAACTCAGATAGTAATAAATGCAATCTTTTGGCCCATGAGTCTTATTAATAAAATTTGTTTTTTGCATATGAAAAGAGTTTAAAACTTTTTCTTCATCAACGCAAACATTTCCTTCATCCGATGTTAACTTTTCAAATTTGAATTTTCGTAAAGTTTTGTTTACTTTCGTATTCCACATTCGTCCTGCTTGCTTAAGTCCATAGATTGACTTTTTCAGTTTGCTAATTTTGCCTTCGGAAGCTACAAAACCTTCTAGTTGAGATGTGAAGATCTCTTTATAATTTTTCCGTTCAGATAAGCTGTTTGAACATCCATTTGATGTATTTTCAGGTCATATTCAGCAGCTAAAGGAAGCAATCTTCTTATAGAGTTGTAGCAAACTACAGGCGAAAACATTTTCGCATAATTCATTCCTTACTTTTGTGAGCCTCTTTTGGCGACGAGTCTGGCTTTCGTTTTATTCGGAATAACCCATTTGCAACCAATGGCTTTTCTATTCTCTGGGAAAATTGATTAATTACCATGTATTTTTCTTCATTAACGAATTGTACTCTTGCATAGCTGCTCTCCAATTATCTGTATCTGTTCTGGATAAAGTTTCTTCTATAGTTTCTGCATCTGCAAAAACTTCAGAATTTACCAAATTAGAGTGTTTTTGCTAATGGATTTTTCTTGATCTACCCATTTTTCCTGTTTTCAGAAATTTAGGTCTTCCAGGTCCTCTTTTTAAATTTTGACCTTGAATTGTGTTTTCCTCAGCTTCTGCTCTCCCTTTATTAGGCATTTCAGAATTCTTGCTTTCTGAATTTTCTTTGGTAGGAACAAACTCTATGAATTCTGTTGAAGTTTTCGAGCTGGCTTCTATTTCCGGGGGTTTCAAAAATCTGACATCATGATTTTGTGTTACTTCACAATTCCAGGTTTCCATAGACAGTATGCTTTGGCTTCCCCAGAATATCCATTCATTTTTTGGGAGAAATTTATTTCTCCTGTTTGAAGTTGTTAATGCAAAAGCTTTGCTTCCTATGACCCTGAAATGAGATACTGTAGGCTTTCTTTTAGACCATATTTGTTCTGGGTTTTTTATCTGTTTTTTAGCCGGACAACGGTTACGAATGTAAACGGCTGTTTTCACCATTTCTATCCACAAACCTTGAGGTAATTTTGATTTGAACAGCAGACATCTGGCCATTTTAGGGCACAATTTGTGCATTCTGCAACTCCTTTCTGTTGTGGTCTGTACTCGAGTGAAAACTGGTGATCAATGCCCTCTTGTTCTAATAATTGATTAAGTTCTGAATTTCAGTTTTTCTGAGAGTTATTGACTTAAATATACTTCTGTCATTGTGTGTGGTTGCTCCCGAATCAAGGTACCAATTATGTGTTCCTAATTCTCGTGTTATATTCACAATCGGGAGAGAACAACTTAGTTTAGGGGATTTTTTCGTGTTGCCATGATATTTAGTAACTATCACATCCTACACTTTGCTGTTTTCTTGTGCTTTAAATTGGCAACTTTTAGATTTCTTCTTTTAGCATGTTTAAGTGTGGCAGTTTGTCACGAGATTCTATCACGATTCTAAAACTTTCAAACTCTTTGGTTAGGCTACATAATAGCAAAATTGTTAAGAATTTTTCGGGAATCTCAGATCCTAGTAACAAGGCCTTTAGGCTGATGAATTTTCTGTAAATTCATCCATGCTTCATACAAAGTTTGACATTTTTTAATGTGTACTATCTCAGATGATTTCAGACTAAGAGCAATAATTGTTACACCTTTTTGATCTTTTGAAACCCACTTGTCAACTTTGGCTTCATTAGACGCGGTCGTTTCTGGCTTGACTAACTGCCCACTCACAACATCCTGAAGTTCTGACAGGATTAAAACCGTTTTCACTGGAAAACGTCATATTTCAAAATTAGAAAACGTCATATTTCAAAGTTACTGTTATCCAATTTTTCAATTTAAATATTTGGGTTCATCATTTTCGACAGATACATGTAGTTTCTGATATACCAAGGAAAGAGTAATTTTTGCTTACCTCGTTTTCCACCAAAAGACCACAGATGTTGAACTTACTGCTTAAACATGTTTCCCCATAGGACTTCTTGCAAATATTGGCTGACTTAAGAGACCTGGACTTTGGGCACCTGATTACGTGGGGACCTGGGCCCATAACCTGTTGTTTTTGAAAATATTTTAGGGCCTTGAGATTTATACGCAGTAGTATGTGTAAAACTATGGTTCTCTACCAAAAGGAGTAAAATTGCACTAAGTCAGAAACATAAGATTTAATCGGTGCTTTCCCTTGAGTTTAACAAAATAGGTGAACATATCATGTTAGACTATGACACGTAGATAAAATCATATGATAGATAACATATGAATGTAGTTGACTGGTACATGAATCGAGTCTGCTTTACAGTTCATTTAGACTGGCAGGTACTTAGCAGTGTAGTAAAATTATCTGGAATACTTGGTGTAGATTCCAATTACAGTGCAGTTTTCTTCTGCGATATTTCATGTTAAGACTCCACGCGTCACATTGCTGTACCACGCTCGAGAGAATCTCGGCTACTGGCCATGTCGACGGATAGGTACATCAGGAAGAACACAGTCTTCAGCAGAGCTGGGAGGTTGACAGCATACAGTTGACAGCACACACTCTTTCTATCTCTGTCAGTAGGATTCTACTAGTGCTTGTATAGTTCATCTTTTTCTGCTTATGCAGCCACAAACAGGAGGAATTCAAATTCCAACTACTTGATAGTTTTACAGTATGAGCATTAATAGCAAGAATACTAATAAGGACATGTGTTACTTTTGTAATGTGGTGTTCATCTATTTTAAAACAATAGATTTGAAAATGACCACTACAGGCAGTAGCTGTGGTTTCTGCAATGCTGCAGAACAAGCCAAAAGAAATGGATATGATAACAGGAAATGCAGACAATTGTATGCCATCCATTGCCTTGCTTTTAAAGTTATACCCATGGAAAGTTCGTAGCAGCATTGCCCCGCTGCATTCATTATTATTTTCTTTTTCCTGCATGCATTATCATGTGTTCCAGCCATACCTAGTTTCTATCGTCCTGAAGTTTGTCACATAATCTCATATCTCTTTCATGTGATTGCACTGCAATATCAAATGCTTTTTTCCATTGTCTCTGCTCCTGCCATGCATTTTCAGTTTTTTTATTTAAATAAAATTTAAAACTCACTGGTGTTGTTTGAAAGGAAAACATGGGCTCGCTTATCTTTTAGTGTACTCTGAAATCTTGCCTCCTAGCAGGATGTTATAGAACCAAAGACAGTAGAATACTTCTATGTGCTAGTACACACAAATACAAAATATTCGATCAGCATTTAATAATTGTTTGAGGTTTTAATTTAAAAAAAGTATAAGTAATATTTTAAAACACCTTCCACATTAATTAAATATTTTTAAAAATCTAATTTACTTCTTAACTCTATACTCTCCCTAGGCATTTGTTGCAAGTGTCTCTTTTGAAATGAACTGTTTTTCCCAGAATTAAATACTTTTTTTCTTTCACCTGCCTCAAGATAATGAACAAGATAATTTTTTAAAATTAGTCCAAAGGGGCAGTAGCCCAGAAGGGCTATTAGTTTCAAAACAGCATTTTGCATCGTTTCACTGTAGATGTCCATTTCCCTTTTCAAAGTGTTGCCACTAAATATTATCGCCCTATATTATATTTAAAGAATTAAATAATGAAGAATCTGCATGAATGTATGCATGTTTCTCACATTATGAAAAATCAACAGTACGTAGAGCCGTGAAATTTTGAATAATGTAATCCTCCACTCCAACGTGGGCATCTGGTTGCCCGAATTTCGAATTTATTATCTGTTTCATATTTTGTAAAACTTAAGTGAATTTTTGATTATCAATCTCAATGATTTCAAAGTGAGCAATGGCAATATTGTATGGGAAACAACATTTTTATCTCCAGCGTGTGCACAATATTCTCTATCAGAAATTCTAAAGATACAATGTTTTTTTTTAAATATTTTGTGATATTGCTGTTGAATTTTATGTGGTTTAAGGGCAAAGAACATGATATTTAATAAATAAAGGTATCACACAAAATGTTAAAAAAAGAAATGCGCCTTTGGGTGTAATATTGAAAGTTTTCAGATTTTGTATTATTTTTCTTAGTTACTTCATTGTATTTTTTAGGGCATCTCTGGGGTGGTCCCCTGTCAGAATGCCTGTAAGTACTTATTTCATTTACATGTTTTTAAAATCAAATTTTTGATATATATTTTTACTTTTTAAAAGTATTCTTTTAAATGTCATAAACACATTTTTAGTGGAATTGTTAAGGTATCATACATGATGTTGTAATGTAAATTATATATGCATTTTCTTTATATAGTAGATCCATAAACTTCTAGAGAAAGTGTCTTTTTAATAGATAGGCCTGAATAAATTGCTTTTATTAGTTCCAAACAATGCTAAGAGCAGCAATGAAAATAAGTTTTTGTCTCCACCAGGACATGCTTGTATTTTCTAATAAGAAATTTAACATTGTTTCATTCTTTTCATCCTTTTTTAGTCTTATTTGAGAAGCTTATATGGTATGAATGAAAATTTTGGTACATTTGTTTTACTCATTTTTAGCTGCTGAAGAAGAGGAAGTGGAGGAAGAAGAAGAAACAGTTATGGAATGCTCAGTGAGTCAATTTTTATGGACTAAATTATTATTCTTAATAATTCTTCAGTGCAATATTTTTAATTGAAAGTTAAGTTTCTTGCTAGGCAGCATAATTCAATTGTCAAAATTATCTGAAAATCACAAAAATTCACCGAGTTTGGCAACGTTTCTTAGAGAGTTAGGCAGTTCTTACCATTTGGTTGCCATTAGGATTTTAAATATAAAATATTTTTCTTTTAGTAAAACTCAGACTGAGGTTATTTTCTGAGTTATAGGATCTTATTTATTTGCAAACAAAAATATAAATATTTTAAGCTATTATTAAAACATAAGTATTTATCTTTATACTGTAGTTAGTTAATGCGATTTAATTCAATGTTCATTCAGATTACTCACCCAATCCATAGGATATTATTTTGTTTATTTTCATGAAGGTGCAATCTTCCAGCCTTTATCAGAACATACATCTAGTCTGCAGAACTGGTGCTATTTTTTTACTACCCAATGCAGTGTCTGCAGTTTCCAGATTTTGCTGGCCACTGATTTTCTAAATGCCATAAATTCTGTTGCCCCTAAATCCATCCACGTGGTGTGCTTTTGGCACTGAACTTGCATGCTTGAAACAGTTTTAACAACTCATAGTTATTCTGTACCTACTAATCAACCATTGCTTATTTTCACTTAAGAAATCTGACTGTTCATTCATTTCTTTGAAAATGTCTTTGCCCATCAGAAATAAATGATGATGTTTAAAAGTCATTATATGCCTTATTGCACACTATGGTTAATTTTATGGTGTTGCAAAGTAATGCTTACACACTTCGAATATTTTAACAACAAGCAGTAACTTTTTAAGTGTATTCTTGTAATTTTTTTCCCAAAGTAAGCAGTTTTTTCATAGAAGTTTATATTTTTATGGAAAAGCCCTATCTACAATTTTGAGTGATTTAGATAAAAGTTTGCTATGCAGTTATATTCTTTCTGGAATTTTATATTTTTGTGTAAAATTCATATCTATATTTCTGAATGGTTTAGATGCATATTTCATATGTAGTTATAGTCTTTCATGTGCTCTAATATTGATTAATATGGAGTTTTTAAAAATGTTCTTAAGTTATTTCACTGTATTTTGTAATAGGAAGAAGAGCATGAGGAAGAGGAAAATGGTAAGTATTCACATTTTATACATATGCATACATATTTGTAAATGATATTCTGGATTTGATTGTAAAAGAATAATTTTTTTTATTCTAAAAGTATTTTTTAACCCTCTCAGCGTTACAGCCAGATTATTCCGTTTAGAAGGCTGCCTTCTATATTCATTAAACGTGAAAATTTCTGCTATTTTTTAATGTATCGGATTTTGGTTTGGATTTATATTGGAAGAAAAGAAATCAAGGTACAAAATGAGAGAGTCATTTCTTAATTAAAATCAAGAAAATAACACTTATTCATGACATCTTGAGGAACTTTGAAATTTCAGGGCTAAACCCGTGACGCTCGGAGGGTTAAAACGTTCTTTTAGTACCATATACAAGTTTTGTGTTGGATGGTGAGGCGTCATGTTTGGTATTGTAATTTATACAGCTGTTTATGATAAAAGTTTCCATATAGATAGAGAGGGGTGTAATACAAACAGCTGTGAAAAAAAATTTCTGTGTTTAAATCCAGCAGTACAGCAAGTCTAGTGACCCTTAAAAGCAATGAAGGGGTGTCGGTCTTTCAACAGATGTTGCATGTGTGCAGTTTTGCCCTCTGAGAGCTGCTGAAATGTGACACCAGACATAATTCCATAGAGGTGTGATTATCGAAGTGCTTTCAGTTATAGAAACAGCAAAGTATTTTGGGTGTGCAGGGAGCATAATATTGGGCCTTATTCTAGCAGGGTACACAAAATCATAAGATAAAGTATTCAGAAGATGTAGCTGTACAGCAGAATAGAAGCAAAAACAATGCTGATTAATAATTATAGACAGATGCTGAAGCTTATAGTGTCCGAAAAACCAGTCTAGAGATAGCATTTGAAAGGACACTCACCTACAAGATTCTATCGAAATTGTCTTAAGGAAACACCATAGTTCTTGTAGAATAGCAATTTATAAACCATTGTGCTTTCAAGCTTTTTATAATGCTTTCAAGTCTCATCATGAATGGAGAGTACTAGAGTGTTTGGTCTTGTAAGCAGTGGCAACATGAATCAGCATTCATGATTTCAGACTATGTTTGTGATTATGATTGTGATTACGTTTGTGATTACCCAGATAATTATTTATGCCCTTATTATGTTTCTGACTATGAAGTATGAAAGTGATGCCCTTTGCAGTCTTGTGGTGGTATTACTTTGAATGGAAAATTGAAAGTATCCCGAGTGATCATTGTCATGCTTTCCTCTACACTCTATTCTCTGGTTAGCAACTGCCTTTTAAGTTTTCAACATTGTTGTTCTATGCACATTTAGGTTTGTTTTATTCAAGTAGGGCTTTGAAGTGCATGGTTATGAAACAGGATATTGTATCTAACCTCCTTTATCGGCCTCCAGTTACACTTTCAAAATTAGATACTGCTTAACAAGAGGAATGGCTTGAGAAAACCCCCTCAGATGTGTGCAAAAGTATAATGCCTCCACTGTGTATTGTGAAGAGTGTATTAAAGAGTGATTCAACCTCCTAATAATAAAGATTTTTCCTATTTCATGGATATTCTTATTATTTTGTACCCCATCATATTTATTATGATTTTATACTCCCATCAGCTGCAGTAATAAGAAAGTAAATTCTTTAGTAATAGTTGAGACTATGAATACATATACGAGGGGTGATCCAAAAAAAAAGTTTACAAGGCAAATGAAAAAGTATTTATTAACAATAGAAACACGATGCAAATGGGAATCAAGAGACACATCTGGCCTTCACTTTTCCACATATTCGCCAAACCTGTTTAGGCATTTGTCAGAACGTTCGACCAACTTGTTTATCCCGTCTTGATAATAATCAGGGCCCTGCTCATTGAACCATTTCTAGGCAGCTGTTTTCCCTGCATTGTCTGAGGTGAACCGTGTTCCGGATAAGTATCGCTTCAATGCCGGAAAAATGAAATAGTCACTTGGAGCCTAATCGGGGCTGTATGGGGGGGTGATTCTAGACCTCCCACTTGAACCTTTGCAGCAATTCCTGAGTCTGGCGAGCTGTATGGGGCCTGGCATTGTCATGCAGAAGAATGATGCCTTTGATCAGTAATCCAGGCCGTTTGCGTCGAATGGCTTTATGCAGTTTCGTTAAGGTGGCACAATAACGATCGGTCTTAATGGAATGGCCACGCTCCAAATACTCGATTAGGATAACACCAGTCATATCCCAGAAAACGGTTGCCATCACTTTACCAGCCTTAAACTTCTTCCTCCTTGGTGATCCAGCGTGTTTCCACTCCATCGTGGCTCTTTAGGATGTGGGGGTGAAGTGATGAAGCCATGTTTCATCACCGGTAACGATGCAATCAATGAAGTGTTGGCCGTCTGAATGGTATCGCTGAAGAAATGTGAGGCTGCACATCATTCGAGTGGCCTTATGCTCCACGGACACCGCACGTGGAACCCAGCGGGCACAAACTTTGGAATATCGCAACTCGTCGGTTACGATACGCTGAGCGTTACCATAACTCAGGTCCAACTCTGAGGCAATCTCAGGCACGGTTACTCGTCGATCCCTTTGGATGATTTCTTCAACACGTGCCGTGTTGATATCCGTCCTTGAAGAACTTGGACGGCCCCTCGCTTCCATGTTGCGGTTTTCCGCATGCTCCCTGCCCGCTTGATAAGAACGACACCATTCGCTACCTGTTGTCTACTCATTGCTTTGTCCCCGTATACCTCAACGATTTGTCTGTGAATTTCGGATGCGGCCACATTCTTGGCCCATAAGAATCGAATTACGGCTGGCACCTCTATCCGACACCACTTTTCTAGACGTCGTGCCATTACAGTCGCTCTTAAGTGTCTGCGTACTGATGCTACTTACTCGTAGAACCGCTGTAGGACAACTAGTGCCATCTGTCAACCACCCTGGGTGGAAATATTCACTTCACAATTATTACGTTTCAAATGCTTCTGCTTGTAAACTTTTTTTTGGATCAACCTACGTATATGTTATTCAGAAGAACACAAAGTGTTTATATAAATAAACCCAAGAAGCAGTAAAACCATATTTATGTGTGGCTAAGATTTGAGAAGCTTCAGGAGATCCCTGGAATTGTGTGAGGAGATTTCTCATATGTGTGGTCCAGAGGAAGAGCCCAGCATGGTCTGTTACAGGAGATGTGGAACTCGGCATATTTCTGTGTTTAGAAAAATATTTCTAAATTAAAAAAATTTTTATTCCACAATTTGTTTTTTAATCTTGAATTTCATTCAATTTTTATTCATATTACTTTCCTGGATTAATCAAGGAGCCTGTGAGAAGGGCACATGGAATATAAATTGGGAACTGCTGCTTTAGAGGTTAGAATTTACTATTAAAAATTCTGTTTTGGTTCATAAATGTTTTATACAATGTAAAGTATATATTTGTAACATAGACGACAGGTTTGTTCTGGTTTTTCTCAACATGAGGCTTCCTTGTTTTTGTAACCCCCCAGAACAACTATAATATGTTTATAATTGGTTTTTACATGCCCTAGATCCTTCTTATTAAGAAAATCTTTGTCATTTGTAAAATTCACTTCAAATGGCATATAGTAACACCCATATTATGTGGAGAGAGAAGCCATAATAATATTAATTATACTTTCATCAGTTAGTCTCCAAAAAGTCAACTTTCATTTTCACATTTACCTGTCCATTCTGTAAGCTTATTCTTTAAAGCAGCAGTTGTCATTTCTTTAAAGAAATTGGCATGTGAAAAAAGTGTTTACTTTTGCTTTCGGAACTTTGATTTTTATACATGTGGCCAATTGCTGTTGGTCGCCGTATTCGAATACAAATGTTTTCAATATGAAAATAAGTCCCCCTTCCCCAAAAAATCAATACATATCTTTCATTTAATTTTTCACTTAATTTCATTTTTTTTTACAGTGAGCATGGAAGAAGAAGAAGAGGAGGAAGAGGCAGGGAATGAGGTTTGTATAATTATAATGAAATTTTTCTAAGATATTTCTAAGATCAATGGCTATTGTCATCTGAGAGCAGTGATCTTGAAACATAAATTGAATCTGGGCCAAATGTATGATTTGAAAGCAGCTGAGAGCAGCTGGGGGATGAGCTATTTCCTTTAAAAGAAGTTAAAAGGCTTCTTGAAGAGAATAAAGTTCTAAAACTAAATTTCAAGTTTTATTTGGTAATTATTTATCAAAACATAAATAAGTAATAATAATAGTAATAATAATAATGCAAAGGGAAAAATGTGAATTTATATTTATTTATTTTGTCTGAAATCTAGTGGTTACCAAGAAATTTCTGTTGCTTACATCTTGTAATTCAGACTTACTGATAGCTTAAATTTTTGGAGTGAATGTTTATTTGTAATGATCCTAATATGTTGAATTAACTACTAACTTATTTATGTATATAAACTAAAAATAAATAGTTTACGAAATATTTCCAAGCACGCAAAACTTGAGTATAAATAATGCTGACTTTTTCTTTGATTTATTAAATTTTTCTTTGATGGGTACAGAAGACATACATATATTTTTACATCCATAAATGAATTTCTTTATCTTTTAACTACAAATTCCCAGGTGCAACACATCATAATCATCAGTCAATCTGATCTTTTCTTCTTAATTTTCAGTTGTGGAAAAAATGTTCGCATATAAATGTACTCTCAAAGAAGGTGATTATCCTTATTGCAAAAATTCACAGTTGAGGATATTTTTTTTTAGAAGTATGAGTAAAATTTAATTAAATCTATATATTCAGATCTTTGAATAAGATTTCTAGCATGTCAATTAATTATCTCTGGTTGTGAATATTTTGGGCAAATTCTCATATTTGTTTGTAATGGCAAAGAAAATAATGTAAAATTGCACTCTGAATCATTAAAATCTTAAACTTTCTCTTACAATTCTTGTCATAATAATGCTAATTTAGAAGGCAAACAAAAAAAAATTACCATTATATTTGCAATTTTTCCCAGGACTAGTTTCGATGATCTTACGGAACCATCAGCCTAAGCTGCCAAAGTGCAAATGAAGGAGATAAGATATAGTGATAAGAATGGCTGTTAAGCGAATGGTGCTATCTATTCATGAAACAAAAATACTGAAACATAATTTCCTTAAAGGCTGAAAATAAAGATGGATTGGAATTAGGGTTGTTATTAATATTTGTTTGCATGTTATTTTACATTAAAATTACAATAATGCTAATTAAATTGCTGCGAATATACTAACAAGCCATGTGAAATTGTTTCAGCACTGCAGACCACCAGTTTCAGACCACTGTCTTAGAAAACTTCTCTTTTTTGTTAATGTACTTCATTGTTAAAGATGATCAAAATAAGAGGTTTTACTGTATTTAAGATTCAATACTTTGCTACTTCTATCACACTAAAAGTTCTGAGTAGGCCAAATTATTTATTATATTGTTGTAAATTAAATATATGAAGGGAATAAATGCAGTTATTAGGAATGTTGTTTCTTTAATTTTTAATGTAATTGATTTAAATAAAAATTCATTTAATTCATGAATTTTTATTTAACTGAATCACATTAAAACAAATATTTTCATAGAATTGAAATTTACAGAAAATGCATAATATTTCTCATGACATTCTAAACAACAGTTCATCTAATTTCCTATAAAATGCTTTGCTATTCCACCTGGACTATGCCTGTGAACAGTCCCAATTGATAAACCATATTAAATTTAAAATGATTGCTTTTCAGCAATTGTTAAAATCTGAAACCTTTCAATATTTCTATTTCTTTTCTGTTTTATTACTTAACAAAAGTGAAGTCACCATAAAATAAATGCTCTTTATATTGAGTATGTATACAGTGCCCCCCAAAAGGGGGGACAGTTCTGTATCGCCTGTTCTATTGGTGTGATTGACGAAATTTGAGTTTTTTATGTCTCAAAAGCATGATTTAGGATATGTATTAGATTTATATATAACACTTTTCTAATAGTTTTGCAGTTATAATAATTTTGACACAAAATCTGACTTTTTCTGAAATGACATGCCAATTTTTTCCCCTATATCTCAATTCTGGGACTCAAATAATGCCAAAATGCCAAGTTTTGTAAAAATCGCATGAGTAGATATACATTATACACCAAATTTGGTGATTATCTCTTAGTTTACTTGAATGTTGGATTCTAGGATCTGTTGTTGACCGACTTTCCATCTTGCTGTGGCTCGTCGTATGTTGTTTTAACGCAAAATCTTTCTTAGTCACGAATCTGCTGTGAAGTAGGTGCAGAAATCTGTTGTTACTTCAACAAATGGTGCAAGTATACAGATTTAAAAGAAACATTTTAGGAGATTTTCAAATCACATTAAGAAGTGTCTACATAGTTAATTTGCATTTTAAACAGCTTTCTATGCCTGCCTTTTCATTATCCAAAGTAATGAATTTTATTTCAAAGCAATTCAGTAAACAGTGCTTTAGTGAACTGGTTTGAAGTAAAATATATTTTGAAAGATTCTCTTCTTTTGGCGAGCATCTCTTCTATATGAGTTTCCTGTTTTTGTGACCCGTAGGCTCTATTTGCATTGCGTAAAACCGTACAGAAGCTGCTGCAAAGAGAAACTATTTCTTTGAGTAAACAAACATATACAAGTGCTGGTTTCTTATAATAGTACAGTGGTGTAAACTTAGAAAGCAATGAATGCATGTATTAGAGATTATATGAAATATAAAAAAATGCTTTGAAATTTACTGAAGTTTTTATTTAAATGTAAAAATAACTTATACAGCACTTTAATTCTGATTTTAACCTTTTCAGGTCCTCGAAATTTGCATACTTTTGGAAAGATGTGAAAAGATGGAAGAGGAACTGGGGACCTTATTAGGAAAAAGTAATTAAGAGTAAAACGTTTTTTGTCATATGCTGGAATATATTTATATTATTAATATGAACATGTTTAGTGTCATTTTCTTTTTATTCAACTCAATACAAGCACTTTTATTGAAATAACTTTAGGTGAATCCAAAGCATGATTGCGTTCTTATTTTAAAACTCTATGGCTTCTTGGCAATCAGTTAGCAGATCTTGGAATTTAAATTTATTCAATACTGGATACTATGCATGCTTGTGAAATAGATTCATAATTAACAGGAATGACGTTAGTAACCATTTTGATAGGAGAAAGAACATCTGCTAGTCAATTTTCTGCACCATTCACGTGTTGAATATCAGTAGTGAATCTGAAGTAGGTGGTCGGTCGCCTTATATGCAGAACCTTTAAAAGCAAAAATCCTCACCGAACCTGATTATTAAATATATCTTTCATACAGAAAAAACGCAATATTTTTATGTACTATTTACATTTTATTTATTAGTTTCTTTTATTAAATTTTTATAAAAACATTGCCAAAAAAGACTCCATTTCCAGCAGGTGTTCTTGATAACACCATTTCCAGCAGGTGTTCTTGATAACACCCAGAAAAATGGTTGGACAGACAACAGCCTAATGATCAATTAGTGTCAATATGTATGGTGCAAAAAACCAGGTGCACTTTTTAGGGAAACCTTCGCTATTGATTTGGGATATATTTCAATCCCATTGTTCAGAAGCTGTAAAAAAGCATGGAGAAAATGCAGAAGCAACATTTCCGGTGATCTCAGGAGAGCTGACATCCATTTTACAACCATTGGTTGTCAGCATAAATAAGGCGTTCAAGGTGAATATGTGCTTCAAGGTGAATATGTGCACGTATTGATCAGAATAGATACAATCCAATTTCCCTACTAAAACCAGAGGTGGCAATAATAGAAAGCCTGACATAACTTTAACTGCATGGTGGGTGAAAGACGCTTGGGACATGTTTCCAGCTGAAATGATAATTAAATCATTCAAAAAGTGTTACATTTAAAATAATTTTGATGGCACAGAAGATGATGCATTCTATCCAAGTGATGATAATGATACTAGCTGTGATGAATTGAGCGATGAAATGTATGACTCTTTAATGACTGAAAAAGAATTTCAGAATTTATTTGAAGATTCTGACTTTGAATCAGAATTTGAAGGATTTGAATGAAATTTTTTGAAAATTTTGTACAAAATATAAAATTTTATCATGTGCTAAAATGGAAATAAAGAAAAATTTGCTAGTGTGAAAGTAATTTTATCACGTACACTGCGAAAAAAAAATATATCTCAAATTTCTGGAAAACAATCCTAGTGGCTCTCATGTTTAGTATATGGATTTTTTGTCCTGGGCATCACAAATAAGAAAAATTTTCATTCTTGGGTCTGGATGGACTAAATTTGTAACTTGTGTCATAAGCTGTTTACAGGACTTGAGCTGTGTCAGTGTTTTTTGACCAGTCTAAGGTTATTTTGGCATTTTTCTTCAATTTCCCAGTGTACCATATAAAGGAAGTTAAACTTAAGCAACATGATTAAAAAACTTCCTATAGAAATTCAGAGTTCCCAAGAAAATGTCTGAGATTTGTTTTTGGAAAGTCTTAGATAACTTTAAATGGTTTTTGCCAATTATGTAACCTAAATAAAAATTTGACATGTTCTGAAACAAATGTGCATTTAGGAAAGTTTACAGTCAATTTATGATTTTTTAATCTCTTAAAACTTCTTTGATATGAAGTATATTCATAAGAGGTGATGAAGGAATCAAAGTATCCTTTCTATATTGTAAACAGTAATTTAAAGCTGACAAAATTTGATCTTTTAAACTTTGCATAGTTTGCACAGCATTACATAAAGCAAATGCCATGCAGTTAAAACTCAAATAATTCAGAAGGAGTATCTATTGCATTTTAGGTATGCTCTCTTTATTCATTGGCTTAGGTATAGTGTTGAAAAAATAGCATTGTTTTTTAAATTAGATGTAAAATCATATTGATGCCTCATTAGATAATTATCTGGAATAGTGATTGAATTTCATTCTCAGTAGTTGCCGCAAGGTCACAAAGACCTATGTGATTTTTTACTATGTGCAGATGGCTACTCCAGCTAACTTTAGTCGCTACTGGAGAATCTTAGTTTTTTGTTTTAAAACATTTTCAAAGAGAGAATCATATTTTCAAGTAAATAGTTAAATAAAACTGGTAAAACTGTAATTTTAGGCACAGTATCTTGGGATATCTTACCATCTGTTGCAGCATGAGCTGCCAGTTGTTTTGGGGATTTTAAATTAACAGCTTGATTTCTAGTGATTATTAAACACCAATTTGTAAAGTATTATTGAACAAAGAATAAAGAATTATTGAACACCGATTTGTAAAGATATGTACACAGTGTTAGAATGACTTTAATCTGAGCAAAGAACAGTGAGCATACAAAACAGATGGTGAGAAGTATTCTTAGCAGCCCACCGGATATGAGACTGTTATAGGCCATGCTTTAGAAAGAGAAATCGGGACATGATGTCTCTATTGAAGAAATGGGGAAGAGGTAAAATCCTACAACTTCTTTACCTTCCAAACCTTCTGTTTTCCATGCCATTTACCATTTATGTTTTGAAACTGTCCAGAGAATCATGTATGTCTGTATGTCTTGCTGACTATAAATTACGAAAGTGATGGCTTTTATATATGATGTGTAGTGGCTCCACTATAATCTTGCCCACTTGTTATTTGACACGGGAAATTCAAAATATCCTGACCGATCACATCCAAGCTTTCCTGTATGGTTTACTCCCTGGAGAGCAACTGCCTTTCAAAATAGTTCTCTCCACTTTTAGGTTTAGTTTTTTTCAAGCAGGCCTTTGAAGTATATGGTTACGAAACAAAGCATTGTATCTGGCCTCCTTCAATCCTGTGGCAACAATTAAACCGTTATTGCCATGAACAATTAAACATCTGATAGGCTGTTTGGTGTTCAAACTTTGCACTTGAAATTTGCCTCCAACTATGATTTTGATATTAGATACCACTTTACTGGAGGCTTGATATTCCATCAAATGCTTCCACTATATATATTGTGCACAGCATGTTTAAAAGAGTGATCCAACCTCCTGCTAATAAAGCTGTTCTATATCAGAGTTGTTCTTCCCAGATATTCTTATTATACTGTACGCCATCTGATTTAATACTCCATCGGCTACAATAAAGGAAAGTCAATTTTTTAAGAAATAGTGGTGAATACACCATATTTATATCATACACAAGAAAACACAATTATTAGTGTAAATCTAGGCAGCAGTAAAACAGACAACAAAACTTGTTAGTTTTGAGAAGCTTTAAGCAGTTTCCAGGAATGAGGAAGGAGTGATCACGAGAGTGCGAAATTTCTCGTGTATGTATGGTTCCGAGGAACAGCCGAGCATTATTTTGCTGGAATCATTGAGGGGTGTGTGGGAAATACATGTAGAACATAGATTGGGAACTGTTGCTTTAGAGGTTAGAATTTTCTATTAAAATTATGTTTCTGTATATCAGAATTTTATATAATGTAAGGTGTATATTTCTAATGCAGAAAACGGCTATTATTTGGCTTTTCATGATATGAGGCTTCTTTGTTTCTCCAACCCCCCTCAAAATTTAACATGCTTGTAATTGGTTTTTAAGTCACAGTAATATTAATAATATATTCATCAGATAGTCTTCAAAAAATTATAACTTATATATAACTTAACGTTTTCTCTTAAATTAACAAATCATATTGATAACTAATTCTTTAAAGCAGCAGTGTTCATTCCTTTAAACAAAACCTTACTTTACCATGTTCAAACAGTCTTTCCTGTTGTTTCTGCTATTTTTAATTTTATATGGCAATTGCTCTTGCCATTGATATTTAAAACCATGGCCGCCATATTTGCACACAGATATTTTCAGTAGGAAGTCCTTTTTTACTCAAAGTCAGTATATATCTTTCTTTAAATTTCAGATAATATATAGATTCTTTTTGTTTTACAGGGCACGAGTACGAGTGGAATTTGAAAATTGTCTGGGAGGAGGTGTGTATAATTATAATTAAACTTTTCTAAGAGATTTGATTTTCTGTAAATGTTTTCATCTAAGAGGAGTGGTGTCAAACATGAATTGAATTTGGCCAAATGCATGATTTGAAAGCATCTTATTCCCAATAATTCTAGTATGTTGAGTCAATGATAACTTACGTAAGTTTAAAATAAACGCTTTTCAATGTATTTTGAAGTATTTCTGGCTACAGATTTGAGCTGCAACACCTCATAACCATCGATCAATCAGTTTTACTCACCATGCCTGCAACTGAATGTAACTGTCGGAAACTTATGTCTCACTGAGTCATTGCGCTCGTAACTAGGTTGGTATCCACATAGACACTATCACTTTGTCTCCTCCATATTAGGTGGAAGTCGACGGTCTGCAGAGATTTGGGTGTGTGTAAGTATGTGCCAATAGGCTAGATTTTTGCAGGACAGAGAGCTCTTAGGGCCTGAGGTTCTGTTCTGCTTAAACCTACGATCTCGTGGAAGTCGACGGTCTGCAGAGATTTGGGTGTGTGTAAGTATGTGCTAATAGGCTAGATTTTTGCAGGACAGAGAGCCTTTAGGGCCTGAGGTTCTGTTCTGCTTAAACCACCCTACGATCTCGTCTGACTAAAAGATTTTGTTGAGGAGATTATAACTTGCCAACAAATTGCTTTATTTTGAAAACCTCAATCACGGTCCTCTTAATTTTACTTTTACTTTTATTAATAAATACTGTTACACAGCAAAGCTTGAGTGCATAGAATATGTACAATATTTACAATTTATTACAAGAGTTGAAGAAATTGTTTTTACATTTTATCTTGTCTTAGCCTTTAGTTTCATAGAGTGAATTCAATACCTGAATTGAATGTTGGAACTGTTACAAATACATGATGAATTTATTTTCCTGATTGGTGACTGTGGCCATTATATATCCTTTATCCCCTTGATTCCTACTGGGAATTTTTCCAAGTGGGCTATCTCTTAAAGAGGATAGTGATGGGGGGGGGAGAAGACTTTTTTTCTTTCTTGTGTCATTAATGGACATGTTTGTAAGTAATGGGACACATCTACATGGGATCCGCTGGTACCACAGGCGTAACGGATGTTTTCCTTGTGTATCCTTTTTAAATAACTTGGGAATTTCCCATGATTGGTCAATGCTTGGTTCTCATTATAGTTACTTTTGGTCAATGCTTGAGTCACATAATAGTTACTTTTGATTCTTTTTATTGAGACTTTTGGGAAGACCTGGTATGGGGATCTGCCCACCATGCCATCATCCCATCTTGTTTGCCAGATTTTAAAACTTCTTTTAGGATTTTATTTTTAATTGCTTCTTCTGAGAGTGGGACTTCTATGTGTTCTTTTTGTCTGGCTATTCTGATCGGCTTGTTCATTTCCCTTTGTACCCTCGTTGGCTTTTATTCAGTTAAGCAAGACTTTATGTGTCTCTTTGAGGGTATTGAGAATTTCTTTGAAGTTTTGTATGCTTCTTCTTGTGTTCTTTGCACTATTAAGACCATATGGGGAGCTTTGGCTGTCTGTTTAAATGTGGACTGGGGTGATGAAGTTTACGTTTTGTCCTATCCAAAGGAAGGCATCTTTTAAAGCCTGTAGCTCTGCTTAATATACAGTCGCATCGTCATTTAGTCTTCTTTGATCTTTAAAGATTTCTCAATCATCGTCAATGAAGGACAACAAAAGTTGCTCCTACCTTCTCATTCATCTTCGAACCATCTGTAAAGACTTCCTACCTTCTCATTCATCTTCGAACCATCTGTAAAGACTTCTGTTTCTTTATTTTGTGGTAGTTCTTTTCCCCAGATTATTTGGACTCTGTGCATGGGGTTCCTTTTCGTCATACCAAGTTTGAACTTCTCCGAGGGATATGCTTTCTTTAAAATGGATCATTCTGTAAATTTGCGCTTCCATTTCTGCTTTTTAGACTAATGGGATTGTACCTGTGAGTATCTGAAGTCCCGCTGTTGGTAGTGTTGAATATGCTTTTGTAATGCACAGAAGTGCCGCTTTTTCAGTTTGTCCTAGCGTAGTCTTGACCCATGTTGTCCCTGTATAGCATACCGGGCATCCGTAAAGGATCATTCTCTCTATTGGCCTGAGATGAAGGTAATTCCACACCTAACATTAATTTCTGGTCTAAGACAAAACCTAGATATTTCAGATGCTCTCATCTTGACATTGCTATGTTACGCCATTTTATTCTTGGGGAGGGGGATCTTTGAAGTTTGGTCCCTTTCAGAAACAGAACGAGTTTAGTCTTTTTGACACTAAATTTTAATTTATATTTGATACTCCACTCATGGATTTTCTCAAGTGCTTTATGAGCGTTTTGCTTTATTCTCAATCTGTTACCTACCGCTACGATCATGATAAAATCATCTGCATATGCTTGTATTGTTGTGTCATCGTCAAAATCTATGTTGAGGGTGACACTAAATTTTAATTTATATTTGATACTCCACTCATGGATTTTCTCAAGTGCTTTATGAGCGTTTTGCTTTATTCTCAATCTGTTACCTACCGCTACGATCATGATAAAATCATCTGCATATGCTTGTATTGTTGTGTCATCGTCAAAATCTATGTTGAGGGCGGTGTCCGCTATTATATTCTACAGTATTGGCCCTAGGTTAAACCCTTGAGGGGCACCCTTTTGGTAAGTGTGGGTGATGGTTGCTCCGTCTCTTTGAGGTAACTCTTTATTATTTTGTATAAGTTCCTGGAGCAGTTCATATCTGCTAGTCTTGCAAGTATCCTTGGCCACTACAGATTATTAAATGCGGAGGCCACATCAAGGGAGATTATGCAGGTGTGTAAATTATTCCTCTTTATTATTATGAATTTGTTTTGCTAAGTTCTCCATTGCATCTATTGTGCTCTTATCCAGGGTAAATCCAAATTGCTTATTGTTCAGGATCTTGTTTTTAACTGGGAAGTATGTTAATCTTTTTGAGATGAGTTTATCTAGTATTTTCCCCATGCTGGGAGAAGGCATATGAGTCTGTATGTTCCCGGGGAGGTCCTTTCTTTACTCTCTTTTTGGAAGAGAACCAAGCTGGCCTCTTTCCATTGTTGGGGGAAATAGCCTCTTCTGAGGCACTGATTAAGAATCTTAACAAAATAATCTTAATTTGTAATAAACTGTTCCTCTACTATTTCTAAGTTAGTTCATCCTTCCCTGGGGCTTTAACCCTTTTTAGTAGTTTTAAGTAGTTGTCTTACTTTTTCATTTGTAAAGTCTAATCATTATCCGTCTGTGGAGGGATCTCGGCCTTTCTTCTAATTTCTTTATGTCCCTCATAATCATCTTTGGTATTGTCTTGTGGAAAATGGAATTCTATAATGAAGTTTAAAGTATCTTCTAAGCTTGATATCCACTTGTTTGAGCCGTTTAGACTTGGTTTATTTTGAGTGGGGTGTAGGCCTTTCCTTTGACTATATCAAAATAAGTCCTGAAGGGTGAATTTATTTGAAGATTTTCCCAGAAATTTTCCCAGGAGTCCAATTTAGCCTTAAAGATTCGTTTTTTGTAAATTAGAGATTTTAAAGATTTGTTTTGTACACTTGTTTGCTAATCTCTTTTCTTGAGCTTTCGGAGCTCCCCTCTTGACCTTTGAAATTCTAAGTTTTCAAACTGTTTTTCTCTGTTCTGTGAGGCTTGGGTGCCACCATGTCTTATTTTACTTGAGATTGGGGAAGCTTTGTGTCCTTTTGAATGTGGGTTTTAAGTACTTTGTGTATGCATTTTTAAGTTCTTTCGTGATATCTTTGATATTTTTATCTATGTCTTCATTAATTACAATTTCTTGTTTCTCTACAAAGATTTTGTTAATTATCGCCTTCAGTTTGAGCCAATCTGAATTATGAAGTTTTATCTTTAGTGGCTTTGGAACCTGCTGTATTTTTAAATTAATTTCAAAATTTATGGCTTTGTGGTCACTTAATTTCTCTCTCATCTACTTCCCAGTTTAGAATACTTAGGGAACTTTCATTCCTTATTAGTGCGAGATCTATCAGGAATTTTCCGTGTGTTCCCACAAAGGTTGTGGGGTTGTCTGGTGTGTTGAGTATTGTGGTGTTAGTCACCGCTATGAAGTCACCTGTTTTCATACCTCTTGGATCTGTTGGCCCTGGGCCCCAGTTGAAGCTTTTGGCATTAAAATCGCTGCATATGATAGAGGTAATTTCTTTGCTTCGTTGGATGAGATCCTCTAAATAGGATGAGAATTGAATCTTAGTCATCATTTGGTAGGCAGTAAACTGAAGCTAGGAGAAATGGAATTATTAGGACTTATCTATAATTTATCTTTTTGTGTATTAACTCAAGTTCTCTTATTTTACATGGACAATTATTATTGTAGCTGCTGTGATGCATCTCCAATGCCAAGATGAATTCTTGGTTTGCCTTATTATTGGGACAATTCTTTTTTAAATGTCCTGTCTTACTGTATTTAGCACATCTCTGGGCTTTTGTGCAGGATCGCTTAGTGTGCCTTAAGCCTAGGCAATTTACGCATTGTCTGATTTTTATAAACTCGGTGATATTTTTCCTGGTCCAATGGATATTTACTTTACGTGTTTTTATTATTTTCTGGAATGCTGTGGGGTCTAATGCTATAACCCAATTTTTCCCAAATTTTTCCTTCATGTTAAATTTAATTTCTAGTTCTGCTTCTTTAAGTTTATAATTTTGGGTTTTTAGTCTCAATTAACATTGCCTCATCCAAGTCTCTTTTACATTATAAATTATTTTTAGATTTATCTTTTTAGGCCTTTGAGACTGCACTAAGTCTCTCAGTCTCGTTTTCTAATGATATAACCCAGTTTTTCCCAAATTTTTCCTTCATGTTAAATTTAATTTCTAGTTCTGCTTCTTTAAGTTTATGATTTTGGGTTTTTAGTCTCAATTAACATTGCCTCATCCAAGTCTCTTTTACATTATAAATTATTTTTAGATTTATCTTTTTAGGCCTTTGAGACTGCACTAAGTCTCTCAGCTTCTCGTTTTCTTTAATTGCTTCTTCCAAAATTTTGAGGTCATCTTCTTTGACTGTTTCTATTATTACACCTCCTTTGCGAACATTATGCACATTTTATCTCCTATTTTTAAGTTATTTGGATTTATATTATTCATTAGATTATCCCTCACATCTTGTGAAGTTGCAGCTTCATATTTAGGGTATACAATTAGTAAGTGCTCCTTGCATTTCGTCGACCTCGACCTAGATCTCGGTCTTTGAATTGATGGTCTTTTTAGTTTTTCTACATATGTTTCTTTTGGGATTTGAGTGTCTACTAGTCCTGTAAGGTATTTCTCAATATTTGGAGTCTGTTCTGTTTGACCCTTTGACTTTACAATTCTTAAGTTCTGTTTTGACAATAATTTAAGGATATTTACAGATTGCTCTTTTATTTCTTTGCCGACTCTTTAAGGAATTTTTCCCTTGTTTAAAAGTCCGTCTAGATTTTCTAGACATTCACATGCTTCAGTTAAGAAGTTCTCAGCTTTTGCTAAACAAAAAATGACCTCACATGTTTGTGCATCACTACTCTGTTTTTGGGTCATTTCTGAGAGCCTGTCTCTCTCTCTTGTCCATCTTTCGATGCAGACCTTGCACTTTGTATATGTACTATGTGCTTTGTCTCGTGGAGGAATGTTACCCTATTTGGAAAACCACTGCGAGCTCCGCTAGGAAAGCGACAAGTGACGTGGCTGCCTTTTGCGGTGACCGGTACCCTGGGGTTCTCATCGATCACCACAACTAGGCTGTGGTGTAAATTTGAACCCTATTTTGCTGGAGTCTTCAGACCACAGCAAGGTAAAAGTCCACAGAGAGTGCTTATTGCAAATAGATCACACTTTCCAACCTTTACTCTACTACATGATACGGCAGCATGCACACCCTTTTGTAGAGATCGGTTGTACTTATGCTCGAATATTTCCTCATTTCCAATGTAATAAAAACTACAATATTAGCACTCCCCCTGAGGGCTCATAACCATCAGTCATCTCATTCTTTTATTATTAATTTTCAGCTGTGCAGAAACAATGTTCACTTGTACACTCAAAGTAATTTTTCTTATTGCCAAAATTCGCAACTGAGGATATTTTTTTTAATGAGTAAAATTTGGTTATATCTGTGGCTTGAAATGTTTGAAAAAAAATTTGTATGAATTAAATATATATATATTTATATGAATTATATTAAATGAATTTGTTTCGTTTGTGAATTATTTTTGGCATTTCTCATGTTTATTTTTAATGATAAGGAAAGCAATGTAAAATTGGACTGTGAATCATTAAAATCTTCAAAGATTTCAAAGACTCTTTCAAAAACATCAGTCTTTTCAAAGACTTGTCATAATAATAATGCTAATTAAATTTCTGGAGCTATACTTCCAAGCCATGTGAAAACTGCTTTAAGGGTACATGTGCAGCCAATTTGAGATGACTGCCTTAGAAAACTTTTCTTTTTTGTTACTATACTTCGCTTTAAAAGATGATCAAAATGAGTTGTTTAAGTGTATTTAAGATTTAACACTTTACTGCTATTCCTATCAGATTAAAAGATCTGGACTGGCCACATTATTTATTATATTGTTATGAATGAACGAAATAAACTATGTAAAAGTAGTAGATGCAGTTCATAAGGATATTATTTCTTTAATTTTTAATGTAATTGATTTAAATAAATATACATTTAATTCACTAATTTTTTATTTCAATCAAGCAGTTTAAAACATTAAATATTTTTATTGAATTATGTAACAAATTTTTTCATTTTTTAAACCTACAAAAATACATAATGTTCTCATGCCAGTCTAAATGACTACTCATGTAATTTTCTGGGAAATGTTTTGCTATTCCACCTGGCTACATCTGATAAACCATATTAAATTGAATATGATCCCTTTTGAGCAACTGTTAAAAACTGAATCCTTTGAATTTTTTTTCCTTTCTTTTCAGTCTTAATAAAACCGGCATCACTCTAAAGAAAATGCTTTTATTGAGTATGTACTCCGCTTAACTGATAAAAGGGCAAGCAAATTAAATAAACAGACTGCTGCTGATAAATCTTGTTAAATATGTGGAAGTGAGAAGTAAATATGCAAGAGAAGATGATTTTACTGGAAACACATCTGATGTTGTAAAAATCAATTTTTACCCATATAAGAAAAGAGTACCGACATGATCGATTTTCTGCATCCACAGCAACATTTAAGCAATTGCTGTTTCGAACTTCAGTTAAAATGTCTTTTAGAGGGAAAAAAAGGTGTGTATTGATAAATTTTTATCAGACTTCAGAGTGTAGCCATCTTGAATCTGTGAGACAGCAGGATTCCCATCTGTGAGAAAGTGAATTGATTACATGATGGATGAAGTTTCTTCGGGAATTATTACCAGGTTTCCTCACAAGACGTTGAAGACAACAGTGTGTCTCGACCATGTTCAACTGGATTCAAATCTGAGCTCCATTCCATATCTTCTGTTATTTCCTCACACATGTTCCTCATGTGTTCAAGTTCATGAACTTGGCCATTTTAATGCATGAAGAGAGTGAAATTGCCAGTGGCAGCCATAACATGCTATTACCAAAATTTTAAGAAATTCATCTGTGTAGATTTGAACAGTTGGGGGATCCATTCTGAATGATGTGCAGGTCAATACATCCATATGGCTGAAACAGGCAGGCTATTTTCAGAAAAAGGAGTTTTTTTTTTAGATTGTGTTTCACTGAATTTTATTGTTACATTCTGTCTAGATCAGAAGTCATTGATGAGCTGTCTCTGCACCAGATTTGGATTCCTTAGCGAAGAAAGCTTGGTTGTGCATTTGTCCAATCTCAGAGTTCACCCATTCATGGGGACCATTATTAGCAAATAAGGGTTATTCTTTGAAGTGATAACTTGTGAATAACATTGACTAGTATGTCTATAAACACTTCCCATCTCATGGAACTAAGTTTGGTGGTTACTTCTTAGGCCCTGGAATGTCATGCTAAGATCTGTTGATGACTGGCTTTCCATCTTGCTGTGGCTTATCATTTGATGTTTTAATGTGAAATACTTTTGACTTGGGATTCTGTTATGAAGTGGATGCAAAAATCTGCTGCTTCTACGATGACTGGTACAAGTACACAGGTTTAAAACAAATACTTATTTTAGGAGACTTTCACATAACGTTAAAAATGGGTCTTCATTGTTAATTTGCATTTTAAACAGCTTTCTCTGCCTGCCTTTTCATTATCCAGAGTAATGAATTTTATTTCAAAGCAGTTAAGTAAACAACGCTTTAGTGAATAAATAAAATATATTTTGAAAGATTGTCTGTTGTGTCTTTTGTGGCCTGTACGCTCTATTTGCATTGTATAATGCTGTGCAGGAACCCTGGTGTAAGCGAAACTCTTTTTTGGATTTCTTTTGGTAAGCAAACACAAATACAAGTGCAGTTTTTGGTAAAAGCTCTGGTGTAACCTATTATAAAGCAAAGAATATCTATATTAAATATTTTATGAAGGGAAATATATGCAATATGTTGCACATATATATAATGCATATAATAATATATATGAAATATATGTGAATGCTTTCAAAGTTACTGAAGTTTTTATTTAAATGTATAATTTTATACAGCACACATTATTTAGTGCATTGCTTTCTGTTTGGCTTCTTGAATGCATTTGAATATGCATTTTTGTTAATCATGCACAGTACATACAGAAAAATTCGATTCCTTTTTTTTTTTTTAAAGCCTTCAAGGAGGGAGGAAGAAGGGTGCAAGAGAACAAGGTAAAAAAAAAGTTTTTTTCCCTTAATATTTTTCTAAAGCATATATCTAAAAAAATTCATCATGAATTTTGACTTATTTTAAACATTCAAAATATATTTTAATCTAAGCAGTTTCTGTTTTCAAACTTTAAAGAAAATTTATATTACAGTTTCCATAATTTTAAGGCTTTAGCAGCATATATTTTGGTTTTAATGTCAATGCTCATGCACTCGCAGTCAGATGATGTTTATACATCATCATTTTTGTATCAGTTGGAATTTTAAACATTAGCAAGTACGTTAATCTTCAACACTATATCATTTTTGTAAAAATTTTTCTTTCGGTGAACAGAAAAGTAGGGTTGTAACTAAATGCTGTTTAGAAACCTGAAGTATCATTAATGAGGATTTCTACAAAGCTGCAGGTATTTTGAGGCTAAAATGCTAAATAGTACCTTTGTTTTATAAAATCCATGAAATGTCTCGTTTTATCCAAAAAAAGTGCTTTTCAGTGGTATGGTAATATGTAGGAAGTCTCTGCAATATATGCTGATTCTTCAAAGTATTTTTCTACATTTACTTTACACATGTTTCATAGACTATAAAAATTTCTATTAACAAATTTAAGACACTTAACAAATTAAAGACACTTAACAAATTTTGCAAAATAATGTTAACTGCAGAAAAATAGATTTTCAGAATTTGCTAACTGCAGTTAATTTTAAGATTCTGCAGTTAAAATTCTGGAGTGATGTTTGAATTGCAGTTAGATTTTCTTTATAGTAAGTTCTATGTAGTGAGAGATTTCAAAACCTTCCTTTTATAGAAACTATGCTTCACTTACATTTATTAAAAAAAATGAATTCAGTTGTTTGAGATTTAGATGCATGTTTTACATTCCATTCTTTCAGAACACGTAGGTTTGTTTTTTGAAATGAGAATAGAGATGTGTGATTTTATGATCTGTGGACAGTTGCCATCCTGACAGCGAAACGTTTTTTAAAAATTAAAAGAAAATAAATTTAATATTAAAAAATTTTGCAAAATATTTCATTTTCTTTTGAATAGGATCTCAGTGTATGAACAAGCATTATGATTACATATAGGTTATAATTTTTTTTTGGTATGGAATCTGAACTTTAAGGGATTTATTTCAGAAGTAGTAAATGTGTCATAGTCAATTCCATTTAATTCATAAATCTGAGGTCTTTTGTGTGGATAAGTTCTTAATGTAGCATAGTATAACATATTGTAGTGGTAAGGAATGGTAGGAACATAAAATAGTAGTCTAAGAACTCTTCGTTAAAGATGTGTAAATAAGTTAGTCCTACTGGAGTCTATGTCACTCCTGAGACTTTAATTATTAATAAGTAATGTTTCTTGGATTATTTAGTGTTAATAAAAAGGATCTTTGTAGGTCTTTTGTTGTAATATGTTATTGACACTTGTAATATGATATTGTTGCACTTATCTCATAGATATATCTGATATCTCTTATTATGATTCTGCATGTTATTTGGCACCATGTTTTTCGATTTTGAGCATGCAGAATTCCTATTTGAATGCTTAGTGCAGCTTGTATTGTGAGGTCAGGAAATAAACAATATCCCATTTGTCAGACTCCAGTTTTAGCTACGTTTTCAAAATTTGATGGACATAGCTTAGGATAAATACACAAAAAGCTGTTTAAAAAAGCTAAAAAATTCACATCCAGCATCACAGAACTGTTTCATAATTTGTATTAGTTTTTACTTGATGTCAATATCTCAAAAAAAAAAAAAAAAAAAACTGGTGTACTGTTTTCTCAAGATTTTTGGACATCCGATTGTAAATGTAAAAAATGTTTGTAATATAGCCTCTAAATACTGAAAGTTCCTAAATATATTTTTTACTTTTTACAGTGTCTGGCAACGTCTCCTCCTCCTCGTACAGCTTCTCCTCCTCATACAGCCTCTCCTCCTCATACAGCCTCTCCTCCTCCTTGTACAGCCTCTCCTCCTCCTTCTCCAGCCTCTCCTCCTTGCCTGCCTGAAGTAAGTTTTGTGCACTTTCATATATATATTATAAGGAGAAAGATTAAATATTTGTCAATTCAGATTTTGAACGATTCATAATTTAACTAAAGGTTTCCTTAAGATTTGATTTAACTTAGTTATTACCTTTTTTATCAGTAGTAATTTTTTATCAGTACTCAGCTTAGTGTAGGAGCTTTTAGTAGGCATCAGTGCTTAGTTGTAATTTCTAAGCTGAAGTAAAGTCTTTTTATTGGGAGCATTATTTTGTTATGCTGCATTTGTTTGTTATGTTTGAACTATTATGTATGTGATAATTCAGATTTTGAATGGTGCTTTTAATTCGTAATTTAATTAAATTTTATACTAGTTTTACTTGATGTCAATACCTCATGAAAATTGGCATGCAGCAATCTCAAGATTTTTTATACGTAGCTAAATGTAAGAAATATTTGTAATAAGTGCACTAATTATTCCAAGTTGCTAAATATATTTGTTACCTTTATAGTGGTGTGCCTCAACCTCCTCCTGAACTCCTCCTCCCCCTGTCTCCTGCCCTGCCCTTAGTAAGTTTTTTGCACCTTCATATATATTATCAGGAGAACTATTACATATTTGATAATGCTTATTTTTTCTTCAGAAATACACTGTTCAGTAAATATTTGTAATATGTGCACTAACTATTGAAAGTTTCTAAATATATTTATTACTTTTACAGAATGTGGCATCTCCTCCTCCTCCTCCTCCACACCAACCTGAAGTAAGTTTTGTGCACCTTCATATATATTTTAAGGAGAACGATTTAATATCTGTCTATTCAGATTTTGAATGATGTTTTTAATTCATAATTTAACTAAAGTTTTCCTTTAAGTTTGGTTTAACTTAGTTATAAGCTTTTTTTTTATTAGAAGCAATTTTTTTATCAGCAGTGAGCTTAGTGTAGGAGCTTTTAGTACACATCAGTGCTTAGTTGTAATTTCCCAGCTGAAGTAATATCTCGTTTGTTAGAAGAATTATTTTGTTATGTTAATGTTTAAATAATGTAAAATAGAGTAATATGCTTTATGATTATTGCAAAGAATCATTTCTTTTTATAGAAAATAATTTTGATGTCTTGTATGTGGATAAATTCTTCATAGCATAGCATAATGTTGCAGTAATGGTGGTGGTGGTGGTGGTGGTGGTGGTGGTGAGTGAAATTTTTTGGCGCAAAACCAGGGATGGTTATAATGCACCAAACACAAGGTAATGGGACATAAACTGATACAAGACAGTGAAATTAAAATAGCTATGAACCTAACAAGTAGATAAAGGAATGTACAAAATCCAGGGGATGAGGTCATATAAAATCAGCTAAAATCACAAGTGTTAAAACTAATACATAAAATTAAAATCAGTTCAGATGAGGTGATAAACACCAATATCTTTTATGAAGTAAAATAAATTACGATTGACCTCTCTTCCAATTAAATGGTAGAGAGGTAAGTCACAGCTGTTAAAATGTTTCTGACGATTACTATTAAAAGATGGACATTCAATTAAAAGGTGACGGACTGTTAAAACTAAACCACATTTTGAGCACAGAGGCTCATTATCAGCACTTAAAAGATACTTATGTGTCATTCTGGTGTGACTGATTCTAAGTCTAGTCAAAAGAACTTCCTCCTTACGTCTTCCAGTAAAATGCCAAAGTTCGATTCTAGGTTTCACGCTCTTTAATTTATTAAAAGACTGAACATCCCAAAACTGCTGCCATTTTCCCAATATCTTTTGCTCGATAAAACTACTAATGTCTGTGATAGGGATGAGGCGACTGGATATTTCAACAGCTGATTTTGCGACGACATCTGCCTGCTCATTACCTTTTATACTGGTATGCCCTGGAACCCAGCAATAGAGAATTTCAAATCCGAGCCTTTTTAATTTCAAGTTCAGTTTCAGGATATAAAAAATTACCGGATTATGGGTGTTCAAAAAAGCTAAAACTTTTAGCGCGCTGTAGGAATCTGAATAAATTATAAACTTTTTCTGCCGTCGCTTTGATACGTACAAAAGTGAATGATATATTGCAGTAAGTTCAGCTGTTAAGACTGAGGAAGCGTGGTGCAAACTTCTGCCTTCTACATGGTCACCAATTACAAATGCCGTCCCGACGTGACAAGTTGACTTTGAACCATCTGTGTATATTGGAATATATTCTTGATATTTATACCTGTGATCAGCAAAAAGTTGGGTGTAGATGACATTGTTAGTGTTTTTTTTCATCTGATGGGAAAAAATTTCAAGAATCTGGATTCCTGCCTGTTCCCAAGGAGGAATTTCAAAGTATTGCATGGCTTGTGGGGATATATCAGACAGGGAGAGTTCCTCGATCAGAGAGCGAACTCTCAAAGAAAACGGAGGTACACAGGATGGCCGTGCATCAAATAAAATGTCACAGCTGTTATCAGTCAAATCTAGCCTATTAGGATTGTCAGGTTGTGATAAAATGCTAAAATAATGCAAGAGAGACAACTGCTCACGCCTCAAACGAAGTGATGGTTCATGGCAATCAACGTAAAGACTCTGAACAGGAGATGTTCTGAAAGCTCCAGAGCAAATCCTCAGAGCTTGATGATGCACAGGATCTAGTTTTAGCAACACAGAAGACCGAGCTGATCCGTAGATAACTGAGCCGTAGTCCAGTCTAGAGCGGACAAGTGCTCTATAGATGCGAATCATGGAGCATCGATCAGCACCCCAGGAGGTATTCGCCAGGACTTTTAGTATATTAAGTACTTTCATACATTTCTTTCTCAGCTGTAAAACATGAGAAAGGAAAGTTAGTTTCTGGTCGAATATCACTCCTAAAAATTTTGCTTCAGGTGCAACTGGAATGATAGATCCATTAAGATGTAATTCAGGCTCAGGATGAAGACCTCTCTTTCTACAAAAATGCACGCAGATGGTCTTCTGTTCAGAAAACGTAAATCCTTGGTTGACTGACCATTCGTGGATCTTATTCAGTGTGATCTGCAGCTGCCTCTCTATATGTCTCATATCTGCCCCTCGACAACTAATCTGGAGGTCGTCAACATATAAAGATCCTAAAACAGTTGGTGGAAGTTCTTTCAATACAGAGTTAATTTTCAGACTAAATAAAGTGACACTAAGAACAGAGCCTTGAGGCACACCCTCTTCTTGTTCAAAGATTTCTGACAAAACAGAGCCGATCCTAACTTGGAAGGTCCTAGAACTCAAAAAATTCTGAATGAAAAATGGTAGGTTGCCACGCAAGCCACTATCATGGAGATCACGAAGGATCCCATACCTCCATGCCTTATCATAAGCTTTTTCAATGTCAAAAAAAATAGCGACAAGATGGTTTCTTCTAAGGAAAGCTTTACGAATAGATGTTTCCAAAAGGAGCATATTATCTAGAGTGGTCCTTCCCTTTCGGAAACCGCTTTGATAAGGTGACAATACATTATTCTTTTCTAAGAAATACACTAGGCGGCTGTTTACCATCTTTTCAAACAGTTTGCATATGCAGCTTCTAAGGGCTATTGGCCGATAATTCGAGCGATTCCGCGGGTCTTTTCCTGGCTTAGCGATAGGAATGACAACAGCTCTCCTCCATGCACTGGGGAAAGTATGCTCCTTCCACACCCAATTGTAAAGAGTCAGAAAGGCATTCAGTGACTTAAGGATAGATGCTTCAGCATATCGTAGCTCACGCCGTCAAGACCCGGACAAGATTTGTGTGTCTGGAACAAAGCTCTCTTTAACTCAATCATAGTAAAATCCCTATTGTAGGGCTCAGAGTTGGAGGAATTGAAAGCAATGGGATTTTTTTCGGAGCGCTGCTTGATAGAAAGAAAAGCAGGTGAGTAATTTCTGCTGGATGAGACCGCAGCAAATGTCTCACCAATAGTATTCGCAATTTCTTCTACGGAGCTAA
This sequence comes from Stegodyphus mimosarum, assembly GCA_000611955.2. NCBI lineage: Eukaryota > Metazoa > Arthropoda > Arachnida > Araneae > Eresidae > Stegodyphus > Stegodyphus mimosarum. The sequence continues at coordinate 48,396 of KK115045.1, read as the reverse complement.
TCACTCGGCCATCTTTTTCCAAAAAGGAAAGTGAGTGGTCTTTATATATTGCGCATGCTTTTTTAACTCTTTC